>VDFB02000003.1:661614148-661929599 GCA_007258455.2 Sequoia sempervirens | reverse complement strand
TTAGGATACTGATTGATCGGATTAAAGGATGAATGGATGATTGCGGCACCAAATCCACTTTGAGATTGAAAATGGATTGATTGGGTCAACGATGATGATTAACTTAGGATGGATGACAATCCTAAGAGGATGTTAATGATGACGATTAGATCAGATACTTAGGTCAATTTGGATAATAACCCGAGATGAAGTTCAGAGGATTTGGGTAGGGAAAACGATGATTTGATTGGAGAAATGGATGATAGAAATGGATGAACAAATACTCAAAATGAGCAAACGGTTGATCGGGACGGATGAATGATTACTCGAAATGAGTAAACGAATGATCAGAATGATAGAACAAGGGTTCAAAATGATGAAAGGAGGTGTGAAATGTATGAATGTTTACTCGAAACAAGTAAACGGATGATCAGAATGACAGAACGAGAGTTTGGAATGATGAAAGGATGTGTTAAATGGATGAAAGTTTACTCGGAACGAGTAAACGGATGAGCGAAATAACAGAACGAGAGTTCAGAATGATGAAAGGATGTGTGAAATGGATGAATGTTTACTCGGAATGAGTAAACAGAGAGAATGGTAGGGTATACCCTCCTCGAGAAGGCAGATGGTGAAGAAAAGGGTGCCCCGACCAACTTCTCAAAAGTATGAAGTGGTATATATCATCGGAAAGAGCACGAAAAAATGAGAAGAATTGCCTTTGAATGGAGTCAATCAGATAAACGGTGTGGAAATGGTGGCCTCAGAAAGAAAGAGCAGAAGGACAGGTCTGCCACAGCATAAGGACAGGTCCACCACAGCAGAAGGATAGGTCTGTCACTACACTAGGACAGGTCCGCCATAGCGTTAGGACAGGTCCGCCACAGCACAGGGATAGGTCCGCCATTGCATTAGGACAGGTCCGCCACAGCACTAGGACAGGTCCGCCACAGCACAGGGACAACTCCACCACAGCACAGGGATAGGTCCGCCAAAGGATAAGTTTAAGCTTGATTTTTTGATGGATGGGTAAGGAAAAGGACCCAAAATATAGCAATCATAAAAAGACTTGGTCAAACTAACAATCACTGGTTTTTACACAAGAAAGACAATGCAAACAACACAACCCTAAGATTAGTAGAAATGGGTATGGTCAACAAAGTCTTCTACTCTAAGATGCACATGGTTGCTAAGGAGTCCTTGATATACACCTGGTACGTGAGGCCCAAACCGTGAACACCAACCCGTTACAAGCGTGAGTTAGGAATCTTAGCGAGATACTAAAGGCTCAGACCAGCTCTTCACGTCATCCCAACACTTCGCCAATTACAACGTGGTTGGATTGAGGTACAGCTTTCGCTCTCCCCCCTTTATATACCCCACCGGTACGCGTGGTTGGAATTGTCCCTTGGGGTGATGAAATCCCCAAGCAGGTCCCACTAAGAAAGTGAAAAAGGGGTGACTCAAAAGGACTTGGAAAGCTATGATTTCTCATCACCTAGGATCACCAAATGGTGCAAGGGGATTGGATACGTCAAATAGCCTTCCCAAACACGCCAAACAAGGTTCTATTGACCCCTTTAATTAAACTATGTGCCTAATTTACCAAAAGACAATTGGCAAAAATTTGAAATTTTACCTTCGAGAGGACAGGTCCGCCACTCTGCAGGGACAGGTCCACCACTCTGTCAGGATAGGTCTGCCACTCTGTCAGGACAGGTCCGCCACTGCATTAGGACAGGTCCACCACTGCAGGAGGATAGGTCCGCCATTGCAGGAGGATAGGTCCGCCACTCCAGGACAAATCCGCCACTCTAGGATAGGTCTGCCACTCTGTTAGGATAGGTCCGCCACTCTGTCAGGACAGGTCCGCCACTGCATTAGGACAGATCCGCCACTGCAGGAGGACAGGTCCACCACTGCAGGATAGGTCCGCCACTCCAGGACAGATCCACCACTCCAGGACAGATCCGCCACTCTGTCAGGATAGGTCCGCCACCCCAGGACAGATCCGCCACTCTATCAGGATAGGTCCGCCACCCCAAAATAGATCCGCCACTCCAGGATAGATAAGCCACTTTGTCAGGATAGGTCCGCCACTCTGTAACCTGGACCTACAAAAATGCAAAAAATAGCAAACGTGAAAGAAAGAGACCTATTTGTGGGTCCCACCGGGCGTGCCAGAAATGTGATAGGTCGAATGTGAGCATTAGGAAACAAGCAACAAGTAAAATAGTGCAAACAAATACCAAAACAACCTACACCTCAAGATTAGCCTAAGTTGGAAACAACACAAGTTAGAAACAAGAAAATAGAACCTTATACCTTGCATTGAATTGATCCTTTGGTTGGCCCTTCGATCTTTGATGTGTATGCTCCTTGGATGGCACAAGATGCAAGCTAAATGATGTTGTGAGGATGAGTGCAAGTGGATAAAAACATGAAAATGACTAAGTATAAGATGAGAAACAAAATTGCAAGAGTTTGGCTAGCAAAATAATCTCCCCAAAATGAGAGAAAAGAGGGGGTATTTATAGGAATTTTGAGAATTCCTAGGGGAAATGGATGGCCAAGATTGAGCCAGCAAATATCAAGATATAGGGCTAAGGTGAGTTGAGAACTCACAAGCCCTCACATCTTGACATGTGGCATGTGATGTAACCCTAAAAGGTGAAGTGGACATGAGGTGGAAGGATAGGACATGACATGGAGGGGGGTACAAAGTACCTTGGGATTGGACAAGATCTCCTCATAAAGGAGGTCCTTGTCCCCATGTGGGTGAGAGGACAAGTGGGGAATTAAAAATTCCTCAAATATTCTCATGGGGAGAAGGGAAAGAATTTTAAATTCCAAAGGGTGCATTGGGGGATTAAATGTGAATTAAAAATTCACATAGGGAAGGGAGATGCCTTGTCAAAAAAGAAATGCATTTAATAAGGTTGACTCAATTAAGTGATTAGGATTGTGCAAGTACTTGATTAGGCTGATTAATGAAGATTAGAAGAGAGTTAGATTCCACATGTGACTTGATGTGACAAGTCAAAGATTACATGGGGAAGAGTAATGAAGGATTAGAGGAGGGTTAGGTGGCTAAGAGAGATTAGAGGCCAACTTGCAAAAGTTGGAGGATGTGACACATCTTAATCAAGGATTAGGCATGTGCACATCCTAATGATGGGATTAGAAGAAGGATTAGGATAAGATAAAAATGATGGAGGATGTGACATGAGGGGTATTTATTTAATTCAATTGATGGAAGGAGGATTAAAGAGATAAGGCATTATTGATTAAATACCTTAAGGATTTGGCAGAATTAAATATATTAATTAAATAATAGCAGTATTACTTAATTAACGAAAATAAGACGAAAGGGGATGAATTTGGATAAATTAAGTGTCCAAATTTAGACGTCTACAACTTCATACAAACACTCAAATACATACTTCATATAAACTCAAATAAACTCAAATACATACAAACTCATATAAACTCAAATACATACTTCATACAAACACTCAAATACATACTTCATATAAACTCAAATAAACTCAAATACATACAAACTCATATAAACTCAAATACATACTACATATAAACACTCAAATAAACATACAAACACTAAAATAAACTCAAATACATACTTCATACAAACACTCAAATACATACAAACTTAAATAAACTCAAATAAATAAATACATACATACATACATGAACACATGCATGCATGCATACATACATACATACTTCATACAAACTCAAATACATACAAGTTCATACAAACTCAAATACATACTTCATACAAACATAAACTCAAATACATACTTCATATAAACTCAAATGAATACTTCATACAAACACTCAAATACATACTTCATAGAAACTCATAATCTCAAATACATACAAACTCATATAAACTCAAATACATACTTCATATAAACGCTGAAATAAACATACAAGCACTCAAATAAACTCAAATACATACTTCATACAAACACTCAAATACATACAAATTCAAATAAACTCAAATACATACTTCATACAAACACTCAAATACATATTTCATATAAACTCAAATACATACTTCATATAAACACTCAAATACATACTTCATATAAACACTCAAATAAACATACAAACACTCAAATAAACTCAAATACATACGAACACTCAAATAAACTCAAATACATACTTCATACTTCAAAATACATACTTCATACAAACTCAAATACATACTTCATATAAATGATAAATACAATCAAAATTTAAACATACATACATACACATACATACATACATGCATGCATACATACTTCATATAAACTCAAATATATACTTCATATAAAAAATAAATACAATCAAAATTTACACATACAATCAACGATAAAGACATACATAAATACTTCATATAAACTCAAATACATACATACATACATACTTCATATAAACGATAAATACAATCAAAATTTACACATACAATCAACGATAAAGACATACATAAATACTTCATATAAACTCAAATACATGCATACACATACATACATCATATAAACTCAAATATATAATTCATATAAACGATAAATACAATAAAAATTTACACATACAATCAACGATAAAGACATACATACATACTTCATATAAACTCAAATACATACATACATACATAAATACTTCATATAAACTCAAATACATATTGTTGACGCCAAAAATTGGCGAGGTAACAGTGCTTTATAGGAAACTCAGTTCAAGGGGGACCCCTTTTCGCCAAATTGAGTGACCTCCGGATTTTAAAGAAGCCGGCTTCTTCTATAATGGGTTTTGGAAAGGGAAAAGAAAATTAATACAATGAAAGAAAGTCTAATCTAAGGCGATGCGCCAAGATATGCTGATGGGCACGATAAATCATAGATTTAAGGGCCCGAATGGTGTTATCACGTTCCAAAACGTTAGAGACTTAAAAGTATAGCATAAACAATTCATTTATTGACATAAAATAGTAGTGCATACATTCTTACCACTAAGAAAAGTCATTTAGACATGATTTAGATAAGCAAGCTTCCATTCAATATATAAAAGTCCTATCAAATGAAATGCTTAAGACAATAAAAAACACAGTTTATAGTTTAATCAATACATGAAAAATAGAAAGGCCGAATAGTTGGCACAGTCTGAAAGTTTCTTGCAAATAAACATATAAGAGAGGCCTGGTGTCTCTTGCTATAGCCAGTATCCTTTTTCTTAAAGCTCTTGAATCTATCTACTATTGTCCCCTTTCTTGGTTGATAGAGAGAGTATATATATATCTGGAGAGAAAACTCCCACTGCTTTAGAAAGTTGTAACAGAAAAGACCCCACAATCTCCTACAATGATGCTAGAATCAAAAGATTTTCAATGCCATTACAACGGCAATGAGTTAGAACACAACATCTGGATATTCAGGTACAGGTGCACCCTTCATAATGATGGCAGTGGTCCCAGCCAAGCTCGAGGCGACAAGTGCCATCCACCACTTCAGAGAACCATGACAAGCAGCACCCAATAACATAATCTCACTCAGCTAGCCCATCGCCTGCTTCGATGATCAGTGTAAGGCACGTGGCATCCCGTCGCGGCTTGAATGAGAATTCCTCTTACTGCTGCCGAGAGATTGTGAAGAAGCAACACGTGTTCAAGGGATGAGGTCCTTCTTGATATGGAGAGGAAGCTGCATGAACCGAGTGCGAAGGACGCGTGGCAGCATTTCGCAGCCCGCGGTGTTCACCTCCTTGTTGCATTGAAAAGGCTGCGAATGGTTGCCACCTGGCTGAAAGTAGGGCCCGCCAAAAATAAAAGAAGGCCTGCGGAAGCATTTTGCAGCCCGTAGCTACTTATTTCATCCCTGCATGAAAAATTTGTGATATGTCGCCATGTAGCAAGATGTGGGTCCCTCTGACAATCTTTAGAAGTGATGGCCCTGACATAAGGCTTTCACAACTCGAAGGGACTTCAAGGAAAAAAGAAATCAAAACCTCCGCAAGTGAGATGCATGGACGCCCAGCGCAGCCTCTCAGGACCCGAAAGGGAAGCCGTTACCCGAAGCTGCGAAAAGAGGATGCGCACAATGGGAAATCAAAACTCGATGGAAACCAACTAGACTCGGCGATGCATAGGCTGGTGCACACACATCCACAAAAGAAACCCGAAGGGAGCTGTTTGAATATTTATTTTAACAGCTTTTAGCGACTATCAGGGGCATTTCAGATAAGGAACGGAGAACCCAAAAACTCTCTAGTTCTGCAAACCAGAGCTTCATCCATAGGGCGAATGGAGTTAGAGTTTGGGAAGAGCAGCCTACAAGGGTGACCATTCACTTTCCGATGGCTTTGTCATGTTGCGCAAATTTTCTTATGCTTCGTGGAGGTCGATAGCTTCCGTGTGAGGCAGCACCTCAGGTAGGTCGGTGCTTGTTTGGATATGAAAAAGCAGCTGTGAGAGCGGATGAATGATCGCCTCAATGTCGGCTATCGTTGGGGAGCTGCTGAACTCCTTGAATGCTTCTGGGTCATTCTCCTTCTGTTTAATAACCTCCGTAATATGTGTAATTGTCACAATGGAGCCATCCTCGCGGAATGGGAACGACAGCCCCAGCTTGCCTAGCTCAGAGAAACCTCCCCGAATGCCATCTAGTGCCTTACCTAGAAAAGTCGCCGCTGCCTTAGTGAGCTGGAAAATGGAGTGACAATGAATGAATTTATTTGCTGTTTGAGCAGCAATGTCCCGATCTTTGATACCTGCCCCGGCCAGAATTTCATCCGAGACTGAGTATAGCTTGTTGAGCAAGTCTCTTGCCTCAGGAACCTTCTTCAAAATGAAATGTGGGAACTGCTCAATTGTGTCCTGGGCCTCTCGATTGAGCCTTGATGCCTTGTCGATAAACTGAAAGGTAGGTTGCAGTGTTAGGCAAAAGGTCTTGACTTTCTCCCAGTGAGAAATATACAATTGCCTAACAAGCGGAATGACATCAGGTCGGACAGGGGCAGGGTGCAGAGAGGCTTTAAGTGAAGAAATCTTCACTTCTCTTGAAATGAGGGTCTCGGCTAGTTCTGCCTTCTTCTTTTTCTCGGACGCCAACTGCTCCGCATAGCTGTTCATTTCTTTATTCCAATTTTGTTCGCCTCAGGAGTGGTTCGCTGATTGCTCCTCCAGAGAAGCCTTTGTCTCTCGAAGTTCCTCTTCTAGTTTAGCCTTCAGGATTTTGAACTCGGCCTCTTTCTCCTATAATTTTTTCTTATATTGCTCTTGTAGGTGCTCCAACTCCTCACCCTTTTGCGCCATCCCTTGACTATATTCAAGGCAGACGCATTCTAGCTTTTCCTCTTTTGACTGTAGGCTCTGTCGGGCTACTTGGTTCCGGCTTTGCAATTCTTTTACTAAGCCTGGGTCAGCAACTTGGGTTTTTGCAATTTCGCCCTAGCTATCTTCATGTCAAGTCCAACAGCATAGATCTCATAGTCTTTGGGTTGCATTTCTCCCTAAGGATTACTTATCCTTGGGTACATAGTTGCAAATTTTAATTCTTGTCGGGCCTCATCATACGAAGCATGTACTCTCAGCTCGGCGGGAGCATTGTCATCCTTTTCTTTTCGTCACCTTATTCTATTTGTGCGCGCTTTCTTTCCACAATCTATATGTGCTATGAATTTGGCTGGTGATGAAACCAGTGCACCTGCGAAAGGAATACCAGAAGGCAGGGCATAGGGATAGGTAATTTTCATAGGTGCACGCATTTGCTTCTTCTGGAGAGTGACCGTTTGTGGAGAAAAGTGTGACACATTCCATAGCTTGGCCTGAGAATTATCAGCAAGGCTAGACATTTGTAGCGGCTGAACCAGGGATTCAGTCGTAAGGATCATTGGCCGGGGAAAAATAGTTGCTGACTAGGTATCGGCTTATTGTAATGGAAAATGATTAGTAAGTATAGTGGAAAAAGAATGAGGGCCGACAGGGGGAACATTTTTTGAAAGCGAGGTGAGGAAAGACTGAGCAGTAGCAGTAGGCATGAGCATACTCGGAGGAGTAATTATAAACGGTTGGGCCTGCGAATACTAGGAAAATCCAACCGAATAAGCTGGACCAGAAGCAGAAGGTGGAGGGCTCGGACTTAGGGCAGGAGTTGCTAATGGAGCAGGGGCAGATACAAAGGAATGAGATGCAAGAGAGGAAGGAGCGAAATGTACCTGCTGACTGGTTAGCAGTGGCTCCAGGATCATTCGTGACTCACCCGTAAACTCTGGCATTTGGTTAGCAGTGGGCTCCTCTCCTCCGGCAGGTTCTTGCAAAACACCTCCGATAATACTTTTCGTGCGCTGCCTTTTCGCAGGCGGACACTCACTAACCTCGGCAGTCGGATCCTTCTACTGAGGCATTAGCTTGGCCAGTTTAGTGGCCCATGTGTGTGTAAGCGAGCCTCTTGATATATTAAAGCGTACATTAGTGGCCACATAGGCGGCATGCTCAGAGACATCGCCTCCTTGCACTGAAGAGGATGATATCACCGCTTCTTCTTCATGCTCCTTAGATCCCTCTCCTTCTTCACTTCTGTCAGCACTAGCACTTGGGCTGGGGTGACTTTCATTCCACCATCTATCAAATTCCTGGTCGTCCTTCAATTGATTATAAGGAGCATCCAATTGTATCGTCTCCTGGCGATATTTCCAGAAAGCTCTTATTTTTTCATCACTCTATTATTCGCCCCTTTTCAACTTGTTATACATGTTGCGCTCCATCGAAAGATTGTCCTTGGTCATGGCCACAGGAAAGTAGAACTTGTGCCATGGACCTCTGGTATCCGATGTAGGGATTTGTGCTAATTCAACAAAATCTTCCTCTCTGTCAGTCCGCGTATTAACTCGCTTCTCCCAGTATGGTCGGGGAACATGGGTAACCTTCATATGTGGATCTGGCAGGTCATTGAAAAGGTTGTACTCCCACTTATCATTTACCAGTACCAACCCTAAATGTGCCAACTTCTCCTCTAGCAACTTGTGTGATTATTTTTTAACTAGCGTTACCGACTTGAAACTCTTTAGGCAAGTTAAGAATCCCTTCTTGACACTTTCGCTGCTATAGAAGGTGAAATCAATGACACATACTTGTCAGAAAACCTCAAGCGCGAGCACTCTATCAGTGACGCAAGCCAGGAGCAGGAAAGGTTTGCCAGTAAAGCCCCGCATTCGGAGGATCGTGAAATCCTTGCCTAAGAACTAGTCACAAGTAGGGGTGTAGCCTTGCATAAATCCAGTCTGCTCCATGGTGAGCCAGATGATATTATCTTTTCTGATCAAATCATTCAAAACTGGGGCTATGAAATAGTCCATGAAGGCTAATAGTCATATGTTGCGAAAAGGAAAGGTGTCCATGTAGACACCGGCTTTCTTTTGTTCTGCTCATCAAAAATTGATAGCGGAAGAAATCGGGCGAAGAAATCCGGATTCTGATGCAAGAACATGTAGACCAAGTAGGAAAGAAATCTAAATTTCTTTTCCACCTAATAATTCTCTATTTGCTGTATCATTTCTTCAACTATGAACTCAGCAAAATCATACCAGAAGAGTTCATGCTGCTTACGAAAATGTATTGCAGGTCCCAGCTGAAAAGCCTTAATCTTTTCATCAGAATCTCGGCCGCAAACAAATGATAGCATGGACATGGGGTCTTGGAAATCATCGCAGAATGAACCACGTGATAATGGGATACTCGGTGCCTTAGCGGACGCAATACCTTTCTTATTAGTCTCCTCTAACAAGAAATTGGAGCCAGTTTTTATCCTCTTCCATATTTTCTCCCCCTTGCTTGGGCAGAAATACTCGATAGTCTCCTTTCTTCTGCTTAGATCAGGGATACATAACATGTGCCAGATGGCTTCTGAGCTGATATGAACTCTTAAATTGTGACCTTCAATGCAGTGGGTATCTGGATTATAGCACTGAATAGCCGCGTCGACCACCTCCGGGCAATAGTGCACCAATGGAACAATGTATTGTGGGTGACCGCTATACTAGACTCTACCTGCCGTGGATTGGTCTGCCCTTGCTGCTGATAACCTTGCACAAGCTACCTCTCTGAGAGATTTAGGGTTCTTTGCAAGTTTTGGGTCGTAGATATTATCCTATTTTTTCTTAACCTTTTTCTGGTTACTCTATTCCTTGTGTCTATCCAGCTCCTCCATATGGGCTCTTCTCATCTTCACGGGTATACCAGGTGTGGCATATGCTACATCCTCATACACGTATACCTCGACTGAAGAATGAATAGCCTTGAACAGTTCCTAGCTAATCTCCTCTTGCATCAGCTGAGCTGAAGATTCTGACATTTTTCTTTCGCTGCAGAACTTATAAGCTCCTAGCCTATGAATACGCCTGCACTGGATAGACAAACAGAAAACACTTTGCACTTCCTTTGCGTTTGTAAAAATACCTTTGCAATATTAAGCCCCTTCATGCAATAATAGCAACCTTTCCCAAGGTGGTAGGTGAAAGCAAGCCTTTTGTATTTAATTCGGCTTGTACCGTTAATCTTGCAATTCGTGCAAGATGAACTGATTGCTATTCTGAGGCGGCCAGATTTCATCATTACATTTATGAGATCGTGTGATATGCCTTGATCTCCTTGGAAATTGAGCTTGCAACTGGCTTTCTATCATTGCGTTAGCATGTACTAGCAATTAATATCCTGGCCGGAATGATTATGCCAAGCAAATGATCACAGCCTAAAAAGATACGAGTATCGCCTTGGGCTCTGTGATGCGCTTGAGATATGACACAATAGCCTACGGCCATACGTCCCTTCACCAGCAAGTGCCACCTTTTAAAGCTAATTAATCAACTGCATTTAATTAAGCACGTCTTGAGCTGTGCTATCATGCATGTACCGGCCCAAAATGTGAACAAACGCAGAATCGGCTTTCGAGATGGCAGCCAGCATACATCATGTTTCCTTAAGGTGGATTGGAATATGTCTTGTCAATTTTTCTATAAATAGGCCAGTAGACAGTGAACACACATACTTAGCATTTAAGAGGTGATAGGTCAGTAGTAGATTGCTAAGCAAGTCCTTTCATAGGTTAGGTGGTGAGAAAATTTGGCATTATCTTAGGAGACTTAGGGACAGTGTCAGGATAAATGGATACCTCAATTCACCTAACCTCGTTTAAATCATAGATGATGTTTTTAGGCGAGATCTCCACTAGAAGGCTGAAAAAGATGACGAAGAACAAGCATTCGCTGGTTCTGGTAGCCATTAAGTGGGTCCTAGGCAAGGATTGCATAGAATATGAGGATAAGTATAAGGTGAATACCAACATATGTTCACACTTTGTAGCGTCCATACTAGACATTTGCATTCCTCGGCCACTTATCTTGAAGCTGGTCAAAAAGATCTTTCTGAAGAAGTACTTGAATGGGCTCGGCGAGGTTGTTGCGCATGCTGCATATGGGATAGGCCTACCAAAAGCTAGCGACCTGCGTTGCTTCATCGAAAAAGAAGCTATTGTCATTTGGCTGCCATTCTTGAACGGATTCCGCCTGCAGACCTGCGGCCAGCACCAACAAAGGGTTACTCATGCCCTACACTTCCTGTTTTGGAGCTACAATGTGATATCTTTCTATGACGTAGACTGGTACATTGACTTCAGGAACCTGGTGTTCCCACCACCACTGGCGGTTGTGCCAAATGATGCTACCAGTGCCGCTGATGAGCCCATGGATGAGGAAGAAGCGGACGCTACAGTGAATGTGTCGGTTACTGCCAGCCATTCCTTTGGATAGATAACCCCCTTTCTTTTCTACCTAAAGATGTAACTCGCCCGTTCCAAATAACCCTGATAAAAGGCCATCGTATATATAATATACCCTGATACTTGTACATTTTGAAAATTGGCATCCCAACTATTTTGTAACCTAGGAACATATATATATAAATATATACTTCTCTTTTTAAGGAAAATCTATGCTCCTTTTTGCTTCTGTGTTTAAATTTTCTGGGTTTGCAAATTTTGTATGCTATTTCTCCATGTATGAGTGTATTTTGTGTAAAGCAACTCTAGTGTTTTACCCGCCAACGATAATAAGCAAATATGTAGAAAGACAACTGATTCAGCAAAAGAATAGGTCAAAAACAGGAAAGGAAATAAAAGCGTTATTTACAACTGTACAAGGTAGATCTTTATGCCTAATGGAACAACTTAAGATGAATCCCGTTGACCGGGATCCCTAACGGTTCTTGTTCCAAATTTTCCAGCTCAAAATCATTGTGTTGCATGCACCGAATGATTTTGAAGGGTCCCTCCCATAGGCTATCGAACTTACCATGCTGACCCGGCTGTGCAGCCCTGCTGTCATATTTTAGCACTAAGTCTCCACTTTTTAGACCTTGGTCAGAAGCCTTCTTGTCAAACCATCGTTTGACCACCTGTTGACGGTTCGTCATTACTATTAGGGAATTCTCTCTTTTTTCTTGTACTTCCAGTAGTTCGGCGAGCCGAACCTCCATGGCATCATTTTGTTCTATCTCAAGGGATTTCAGTAACTGTATTGCTGGGATCTCCATAGAGATAGGTAACAGTGCCTCCTTCCCATATACCAGCTCATAAGGTGAAGTCTTGAGGACTTGCTTAGGAGTTATGCGGTTGGCCCAGAGCGCTTTTCGGAGATTTTTATGCCATTCCCTCTGGTGTTCTGAGCCAACCTTTTTAAGGAGTCAGACTAAACTTTTGTTTCTCGACTTGGCTAGGCCATTTCCCTGTGGATAATAGTTTGATAATATTTTAAGGAATATGCCATTTTTTAATGCAAAGTGACATACCTTTGTACCTAGAAATTCTCTGGCGTTGTTCGAAATGATTGTCTTCGGAGGGCCAAACCTTGTTACCAGTGCTTCGAGGAAGTCTACAATCTCTGTTTATGTTTCCCTCTTAAGGGGAATAGCCTCCGCCCACCTTGTGAAGTAGTATGTAGCTGTTAAAATCCACCACGATAGGTTTGAGGGGCATCGCTAACTTTTTCCTTCTGTCAGAGAAGAACTGACATTTTTTACAAGCCCTTACCAGAGAGTAGGAGTTACTAAAAAGTGTAGGCCAGTAATATCCAGCCCTTAGGACCTTGATGGTGGTATTTTTGGTGGAGAAATGTCCACCCTCGTCGCTATTGTGAAATGCGTCGAGGATCCTCTGTGCCTCTTCTGAAGTAACGCATCGCAGGAGCACACCATTGAAATTTCTTTTGAACAGAACTCCTTTTATCAGCGTATATCCACAATTCTGAAGCTGGTAATACCTTCTTTTTTGGGATGAGAGGCCTGGCGGATACCTTCCGGTTTGCATAAAGCTCATTCTATCTATCAGCCAATCATTTTATGATTCTGATTCATTTATCAGGACAAGCTCTGGTTGTTCCTCCTTGGCAGGTTCCTCCTCGTTCTGTGCCATATATTCACACAGTCCTCTGCCTTTAACAGTCTTGGTAGGTTTGACCTCGATGTCATACTCTAGGATCTTGGTAATCCAATTAGCCCTTTTTTCTGTGATCTCTCCCTTCATGATGTATTCACGCACACTAGAATGTGCGACATATACCAGAACTTTGTTACAGGAAATTAGATGGCAGAACTTTTTAAGTCCCTTTACTATCGCGAAGGCCTGTCTTTCGACGAAGTTATAATTTGCCTCATATTCTTTTAGGGTTTGGGAATAGAATGCCACTGGATGCTCTCCCTTTACTTTGCTATCCTTTTGAGTAAGGATAGTAGCAATACTAGACTTGCTACTGAAAGCATACATTATAAAATCTTTGCATTGATCTGGATTAATCAGCACCGGGGCTATGAAGATCGCTTCCTTGACCTTTTCAAAAGCCTCCTGAGCTTCTGTTGTCCATTTGAAAGCTTGATACTTTTTAAGCATTAGGGTGATCGGCCTAATCATTCCCGCAAAATCAGAAATAAATTTGTTGACGAAATTTACTTTGCCCAGAAAAGACTGGACACCTTTCTTATTTACCGGAAGGGGAAGTTCCTTGATAGCCTTTACTCTTTCGGGGTCAATTGAAATACCTTCTTTAGACACAACATGCCCTAACAACTTGCCCTGAGGTACTCCGAATACACATTTCTTTGGATTTAGGGAAACCCTGAACTCCTGGAACTTTTGAAAAACTAGTTCCAAATGATCAAAATGATCATCTTTAGATTTAGAGAACATAGTAAGGTCATCCAAATAGATTAGAATAAACTTATTGATCAGTTCGCTGAATGTGATGTCCATAGCCCGCTGAAAAGTTGCCCCTGCATTGGATAAACCAAAAGGCATTTTAGCATATGCAAATGTTCCCCACTTGGTGGTGAACGTAGTCTTGTGCTGATCTTTTTCTTTAACTCGAATCTGGTTATAGCCAGAGAAGCCATCCAGCAGAGAGAACATTTCCGATCCTGTGACAGTTTGGAGGATTGACTCCATAGAAGGCAATGGATAGTGATCTTTCAGAGATGCTTTGTTTAGGTCTTGGAAGTCCATGCATAAGTGGATATCGCCATTCTTCTTTCTGACTGGTACTAGGTTTGATACCCAAGTACTATGTTTGATTGGGAAGACAATACGTGACTCAATGAGCTTGGTTAGCTCTTGTGCCATCAGGGCCTCAACTTTAGGGTTAACTAGCCTCTATTTCTGTCGGACTCGTTTCGCACCTTCTGTTAGCTCAATAGTATGTTGAATGATGCCAGGATCATAACCCTCTAGATCATCATAGGACTAGGCCACTACTCCATATTTTTTGCAGAAACTGATAGGCCTTTCTCTATCTCGCTGTGGGACATTTTTTCTGACCCTGAGATTCCCGCCATCAGATACCCGAAGGTTTTCATAATCACTTTTGTTTGCCACGAACTTTCACTTATCATTTCGGGCGTCATTACAATCAAATTTTTTTTTGAGAGTAACTAATCCTTTCGAAAGTTTATTTGACTTCAGCTACATAATTTGTCCTTGATAGGCCTCGGCGATTTTTGGTTGAAGTTGATCAACAAATTCCCCAGAGTGCTGGATAAACGAGGCTATGTGCTCATTGCTCTCAAAGACCTACCAACTCTGATCATTGTCGGGGATTGCTGGTTGAACAAGCACTCACACTGAATATTTGTTCCAAAGCAAGTCGGAGACAGGATCAGACTGAGCACCGATCACCACCATGCGATTTGCATCATTATTTTGTGTCCAGGAAACAGTCAGGATGTTGAAAGCTTCAAAACTTTCAATTAGGTCCTAGACTCGATGTCGATAGGATCTCATTTGGACATTCTTCACTGCAGAAATTCCTCGGACCTAATTAACTACCAATTCAGAATCTCCGAACACAATCAATTGCTTAATTCCCATTCGTTCCGCTAGGCTTAAGCCTTGGACTAACCCTTCATATTCAACCTCATTGTTTGAATAGGAAAATTGGAATCAGAAAGACCTCAACAACTTTTCATTCTGTGGGGATATTAGACATACCCCTGCTCCAGCTCCAACTTTGCTTCTTACTCCGTCAAAATACAATGTCCACAGCTCATTTGCTTGGTCATCGTCAGATTCTTTGGCAACCTTCAGAAGAACTTGGTCTTCATCATAGATCACATATGTGCCCAATCCAGTAGCATGATAATTCTTGAAAGGATCATTGTTTATGTGTTTGCTTAATAGAGCATCTTCCTTATCATTTCGGTTCCCACTCACCCTCTCTTCCTCTATCAGCTTGACACTATACATGTCCTGCTTGGTGATAGATGTATGTGCGGCTTCAAAATTGATCAGGGCCTCATCCGCCACGTGCTCGGAATGTAGAGCCTCCGATTCTATCTTCATTTTCGCACTATGCTTAGTCCTAAGTATTAGATGTGACCAATCTAAAGACAAATATCCACCCACCTTTGAAGTAAATTCTCGAGATAGACAGAGACCGAATATAGGAGGAACATCTATGATTACTATATCTTGCGGGACCGTGATACTTGGGCAGGAAAATAGAGTTAACAGAAGTGCTTTGATGACACCCACAATATCAACTTTATTTCCATCCAGCTGCATCACTCCTTTCTTTATAGGTTCGTAGCTGAGTCCCAAGGCTTCGGCTATCAGTTTTGGCATAACCGTTGTACTAGCGCCAGAATCAATCATAGCGTTGTGTAATAGCTTTTCGCCTACAATGAGAGTCAAGAAGAAGGGTTGAGGTTTTGGCCTACCTCCGCCTTCCATATGGGATTCCTTCTCTTTGTCTACAAGAATTTTAGCTAGTGGCATTTGATAAACCACCTCTGTACTGGCAGAAGGCTCTGTTGGTGCTGAGTTGATCTCTTGTTGAAGCACCTTTTGTAGCATAGTTTTCTGTTCTGGGATAGTTAGAATGTCCTATAAAGACACATTAGCGGATGATTTCTTTAATTGCTCCACCACATTAAAAAGTGAGGAGCTTAGATATTTCTACTCCTTTGCTTTTGTTATAATAATCTCCTTCCGTGGTTGAGAAGGTGAAGAGACGGTCGAAGTGTCAGGAATTTGATCGGACACGCCTTTGCATTGCGGGTTGTCCGAAAGTGAAACAACAGGCTCACCGGTGAATCTCCTCTTTGAACGTGTGTTATAGTCGGACTGTACCTGTGATGTTTCAGCTGTGGACATGTCATTGGAAAACACCATTTCCTCATCTTCCATCCATGAGAAGAGCGCATGATCAGGCACAATATCGAACTCTTGCTCTAAGGACATTCCTTCATTTGCACAGTAAGGACCGCATTCTCCATTGCCGAGGCATATATGTATTCTCCATTTTTTGTTGCAGTACCTTGACTACGTTGCTCTGCTACCTTTTGCTATAAGTTGCCACACAGACAATTTCGGGGCATATGCACATCGTTGCAAGGGAAGCACCATGGATTGATGTCATCGATAAGATTGTTTTGTCCTACAGTTAACCCTCTACTAGAGCTTGGCGACACACCTGCCAGCGGCGTAGGCACCAGAACCATTTGGTTTGTAGCCACCACTGGTGGATTAGTGTGAGGCGCACTCTGATATTGATTTTGCTGATAAGTAGAGCACCCATCTTGATAGTTTTGATATGTGGGTTGCGGAGGCTTTGCCTGGTTCTGCTTGAGAGCTGTTATATCATTTTCCATAGTTCGCAACATCTCCTTGAGGTCGCCTATTTCATCCTTGGAGGAACCCAATGTAGAAGCCAAGCTTTCAGGAGCAGCCGCATATGAGTACATCGACTGGGGAGTTGCTGGCGCACTAGTCAATGCAGTCTCTTGTGCAGAGGTCGATATTTCAAGAAATATCAGCACAATAGGTTGAGGAGGCAATTTTCCGCAATCTATTAAATGATTCTCATCTTTGATAGCAGTAGCATAAGCATCTGGTAGAGTGGCTCCTCCCAAAGACTTGATCATCATAGAAATGTCGGGGTTAATGGACTTCAGGTAAAATATGAATGCCAGTTCTGGAGTCGGGCGGATAGTCACAAGAATACTCAGCCAATTTGAGTGAAATCGGGCATTGAAATCGGTTAGAGCCTCCTGGGGCACTCATCTTATGACCGATAGCTGATAATATAATGAAGAACGATCTCCGTCATTTGAGAACCTTTCATAGAATGGATCTTCGAGGTCATCCCAAGTGTGAATGGTATTAGGAGTCAGTGTTCGGTACCAATCTAGAGCCTTGCCTTTGAAAGATGCGGTGAGGAGCCTCAGGGCTACATTCTGTGCTGTGATACCATATACCAGACATACATCCGCTACATCCTACAAATTTTTTGCTAGCATTTTTGTATTATCTCTAGCAAATTTGGGAAGAGCTTTCAGGGCCGAAACCGGGATAGCGCCCCAAATAGCAGGTGCTACTAGAGCTACCAGGGGACTTCCAGCATCCCATGCTACATAGTTTCTGTTTGTGGCCGGCAACATGGTGAGAGGAAAGGGTGGTGGGAATAGAACGGCTACTAGCTAATTTGCGGCCTGGACTGTTCCTAGCGGAGGTACTAGTAAACCTGGGTTATTTGCAGTCTGGGATCTAGTTACAGGCCGATGGCTCATACACCCCTCTATAAGGCAATTTCATTAGTTTGGGTCCCACTTGGTGTGCCAGAAAAAGGTACTAATTGTTGACGACAAAAAATGGCCAAGTAACAGTGCCTTATAGGAAACTCAGTTCAAGGGGGACCCCTTTGTGCCAAACTGAGTGACCTCTGGATTTTAAAGAAGTCGGCTTCTTCTATAATGGGTTTTGGAAAGGGAAAAGGAAATGGATACAATGAAAGAAAGTCTAATCTAAGGCGATGCGCCAAGATATGCTGATGGGAATGATAAATCATAGATTTAAGGGCATGAATGGTGTTATCACGTTCCAAAACGTCAGAGACTTAAAAGTATAGCATAAACAATTTATTTATTGACATAAAATAGTATTGCATACATTCTTACCACTAAGAAGAGTCATTTAGACATGATTTAGATAAGCAAGCTTGCATTCAATATATAGAAGTCCTGTCAAATGAAATGCTTAAGACAATAAAAAGCACAGTTTATAGTTTAATCAATACATGAAAAACAGAAAGGCCGAACAGTTGGCATAGTCTGAAAGTTTTTTGCAAATAAACATATAAGAGAGGCTTGGTGTCTCTTGCTATAGCCAGTATCCTTTTTCTTAAAGCTCTTGAATATGTCTTTTGTTGTCCCCTTTTTCGGTTGATAGAGAGAGCATATATATATATCTGGAGAGAAAACTCCCACCGCTTTGGAAAGCTGTAACAAAAAAGATCCCACAATTTCCTGCAATGATGCCAGAATCAAAAGATTTCCAATGCCATTACAATGGCAACGAGTTAGAATACAACATCTAGATATTTAGGTGCAGGTGCGCCCTTCGTAATGATGGAAGTGGTCCCAGCCAAGCTCAAGGCGACAAGTGCCATCCACCACTTCAGAGAACCGTGACAAGCAGCACCTAATAGCATAATCTCGCTCAGCTAGCCCATTGCCTGCTTCGATGATCAGTGTAAGGCACGTGGCAGCCCGTCACGGCCCGAATGAGAATTCCTCTTACTGCTGCCGAGAGATTGTGAAGAAGCAACACGTGTTCAAGGGCTGAGGTCCTTCTTGATATGGAGAGGAAGCTACATGAACCGGGTGCGAAAGACACGTGGAAGTGTTTCGTAGCCCGCGGTGTTCACCTCCTTGCTGCGTTGAAAAGGCTACGAACGGTTGCCACCTGGCTGAAAGTAGGGCCCGCCAAAAATAAAAGAAGGCCTGCGGAAGCATTTCGCAGCCCGTAGCTGCTTATTTCATCCCTGCATGAAAAGTTTGCGATATGCTGCCACATAGCAAGATGTGGGTCCCTCTGACAATCTTTAGAAGTGATGGCTAGCGAGAAGGCTTTCGCAACTTCGAAGGGACTTCAAGGAAAAAAGAAATCAAAAACTCCGCAAGTGAGATGCGTGGACGCCCAACGCAGCCTCTCAGGACCCGAAAGGGAAGCCGTTACCCGAAGCTGCGAAGAGAGGATGCGCACAGCAGGAGATCAAAACTCAATGGAAATCAACCAGACTCGGCAACGCACAGGCCGGCGCACACACATCCACAAAAGAAACCCGAAGGGAGTTGTTTGAATATTTATTTTAACACATACTTCATATAAACTCAAATAAATACATACATACATACATACATACACACATACTTCATATAAACTCAAATACATACTTCATATAAACGATAAATATAATCAAAATTTAAACATGCAAAGTAAATATCAAAATTAATCAAATATAAACTTCAATGCCTGAATTCAAAACCAAACACATTTAAACATGCAAAGTAAATGTCAAAATTAATCAAATATAAACTTCAATGTCTGAATTCAAAACAAAACACATTTACACTAGAATTCTTACAATGTTAATAGATTACATTATAATTGAAGGATATTGTAATATTGTCAAATCATTAAATGCGATGAAATAAAAAGTTAAAATTTATGCAATAAAAAATAATATAAAAATTAACAAAAAGACGTAGACACTAGACTGTAAAGAATGCCCATGGTCAATGACCATTCCCACAGCCTTGGGAAGGGGGCCAATTCCACCCCTTCCAAATAAAAATTTGGTATTAAACAACAAATCTGTTTACACAACAATTTACAAATTACTGATCAATTTCAGCAACTGATCAAAAGTGCAACATTTTCTTCAATTTTAAATATTAAATATTACATTCTGATTCAACAACCCATTCAAGATTTCAAATATTACATTCATTATTTGACTTCAGCAGCTAGCTTCCAAATATTTCATATCAATTTCCCTGCCAATATAATATACAACAATTAGATATACTATTATTAAAATAAAACTAGATTGAATAAATGACTACTTTGTTTCTTGCTGTTATAGGTGGCTGTTAATTCTATTGTACTGAGCTTTTTTCTAAAAGGGAAAATTCCTTGGTAACTGCTTGTTGTTCTAGTTTACTTGTAAAATAAGAATTAGATAAAATAGTTCAAACTGCAATTTACTAGAGGAGTGCCTAATTTCAAATAAAGGAGGGAAAAAGAGGTACCTTAATTGAGCTTGAATTTGAATCAGCCATGAGAGTAAACTGTAAAATCCCTTACAGTTAAAAACTAGATCAACAAATTGTTGATTGTTTATAAGTAAACCATGAAAGCCAATTTAATGACTTCATAACATCTCTCTAAAGAAGAGAAAAACAATCTATACAATAAATCATATCAACTGACTTCAAATAAGAAATTACCTACATAAAAGAAGAGAGCATTGGGGTTTAAACTGTAAATACCAGCAATTGATTCCATGAAAGTCGATTCATATCAATTTCCCTGCCAATATAATATACAACAATTAGATACCTTGACATCTAATACCAGAACATCTCAAAGAGGGAAAAGCTCACATTCAAATCACTGTCCATTAAGTTTCATTCCAAAACCATCAAAACCTATGTTCTTACAGAGGGAAGAAAGAGCAAAAACAGAAACTTCTTTAACAGAGCAGCTGGACAAGTTATTTGGAGAATACCAAGTAAAGACTAATGATTTCAGGGCAGCTATTCCATTTGACATGTATTTATGATTATGGTTAAGGGTGTGCAAAAGAGGAATCAAAGGAATAATCAAGGTGATAATAGAAAGGAATAGATGCATGAAGTAAATAAATTATTTGCACCTCTCCTGGTGGTTGGTTACAGAAACTGCAAACACATGGGCTATCAACATCATCACCAAATTCAAACTTGAAGCCTGCAAAGTGTTCAAAATCAAGGAGGGTGAGTTAATTCTAGATTGAATAAATGACTACTCTATTTCTTGCTGCTACATGTGGTTGTTAATTCTATTGTACTAAGCTTTATTCTAAAAGGGAAAATTCCTTGGTAACTGCTTCTAGTTTGTTTGAAAAGCTCCATAAAATAAGAATTAGATAAAATAGTTCAAACTGCAATTTACTTGAGGAAATGACAGAGGAGTGCTTAATTTCAAATAAAGTGCAATTCAATTAAACAGTATGTACAAAAAAAATCATTCCAAGATAATTAGGTACATAAAAAGTATGGCAATGTAATAGCAAACCATGAAAGCCGATTTAATGACTTCATAACCTCCCTCTAAAGAAGAGAAAAACAATCTATACAGTAAATCATATCAATCTATAATTAGGCAGAGAGCACCAACAAAATTGATTATATATAACTCTTGACAAAACTCTTCCAATTTATGTATAAATGACCGATGTTCTGTGATCTTGTAACTCTTTCTTATCTTTGGTTCAATTTAAAGAAAATTACATGTACGAAATATTGATAAAGGTTGTAAGTGAATATTCTAAGAGATTTATGCAGTTTAATCTAGGTGCAAGCTAATCCTGGTGCTAGACAATCAAAATCATAATATGGGAATGGAACTAGACAAACAAGAATGTTTACTCACTTTTTGAACATCCTCTGTTTGTAAAACCTGCCTTGAAACCTCCTCGTGGAGACCTTTCTGGCTACTTTCAGATGGTGTAACTTCAACTTCCTGCTTCTCATCTTCCACCACAGTTTCACATCCATTTGACCCATTCAAATGTAAATGCATCTGTGCTTCTGTTCCATTGGTCTTAATGGCCTGGTTAGAAGACTTTTTTAGCTCTAACTCCTCTTCAATCTGCATAAAAAAAAATGAACAACTCATCACAATTATAGACTGTTCATAAAAATTATCAGCTGAGTGTAGATAATCTACATACCCTTTTGACCCTATCCTCAAGCACAACAATTCTCTCCATAATTGTTCCTTTTGCTTCAGCTTCCTCCAATACCCAGCTCATGGGCTTACATCTTTTCTCTAGACTGTTATCAGACAACACCATTTCAAACGTTGCAGATTTTTCCCCATCCATTGCAGGTGGTGCTCTTGTGGACCCACCAGACAAATTTGTATCTTCCAAATAATCAAGCTGCACCACAAATACTATATTACAATCAGACCTACTTCAAAAAAAATCAGTACTCCTCCTACGACTGACTGTAATTTCCCTAAAGGTTTTATGTTTACTTGAAACAAGAACATGGAATATAAATTGAAGTCTCCCACAAATATCATTTATGAGCAGTAGTTAACGACACACTATTACAATCAACCACATTAACAACAATACAGATCAACATTTCTTTGATGATATGCTCATAAGAGAAAAGGAAGAATTTAGAGGAAGATTGTGAATTAATAACTATAAACACGAGTTGAAGGATGAACTATCCTTAAAAGAAGGAAAAGAAGTGCAAGCCATGCATGCAGAAGCAGAGTAGGAAAGGCCAACAAGGCAGAACTGCAAGATGCGGTAAGCGAAGTACACACCATGAAAGACAAAGGCAAAATTGGAAAGACTGCAATATGCCATAAAGGAGGCCGAGACAGCCAGAGGAAGAAGCTCTTACAAGCAGGAAAAGATGAGTGCATGAATATGAATGTACACAATATTTTCACTGGAAAAACAATATGAAAGCTTGAACCTACCTACATAGAATGCTCTCATTGATGTTGCCCACCTCCATGCGCCTACCTCCATAGAATGCTCTCATTGTTGCTGCCTACCTCCATGCACCTACCTCCATGCCCCATCCCCATTAAAACTGAAACAAACAAACAAAAATAATCTACCCACATATAAGAATACCTCAAAAGCCTGCTCTTTCCAACGGCTCTACTTTTTTCAACGGCTCTGCTTTTTCCAGAACAAAAAAAAAGGGGAAATGCAACGGGCAAGTGGCAACCCACATTCCATGTTTCCGAATGTTGAGTAATACACTCGCTTACACATTCAGGTAAGGCAATTAATTAAGAGGTTATGTCAATGTTCTTACACATAATATTAATTATTATTTATATATAATATTATATAATTTGCATGTTTTTTCAATCAGAATTTGAAAGAGACTTTATTATAAATTGAGGGTTTTGGTTTATGGGTAACACGGGTCTATATATCCATACCTAAATGCTTGGCTTCAACCCTCTTGGAATTATTCTATGGGGCATTTGTGGATTCAATTGTATAGACTTTTGTGAGAGCTTTGATTTGAGGATGTTTTCTTCCTTAAGCAATTACATTTCTAGCTTAAAATCTATATGAGAACATGGGTGCCTCTTATGCCAAAATTTGTGTTAAAATCAATTTAAGAAAACCAATTTGTCATGCTATTAAATATTCACAACTTGTGCCCAAATGGGAGCTTTGGAATAGGGTTTATCTATCCATAAGAGCATAAAAGATAGGAGGATTTTGTCATATGTACTTGCAAATAGAGGAATATATATATATTATAATAATTATTATAAGATAAAATATTAAATTCTCAACAATTACACCCCAATGGGGTTTGAACCTTGATGGAAAGAATAACAACACAACAACTTAACCATCACACCATGCCACTATTGGCTATTATATTACTAGCGCTTGCACCAGATTGGGTGCAAGGGTTACACTGATAGAATACTATATAAAAATAAACACGGTAAGAAAGTGTAGTTCAAAATATATTCAAGCTTGTTTGCAAAATTTACAAAATGTTTGTAAGACATATTTGGTGATAGAAAATTGAATGAAATATTTGTATCTATTTCATTTGTGGCGATTGTGTAGTCGATTATTTCATGTGCTAGTATGAAATGAATTGCACATAGTTTGTTGTTGTATTTGTTCCTACATAGTTAAAGAAGAAGTTAGTGGACATAAATTAGAAATGCATACTTGGTTTTATGTAAATGGTATAAGTTGTATAAAAAAGTGAAAGAAAGTGTTGGAGAGGAATTGTAGGTGAGGTAATATAAGATTGTTAGCATGTTAAAAGCAATTGTTGAATATAAATCAACCACATGCACATGATGAAATTGTGAGTAAATATATGAATATGAAGTTGTATAATAAGATGGTAAGAAAAAGAAAACAAATAAAGTTTATGTTAATTACTAAAAACAACAATGGGCCCAGTTGTTGTATTCCTACCATCTACATGCTCTTGATTCTTAATTTTTTTAATGCAAATGTTATGATTGTGATAATTGTTAAACACCTTTCAACCATAATCTGTAATGAGGAAAATTTTTGTATCTATATGAATGGAATATAGGATCTTGTTCTTTATTTTGTGTTGTAGGAGAGGAACTATTTATTGTGCTTTTGGTCCCTAATAAGGTTATTGAAATATTTCAAATTTTTTTCAAACCATTTTTAAGTCTTTTGGTGGGTTACCCACATCTGCAATGAAGATATGTCACATGGATGTTGGTGAAATGAAGGTCATCTTGGAGGTCTTATCTATCACACAAAAATGTTGAGCATGGAAAGGAATATGTAATTAGATTATACAAAGCTCTCCTCAAAACTCGATAAGCATATATATTTGTCATAGATGCTACCTATATATGTATTAAATGTTGAGACTACCTTACAACTACCAAGCCACAATTGACAAAAAAAGATGTGCATAAATTAGATCATGGCAAGACATGGGCTTATTAATCTCAAGGAATTATTAATAAGGTTGCCAAATAAAAATATTCATATGGGCAGACATACGATTTAATTTTGAAAGATCTTCTCAATGAATAGCTACTTACTCTCAAGGAACTATTAACAAGGCTGCCAAATTGGTCTTGTTAACACTTAGTGATATTGAATAACATATCATAAAACATTTTACAAACTGTGGAGATTTAAGGTTCATTGCTTACTAGTTTAGAGCTAGAAACCAAAGCTTCTAGATTTTTTGTTATTGTTGTTGTACTTGTAAATCCTCTACCCTCTCTCATAACACTGCCCTTCGCTCTACTATTTTGTTGCTATTGTGTTGCCCTGGCATGCCATTGAACTAAAGTGACAAAACAAAGTTAACCGCTATGCCATCCTTTCAAACCACAAGAAAATTATGTTTAGATAAAAAATTGACCATATCTTGTTTGGTTACTTTACACCTCCCTTTAAATTTAATCAATTTAGTGAGCACCATCTGAAGATAGGAGAAACAACAATCAATGCCAATATTTCCAAGCAATGATGGATATGTTCTTTCTTCATGTTTTCCTTTGCTATTTTCATCTTCATATGTATAGCTTACTCTCTTTGTTGCATTGAATTAATTCAGTCATTTCCCACGGCTTGTGTGGGACTTTTAAACATTTCTTCTATCTTCAAAGCATGAAACAACAATGTTTATGAAATCTTGTATGTTCTTTGATTTCAAAATGAATAAAACAACATCACTATTCAATTTTGATAAATCGTCTGTTGTGAACTTTGCATACTAAATTCCATTTGAGATACTTAATTGCAAAAGAACTATCAACATAAAAAGAATGTACCTTTCACCTTAAATGTAGCAAATAATTCCAGCTCTACCAAAATGAGTTGAGGTAAAATTTTGGTAACATGTACTATAGGCTTATCATATGAAATATAATTTGAATGAATGATTAATACATGACTAATTTTCAAACTTTTTCAAGTCTTGATTTTTATACATCTCATATTATTGACTTATTATTTTTTGTGAATGAGAATGCACTTAAACTTGTTTACAATCTTAGATAGAAAATGTTAGTAACCAGATAATAAGTATAAGAATAATGTGTAATTTATATGGGTATTTCATTATGATGATAAATTATTTAATTATTTAAATATTTAAAAATATAAAATTTTAAACTCTCTTACACCAAGATTTAGTCATCCTTGACTAGTTGCGAACTCTATAAATTTGTTGTCGTGATCTAAGTTTTTGTATTCATGTGATAGTCTAAACAAAGTGACAACTTGTGAAGAAATTATATCTTTTATAATCCACATAGCTACATATAGACACTTAAATAGTCCTGATCGGTATTACACATCTGAATCTAATTACTAACATTGTTCTTCCTAAATCACCTATGCTCTAACCATTTAATTAAATAATCTTTATTATTTAGTTAAATTCATCAGTTTATGCTATTAATCAAATAATTAACTTTATCATATTAATTCATTCTCTTCTTTACTAATGTTCATCCCATTTAATTAAATAAATCAAATTATTTAATTAAAATCCCTATGTCATCTCATTTGATTAAATAAATCTAATTATTTGAACAAATGCCATAAATCCTCCAACTCACCTAGGTTAATTAATTTTGAATCAATTAACCTTAAGTTACCTCCTAATCTCCATTATCCATTTCTCGCTTTTAACTTCATCTTGGTCAAATAAACCCCTGGTTTATTAACCAAGTTGCACATGAAATTCATTTCTTTTAATTACTAATTAGCTTATTTTCTCTCACAAAGGCATATTCTTTGAGAATATTCCCTCAACTACCCATTTATTAATTTTCCCTCCAAAGGCTTTAAAAGCCTCTTATAAATGTCTTTAATGCCTTTTACATGGGAATTCAATTCTTCTTACATGCCATCTTGTCTTTTACAAGGGAATTTACCTTTTTTACATCCTCACCAACATTCCTTTACATTTTCAACCATATCCCTTAAATTCTCTTGTATCCCCTTACACTCTCACCTACATGTTTTAACTCATCCCTTCTCCCAAAATATGATTACACATGTGTGAGCATATATCCCCATAGCTTTCTAATATCCTTGTGACAAGTGTCACATAGCTATTTATTCCCATTTTAATCCCACATTGTTCAAATTCACAAGTAAATCTTAGGGTTTACAAGTGCATTATCTAAATCAAAACAATCAAAACCAAATCCTAAAGTCTAGTATTGACCAAAAGTTCTTAAAATTCAAACACCCATATCATTCACCCCTTCATCCTTCTTACCATCATCATTTGATCTTAAAACATAGAAGTTATTTTTGTACCTAAATTTATATCAACCAAAGAAATCAAATCCATCACAAGTAATCCTAAGGTTGATCCCAATTTTATGGTCCAAATAAGGTCACAACACAAGAAGAGCATGGAACAAAACAAGGAAACATCAACCATGAGTAATTTAAGCCAAACTGAATTCGATCCTAGGGCATCTACTAACCCTCCACCTCATCTCCCTCAACAACCTCAAGATTCTCAAGAGGGAGGATGTCAAGTGGAGGATGTCACAAACAACTTTAAAGAGATGACTCATGATGAGTTACTTGAATTGACACAAGATTCCAACACCCACAAGCTTGTTGATATCGTAATGAAATTAAATCCCACCCAATACATGTTGGAATTGGAAAGAGAAGGGGCTAAAATCCCTTCCACTTTTGATGTGGGTACCATTATTGAGAAACCTTTGGGTACCATTCCCCACACATCTTTCACACCATCTTTTCCAACCATCATCATCACACGCACCAATTCAACCCATGACCACCAAAGAGAGCTCACCACACCAACATATACCCTAGATACACAAGGTTACACTCCTAACATCTCACAAGGACAAGTGTATCTATTTGGGCAAGTGGGCACCTTTAATGTTTCATCTTCACTCTTACATGGGCACACATCACAAACATATCCACTAGCTCCTATCATAACCCCTTCACCCAAATTGATCCAAGGATTAAAACAAATTGCTTCATCAAGTACATTGACACACAATCAAAACAACCAAACTAATCCACCAAACACAAATCAAATCAATTCATCCATCATAGATCCAAAAGTGCCACTAACATCATAATACCAAGTGGCCTAATATCAAACATATCAAAACTTGATCACACCATCAGCAACATTCAAAGCATCCCAAAATCCAGTCTCACAATGGTTAAGCACATCAAATTCAATTCCAAATCCACCATCTATCACCCAACCCATCGTCATCACACAATGACCACCTCAACAACCACCCCAACAACCCCTCAACATATCATCACAACAAATATATCACACCCACATCAAAATCCAAACACAACAAATCAATATAGCATCACATTGCAAGCCACACAACAAGCTTACCAAAATGCATTGCAATAGCGACAAGCACAAAAATCCAAAGCACAAGAACAAGCACAAGCACAAGCGCTAGTGCTAGCCTTGCTACAACAACCAAAATTGCAAGTGCAACAAGCACAAGCTCAAGCCTTGCAACAACAAGCATAAGTGCAAGCACAATACCAAGTACAACAACAAGAAAAAGCACAAGCTTTAAAACAACAAGACTATTAACAAGAACTATGTACAACATCATGCACAATAACAAGTGTTGATAACACAATAGCAGCAAACAACACAATAACAAAAACAACATGCACTATTAGCACAACAACAAGCCCAATAACAAGCGTTGTTGGCACACCAACAACAACAAGCATACCAACAAGTGTTGCTTGGACAACAAGAAATTTTCCAACAACCTTACACAAACACACAAAAAAATGCCTTCAATCTCAATGCGTAAGGAACTTATGCCACCCCATCATTCACATAACAAAAAAAACCCCACACACGCCACATAACACACTCAACTCATCAACCATACCACCCCAAAGCACGTATTTTCCACCACCCAATCCACAAGATGATCTTTCCTCCTAGGTCAAATTTATCTCATATAAAATAAAAGACATTCAATCTGGAAAGACGAAAAAATCATACACCTAACAGGATTTGTGCCCCTATCCCTTTGATAGGAACATTGCCATGGTTCCATTCCCACTAGGATTTGAAATACCAAAATTTGATAAATATAGAGGAAAAGGAAATCTTAAGGACCATATCAGAGAGTTTCATGTACATTGCATGGAAGTGGCATATTACAACTCTTATCCAATTTCACTCTTTCCTTAAAGCTTTTCTTGTCCCGCAATTGAATGGTTCTCCTGCTTACCTCCTAGAATCAAAAATTTCCAAGACATCATAGACCTGTTTATAAAAAAATTCTCGTTAAATCTAGACATGGATGTAAGCTTGGATGAGCTATCTGACCTAAAAAAAAGTTAGGGGAGAATCATTTACAACCTTTTTACAGTGATGGATGTCTAGAGCTAGCAAAATTAAATGGTCCATGCTCGAGGAACAAAAAATAGGACCCATCATTTCCAATCTCGAGGGAGAGTTTTCCTTCCAACTGAAAATGCAATGTGTCATGACATATGATCAATTAATCCCTAAGGCTCTCAACATTGAGAAAACCATCATAACACAAGGGCACACACCCACATACAAGGATAATTGACCATCAACGAGCTATAACAACAAACTTCGCATGTTGGCTAAGAATAAAAATATTACCAATGATGGTGTGGTCAATGCCAAGGTGGTTATTAGTGCTTCAAAACAAAACACCCACCAATAGACATACCCACAACACAATACTCATTAACCAAAAATCAACATGCAACAACCCATCTATCAACAAAATACACCACAAACAAACATGCCCCAACAACAAAACAACCAAGCAATCAACAATGTAAATGCTCAACGAGGACCTCCCCCAAGGAATAATTACCCACAAAAACATAAATATACACCATTGGGATAACCTTTTGAATCTATCCTACAACAACTCATACAAGCAAACTTTATCACGCTCCCCATTTATGAGAATTACCAAGAGCCTTAAGTTAAACTACCATGGTATAACGAGAAGCACCTTTGTGATTTCCACAAAATCATGGGACATATGATGACTAGTTGCATGAAGCTCAAAAATATCATCCAATACCTCATTAACAATAAGGATATAGCTATCGACCAACATGGAAAAATTTAGTGGTGAATCTTTGTCAATTGGAAAATATTAGATATCGGCCAAGTCAAAATTGGTGAATTAATCGCACCCAACAGGGTCTCCAAATCACTTGAATTTTATGAATTATTGGTCCAATGCATGTCCATTTGCCATCGATTTATTTTATGAGGCATATTTAAAAAACTGCAATATGTTAAGGGGAAAATCAAAGAATGGAATGTGAATGTTTTTAAAGTATTTTTACACAAGAGGAAGAGGTAGCACACCAGCTAGTAGATATACATGAATATATTATTTAGAATGGTATGGATGTTGTCATATATGATAAACAAAAAAAGTTGCAGTAGATGTGGGAAGAATTGGGCAAGAGGGAAGAATTATATTGGCAGCAAAATTCATGAGAACTATGGTTAAAAGAGGGAGATCAAAACACAAAAATTTTCCATGCATTTGTAGAATAGAAAAGAGCTGCCAAAACTATTTTTTCAATTTAGGAAGCAAGCTCAAGGAATCAAATAAACAATGCAGAAGAAATCCAAAATGAGGGAGTAAAATTCTTCAAAAACCTCTCGGCCCCTCAAAAATATACTACCACTACTAATCAAGAAGAGCAAGAATTATTATCATCAATTCCAAATCTCATTTCTCAAATTGATAATGAAGCTCTGCTCAAACCATTCACATGATCAAAACTAAAGGGTGTAGTATTTTCAATGTCTCTGGATAAGGCTCCAACCCCTAATGGATTTACAAGACTATTCTTCCAAAAATGTTGGGATATTGTGGATCATGATCTTCTTATGGCCATTGAGGAATCATGTAGATCAGGCACAATTTTAAAGCATTTTAAAGTTACAAATATAGTTGCACTTCCAAAAGTAAAGGAACCTAAAATTTTTGCAGATTTTAGACCTATTTCACTTCGCAACACAATATATAAGATCTTTACAAAAGCAATCTATTTAAGATTACAACTGTTTATCTCAAAAATCATCTCTTCAGAACAAGGTGGTTTTGTCCCGGGAAGAGAAACTATAGAAGGAGAACTAGTAGCACATGAGGTCTTGCACTCTATCAAGTTGAATCACTTGTCATCTTTCATAGTTAAATTGGATATGATGAAAGCTTACGATAGAGTAGACTAGAAATTTCTTATTAAGGTGCTTGACAAATTTGGCTTTGCAAATAAATGGTGCAAGTGGATCCTTTCATGCCTTTTAGGTGCACATTTCTCAGTAATAATTAATGGTTCTCCCTGTGGATTTTTTAAAGCAACTCAAGGGGTGAGGAAAGGAGATCCATTATCATCGTTCCTTTTCATAATCATGGCAGAGGCTTTGAGTAGGACTATTAAGGACAAACATTCTAAGGGCTTATGGCAAGGAATTCTCATCCCCCAAACAGATTTCTTAGCTACACATAATCTATGTGTAGATGACACATTGCTATATGGGAAGGAATCTATCTTAGAGGAAAAACAAATAAAAGAAGTATTGGATAAATATTCACTGGTATCAGGGCAAAAGATAAATGCACATAAATAAAAAATATATGTGTTTAACTTGAAAGTTGTGATAAAAAGGAAAATTATCAAAATTTTGGTATTTTAAGAGGCAGAATTGCCCTGCAAGTATTAAGGTATTCCTTTTTTTATGGGGTCTAATAAACCATCTTATTGGGCTAAAGTCATTGACAGAATTAAGCAAAGAATTTGTGTTTGGAAAGCTCGATGGTTATCATTTTTAGGTAGAATTATTTTGATAAAATCAGTCCTTTCCGCAATTCCTAATTATTTCATTTCAGTGTTAAGGGCTCCCAAAACAGTAGTTGAACATATTCAAAAGATCATAATAGGATTCTTGTGGAAAGGGAATATGAATGATGCCAACAAAATTCCATTAGTCTCTTTGGACAATATGGTTTCAGAAAAACACAAAGGAGGTGTGGGATTGCATGACATACCCAAATGCAATTAGGATTTTTGGGGGAAACTAATATGGCAAATGTACTCTAAGCTGAAATCCAAATGGTGTTCTTTGATGAGAGAAAAATACTTGGATAACCAAGACCCTAAGAGAATCTTCATAGTCTCTAATCCACCTGAAGGCTCGACAATGTGGAACTTCATGCTCTCATGTAGAAAAGTAGTAGCATCATATATTTCTTGGGATGTCAATAAAGGTGAAGAAGTTAATTTTTGGAATGACTCCTGGAATGAGCATCCCCCATTGTGTAATAATCAAGACTTACAATCAGCCATTCTAGTCATATCTGAGACTTGGGGAACAAGATTAATAGATTATGTTAGTTCTATTATACCTTCATCAAGGAGGACATCATGGAAATATTTTTCCTCTCTACAGATATCACAAGAGAAAAAAGAGTTATTGTTAAATATTCTAGAAAGTATAATAGTGTCCATAATAGGGAAACCTAACCGAGTCATATGGGCTCCATCTAAAAATGGAACTTATTTTGTAAAGCAGTGTTATAAAGCAATTCTCAATAGGGATGAATCTATTCAATCTCAGAGAGCATTCTCCTTTTCTTGGAATAGTTTTGTTCTTCTAAAAGCGGGTAGTTTTGCATGGTTAGTGATGAGAAAGAGAGCTCTGAGAAGTGATTAGCTACTTAAATTGGGTATTGTAGAGCCTTTCAAGTGCACGTTGTGTGATCAAACTTTTGAAAATCATGATCACTTGTTCCTGCAATGCTCCTTTGCACAGTCTTGTTGGGATTTTGTCTTGGGAAAAATGAATTATAGCATGTCTCTTCCGAACACAATCTGGAATCTTTTTTCTACCTGGCCTGTGCTTTACAAAACTTCCTTCTTTGCGTGTATTTGGTAGACTATCCCAACATTGGTTGTATGGGCTATTTGGTGGGAAATAAATAAATGTATGTTTAGAAAAACTGCCACCTCAATGCATTTTGTTCATGCTTTGATTGAAAAATCTATCTCAGAGGTAGTCAATTCTTGGATTCAAAATCATAAAAATGTTGAATCAATGTTTTCAAGCTGGGATAATATTATTTTGAAGAATTGGAAGTATATAACTCTTCCTTTCAAAGGAAGTTTGAAACAATCACATAATACAAAGTCAAATAGGATTTTAATTAAATGGTCACCACCATCTCAAGGTTTCTTAAAACTAAATTTTGATGGGGTATCCAGAGGTAATCCTGGTATCTCAGGAGTAGGCTTTTGCATTAGGGATAAAAAAGGGTTTCTCAAGGTAGCTAGATCAATATCCTTACCACCTGGGATGAATAATATGGCATAATCACGTTCTCTTCTTCATGGGTTTCTTCTCACAAAGCAATTGCAAATCAAAGCAATACACATTGAAGGTGACTCATTAATAATAGTAAATGCTTGTAAAGAAAGTTCATGTTTTAATTGGGCCTTGAGATATGTTTTATAGGTTGTTTGGAAACTACTAGATGAATTTGAAGACTTTTAGATTTCTCATACTTACAGAGAAGGTAATGTTTTAGAAGATCACCTCGCTAATTTAGGATGTGATAAAAAGGAGATCTTTTATACAAAATATAGTAATAGCAGTTATGATTTTTCCCGTATTTGTGAGCTTGAAAAATTAAGAAATGTAATAGAAGAAGATTAAATTTATTTATGATAAGCTAATTCTTCCTAAGTACATGCAAACTACTCATTCAAATCAAATTGTTGTTAACAACAATACATCCACCATGGAAAATTCATAGTGAATTCAAATTAAAGCACATGTTAGAGAGCATATGCAGTAATTTGATGGCTTGTTTCTCACAAGGGTGTTCGTATTAGTCTTAAAGGAAAGTTTCATACCACATGATGGTGTTGGCATCTGACCAAATATTCCAGCTTGGTCACATCACTTCATTCCTATTATTCTCCTTAAGATTTTTGCATCATACAGGTACATTTTAATTATGTTTTGGTATGCAAACATCACCTCTAAATATTTAAGCTTTCGTTCTACACTTATTATCATTTAAGGGAGTAGGGTGTTTTTATTGCCTAGTCCTTCACACCTTTCTTCTTAATGATAACACATCATTCTATAGCCAAAAGTCAATTTTAAAGCGGTTATTAGATTATTATTTGCAAAAGAGTTGTGCAGGAAGAAGGTCGTCAGTAGCATAATCACCTACATTAATCTGGCAGTCACAATACTCTATTGAAGCACTAGAAAAATGGCACTTCGTCCTTGGAACTACAGAGTATACTTGCTAGTCAAGCTGTGGGAAAAGCCCATTGAAGAATACATCACGCATGATACTTTGAAAACAATGTTTAGGTTGGACTGTGCAAGGGTGGAGGAATGCATCTGAATTATTTTGGGCATTGAAGTTACAATCCCAAGAGCTCGCCACCTCCTCTTTCCATCTCAGGTGATATCCATATTCCTTTCCAATGCATTGGATTTGATTAATTCCTTGAGTGAAATTGAGGACCTTGCTAGGAAATATATTAGGTTTCAATTCTTGTTAGATAACGCAATCCTTCGAGCAATTCAACAATACAACTTTTATAGTGGAGATGGGTTTATTGGAGGATTATTTCCTAGAAAATTAGTGCAAGGTGCCAGGGTTTTGTGAATATTTTCATCACCATTAGGCTTGCACTCTAGTACAAGAATGAGAATGTGTTGTTGTGAGCCTTGAGAAAGAACCAGAGGAATGTGTGTTCAGTAATGTAATTGGAGATTAAGGATAAATTCTATGCTCTGGATTTTCTTCGAGATCTTGTCTTGCACCCTGCTAATCAAGGCTTACACTTGGATTTACAGTTGAGGGTAAACTCGCCAGCTTGGATTTCAAACTGTGTTCAAAATGCTCAGGGTCAATCTACGAATTGTCATCAGGTGATTCCAATGCTGCTAATGCAAGAGTGTCTTCTTGTATGCCTTCCCGTATGTAGTTTCATGGTGTTGAAAATGATGGAAGAAGAGATTTTGAAAGATATTTACAACTAACAGAGGGTATAGATGAAAATTCAGTTAATGGGGTGTCTAGAAAAGAGTAATGTTAGTATATTTATGGGTTTTTTATATTACACATATAGGGTTTTATGTGCTTTGTAAATGCGTAAAATGCAATAGTTCTTGGTCTTTGTAAGGGTGTTGAAAATTAACATTTTGGGGTAGAATTATATTTAGTTTTTATCATAGAAGAGATTGATTGGGGTTAATTAATTTCTCTAGAAGAGACTATATGGGGTTAGTTAGGAAAAATGTTGAATTTTGAATTATCAACATATTTTTTACAAATGATGAAATTTGATTTGTAAGCATGTCATCTTTATACGATTGGAGCTATAACCAAAGGTTTTCTTACTGGTTCTTTCATGGCGGTATGCTCCCCAGAACCAAATTTTGTATCATCTTATTTAAATATATAATATATAATAGTGGCTTGCCACTTTCGCCCCCAAAAAAATAGTAATCAATTCATCACAATAAACTACGCGTTTTAAATGGACCGATTAATATTTTCTCCCGGAATCTTAGAAGCATGTAATAAATAACCTACATATTCACCAATACTATTAAAACAACATTGTGTATCAGGACCCATTTCGCCAATTAAAATTTACAAATAGTTGCTTGTGAGGACCCATTTCGCCAATTGAAATTTTCAAATAGTTGCTTGTGAGGACCCATTTCACCAATTGAAATTTTCAAATAGTTGCTTATGAGGACCCATTTCTCCAATAAAATTAAAAAATAATTACATTTGCAGACACATTTCACCAATTACTATGACACCTCCATGCTAATCGTAGGGCCATAATTTCTTTGAAAATTACAACATATCATTGCATTATCACATGAGATTTGCCAAATTTTTAATATAGCATTTAAAAATCCCGTGAAATTTTCTAAATATTGATTGATATTTAAATACAATTGAAATTATCATTTATTCTTACACATTTTGTTCAATTTTGAAATTGTGAGCTCTTGATTTAGAAGTTGGACTTGGGACCTTGAAGTTGATCGTAGGAAAGTTACAAACTTACAACACATGCATTCTTGCATTAATGAATAGCAAGTTAGTGAAAATGCAAACTTTAAGGTGAGTGATCATTTCTTCACAGTGTTATAAGATTTATTTATCTCTTTTCCATTCTTTCTTTAATCTTCAAGATGATATTGAGTAGGGAATGGGATCTATATTCTCTATCCTTCTTAAACAAGAAGACATTGTTTTCTAGCTTTTATTCAAAATGAGAGATCAATATGTCAAGCAACAAGTGCAACATGTTGGAAATATATGCCTAAATCATCACAGGCTATAACCTCTATTGGAGCCAAGTCGGAGTGACATCTTTAATGTCTGGCCGACTAGCAGTTTGAATCTTGTTGAACAGTTCCAAGTCGCTGAGACAAGGTTGGTGTCTTGCCGAATGAACTATCATTGTGACAAGAAGCATTCATTGTGACCTCTTACCGCGTGGAGATATTTGGCCGACAGGCCATTCAATTGGGCGTCAGGGAGACTCATAGCGAACGGTGGTATCAGGATAACCTATGGTGTCTCGGTATGTAGTCTGGGCAATAGTCAATGTCTCGCTGATAGCTTTTAGTTTGAAGTTGTCGGTGTAACCTTTTGTCTTCGATATGAAGTCTTACCAATGGAGGGTTGTCTCACCAATACGTATTCACTTGGAGGCTTCGGTGTAACATGGAGGCTTCGCTAAGAACTCCTGGCGATAGCGGTAGGTCTTACCGATGGAAAATCCAATGTTTCGGTATGACTTGAACAAAGTCTTGCCAATAGTAAATGGTCATCAGTGTAACATATGATTTCAGGAAGAACTCTTGGCAAAAGTGGTAAGTCTCGCCGATAGTAAAAGGTCTTCGGGATAGCATAAAGATCTCTATAAAACCTCTTGGTGACAGTTGAATGTCTTAGTGATAGATGGATGCTGATGGAAATGCTAATGGCTCGGTATGACTTAGGACCTCGGTATGAAGTCCTGGCAAAAGCGATAATTCTCGCCGACTCTTGGATGCTTCGATGAAACATAAGAAATCTCAGTGTAACCTCTTGGCAAGTGGTAAGTCTTGTCGATAGCAATGTTGAGGTCAGTGTGACTGGTGAATAATGATATGAGTCTTGCCGATAGGAATGAAATGGATGTTGATGGATTCAGTATGACTCATGGCATTCATTATATCGTCTTGCTAATGGTTGGGACTTACACCGATATCAACAATGAAGCCTTTGGGCATTGGGGAGACATGGATAGTCTCACTGACATGCCGATACAATGTGAACTCTTTTGATTGAGTGATGACCATCTACGTGGCTGGTATTCGACCAATAGGAGAAGCTGAATGGGAACCGTTGGAAGATAGTTTGTTGTGGCAGTTCTGAGAGGAAGCTCAACAGAAAGGGAACAACATGAATATAATTTGCAGTTGCAGATGCTCAATGGTTCGGTTGGTTCATAGAACAATTGTGTGAACAGTTCGAATTGTATCAGAGTGATTTCTATTCTGTGAAGTCTATAACTTGAAGGTTTCTATACAAAGATTGATCATTGTGAAAGCTGTTGTAATATGGCATCAGAAAGATAAGTCAGAACTCTATATGTAATTATTTGTTACTATAATACAAAGTGACTTCTCTTGGTGTGGTGGGTTTTTCTCCCGTAAGGGTTTTCCCACGTAAATCTGGTGTTCATATGTGTGTGTCAAATACTCTATTTCTGTTATCTCTTTCATGTGCATCTTAATTGGACTGTAATTGTAATTTTAAAAGGTATCTTTGCATTCTTCCCTGAGGTTTTGACATTAGGAGAGTTGTTTCCGCATCTAATTTTTCTTACAAGTGGTATCAGAGCCTAGCCAGTTGTGTTATCCTTGTGGGTACATTGGGTTTTTTGTGTCAATTCTGTGTAGTGGGAGTCTTGTAGAAGTTTTTCAATTTCTAATTACAGATTGAGATGGCTAGCACGTCAGGAAAGATTGAAATAGAGAAGTTCAATGGCAATAATTTTGAGTTGTGGAAACTCAAAATGGAAGATCTCTTAGTGGATCATGATTTGTGGCTTGCTGAGTCTGGAACTAAACCTACAGGCATGAAGCAAGAAGATTGGGACTTTGCAGATAGAAATTCTAAGGGGCTGATAAGGCTTTGTTTAGCAGACTTTGTTCTTCTCAATGTGAATGAAGAGAAGACTGCCTCTTCCTTGTGGAAGAGACTGGCATCTATTTATCAGGGGAAGTCCTTGGTGAATAAATTGTTCCTGAGGAAGAAGTTATAGACTTTGAGAATGTAGGAAGGAGGTTTTGTAGCTGATCATTTGAATGAATTCAACATGTTGATTGCACAGTTAACATTTGTTGGTGTGAAAATTGATGAAGAGGATCACTATATGTTGATATTGTGTTCTTTGCTAGATTCATGGGATCACCTTGTGATGGCTATTGAGAGTACAACATCCAGTTTCAAGATGGAAGATGTTGTTTCTTCTTTGTTATCAGAAGAAATGAGAAGGAAATCTTTTGAGTTGGTGAAGGAGGCCCTGGCTGTTAGAGGAAGGTCAAAAGAGAAAGGAAAAAAGAAGGACGAGAAGTCCAAATCAGAATTAGAGGGGAGATCAAAGTCTCCTAGCAAGAAGTCCAAGGTGAAGTGCTGGAACTATGGGCAACCTGGTCATGTCTCAAAGGATTGTAAAGAGGAGGAGAAGAAGAAGAAGTATTCTTTCGACAATGATTCTTCTCATAGTGATGGAGATGCCTTCATCGCAGCCTTGGCTACATAGGCATCAGATGATGTATGGCTGATTGATTCTGGAGCATCTTTCCACATGACGTCTCATAGAGACTGGTTCACAAAGTATGAAGAATATAATGGTGGAAAGGTGTACTTGGAAAGTGATTCAACTTTAGAGATTGTTGGTCGTGGAAGAGTCAGAATCCAATTCCCCGATGGCAGAGTGAATGGAATCAATAATGTAATGCATATACCAGGTCTAGCTCGAAACTTACTTTCTATAAGTATGCTAAATGATATTGGAGTGCAAGTCACATTCTCTGAAAATGGTTGCAAGATGACTAGAGGCTCAATGGTGCTAGCAAGCGGTGCTCGTATTGGTACCTTGTACGAGTTGGATGCACATGTTGTTCAATGTAACAATGTCTCTATAAAGTCACAAAAGGCTACTCATGGAGGAAAAGAGGGAAATGTTCCTAATTGTGTAAAATCTATAGAAGTTAAACTTCCAGCAAAAAAGACTATGCTCTGGCATCATATGCTAGGCCACATTGGAGACTAAGGTTTAAAAACCTTGAAGAACAAAAACCTGGTTGAGGGGCTTGAAGATTGTAACCTTGAATTTGAATTATGTGAACAATGTATATATGGAAAGTAGCACTGTGTTTCATTTTATTCCAGTCCTCATAAATCTTTTGGTTTGCTAGATTATATTCATTCTGATGTATTTGGTCCATTGAATGTTCCTTCTTTATCTAAGTCAAGATACTATGTATCATTCATTGATGATTATTCGAGAAGAACATTTGTTTATTTTTTGAAAAGTAAATCAGAAGTATTCAGTCAATTTAAGGAATTTAAGAACCTTGTAGAAAATTAGACTAGAAGAAAAATAAAATGCTTAAGGACTGATAATGGCGGTGAATTTTGTTCTGATGATTTCAAGAGGTATTGTAAAGACCATGGGATTAAAAGGCATAAGACTACACCTTATACTCCATAGAAAAATGGAGTTGCAAAAAGGTTCAATAGGACAGTGATGGAGAGAGCATGAAGTATGCTGAGTAGTGCTGGCTTGGAGGAGAAATTTTGGGCTGAGGCTGTTGCTACTGCATGTTACTTGATTAATCGTTCTCCAAATTCTACTCTTGTTGAGAAAACACCTCTGGAAGCATGGTCTGGTAAGAAGCCCTCTTTAAGACATATTCATGTTTTTAGATGTGAGGCATATGCTCATGTGATTTATGAGAAAAGATCTAAGTTGGAGAACAAGGCTGTCAAATGTATTTTTATTGGCTATAGTGTTGGCATAAAAGGATACAAGCTTTGGAATCTTGATACAAAGAAGGTTGTATATAGTAGAAGTGTAATATTTCATGAACTGAAGCCTTCTACCTTAGATTTGCAGTCAGATACAAAGTCAAAAAACAATAAGGATGTAGTTGGAATTCCTCCTACACCAGATAAAGAGGAATTGAAAATTCAAAATGTACCTGAAACTGAGGAGAGCTCAAGTAGTTCTGAAAGTTCTGAAGAAGAAGAACCTCAGCCTCAGCAAGTAAGGAGGTCAACCCATAAAAGAAAACAACCTGATAGGTATGGGTTCTCTTTGATAGATTCTACTTGTGCCTATGCTTTAATTTCTAGCACTGATGAGCCTAGGACTGTAAAGGAGGCATTTAAAATGTCCGATTCAGACTCTTGGTTGGAAGCCATGAACGAAGAAATGACATCATTAGAAAAGAATGATACCTAGAGTTTGGAGCCATTGCCTAAAGGTAGAAAATTTGTGGGCTGCAAATGGGTATTTAAAAAGAAGATTGGTCTAGATGGCAGTGTGGAAAAGTACAAGGAAAAATTGGTTGCGAAGGGTTATTCCTAGGTAGAAGGAATTGATTATGGGGAGATTTTCTCTCCTGTAGCTAAGCTGACGTCTATCAGATTTCTTTTGTCACTTGCAGCAGTGTATGACTTAGAGGTCAAACAGATGGATGTGAAGACAACATTTCTTCATGGTGATATTGAAGAAGAAATCTATATGTCTTAGCCTGAGCACTTTGTTGAAAAAGGTAAAGAGAAACTGGTTTGCAATTTGAAAGTATTTGTATGGGTTGAAGCAGTCACCTAGAATGTGGTACCAGAAATTTGATACTTTTGTATTGTCTTTGGGATTTCTAAGATCAAAATCTAATCATTGTGTCTATTATAAAGCTGAAAGTGATCAAATTCTTATTATTGCTCTCTATGGTGATGATATGTTGTTCATAGGCAATAGTAAGCTAATGATTTCTGATCTTAAGTCTCAGTTGTTTGCTAAGTTTGAAATGAAAGATCTTGGTGCAGCAAGGTATATTCTGGGGATGGAGATAACCAGGGATAGGAATAGTAGAAAACTTTGGCTAAGTCGGAGTAAGTATATCAAGACTGTTCTAGAGAGATTTTGCATGAATGATTGCAAGTAGCTAGTTGTTCCAATTTTGCATGGAATGAAGCTATCTATTGAAGACTATCCAAAATCTCCTACTAAGACAAAGGACATGACCAATGTACCCTATGCTAGTGCGGTTGGAATTCTTATGTATGCAATGGTCTATACAAGGCCAGACATTGCCCAAGCAGTGGGAGTTCTTAGTCGGTTTATGGCTAATCCTAGAAGGACATATTGGGATGTTGTAAAGAGAGTTTTTAGATATTTGAAGGGCACTTCAAATTTTTCTTTGTGTTACCATGGGAACTTGGTTTAATCACAGAGGACTCTTAGTATTCATGGCTATGTGGATTTTGATTGGGCAGGGGACATTGACAGCAGGAGGTCCACCAATGGATATACTTTCATGTTGAATGGTGGTGCAGTGAGTTGGATGAGTAAGCGGCAGGCTGTAGTCACTTTGTCCACTACAGAGGCTGAATACATGGTAGCTACACATGCTTGTAAAGAAGCAGTTTGGTTAAAATGTTTGTGTTCTAACATTGGTTTTGATGTAGGGCAAATAACTATTTTTTGTGACAGTCAGAGTGAAATTTGTCTAGCAAAGAATCCTACTTTCCATGCCAGGATGAAACATATAGATGTACAGTACCACTTTGTATGAGATATGATGGAGGATGGAAAGGAAAGTTTGGAAAAAGTTGATACTTTAGAGAATGTGGCAGATGCATTGACGAAGCTAGTGAGCACAGAAAAGTTTAGGTGGTGTTACAGTTCAATGGGCCTTAGTGCCCATGATTTTTAGTAAGTTTTGTTGTGCTCTGGAGGTGTCTGTGTGATCTTCGTCAAGTGGGAGATTGTTGGAAATATATGCCTAAATCATCACAGGCTGTAACCTCTATTGGAGCCAAGTCGGAGTGACATCTTTAATGTCTGGCCGACTAGCAGTTTGAATCTTGTTGAACAGTTCCAAGTCACTCAGACAAGGTTGGTGTCTTGCCAAATGAATTTTTGCTGTGACAAGAAGCATTCGCTGTGACCTCCTACCACGTGGAGATCTCTAGCCGATAGGCCATTCAATCGGGCATCGGGGAGACTCATAGCAAACGGTGGTACCGGGATAACCTATGGTGTCTCGGTATGTAGTCTGGGTGATAGTCAATGTCTCGCCGACATCGTTTAGTTTGAAGTCATCGGTGTAATATTTTGTCTTCGATATGAAGTCTTACTGATGGAGGGTTGTCTCACCAATACATATTCACTTGGAGGCTTTGGTGTAACACAGAGGCTTCACTAAGAACTCCTGGCAATAGTGGTAGGTCTCGCCGATGGAAAAGCCAATGTTTCGGTATGACTTGAACAAAGTCTTGCCGATAGTAAATGGTCATTGGTGTAACATATGATTTTGGGAAGAACTCTTGGCGAAAGCGGTAAGTCTGGCCAATAGTAAAAGGTCTTCAGGATAGCATAAAGATCTCTATGAAACCTCTTGGCGACAGTTGAATGTCTTAGTGATAGATGAATGCTGATGGAAATGCTAATGGCTCAGTATGACTTAGGACCTCGGTATGAAGTCCTGTCGAAAGCGATAAGTCTCAACAACTCTTGGATGCTTTGGTGAAACATAAGAAATCTCGGTGTAACCTCTTGGTGAGCGGTAAGTCTTGCCGATAGCAATGTTGAGGTCGGTGTGACTGGTGAATAGCGATATGAGTCTTGCCAATAAGAATGAAATAGATGTTGATGGATTCGGTATGACTCATGGTGTTCATTATATCATCTTGCCAACGGTTGGGACTTACGCTGATATCAACAATGAATCCTTTGGGCATCGGGGAGACACGGTTAGTGTCTCACTGACATGCCAATACAATGTGAACTCTTTTGACCGAGTGATGACCATCTACGTGGCTAGTATTCAACCAATAGGAGAAGTTGAATGGGAGCCGTTGGAAGACAGTTTGTTGTGGCAGTTCTGAGAGGAAGCTCGATAGACAAGGAACAACATGAATATAGTTTGTAGTTGCAGATGCTCAATGGTTCGGTTGGTTCGTAGAACAATTGTGTGAACAGTTCAAATTGTATCAGAGTGATTTCTATTATGTGAAGTCTGTAACTTGAAGGTTCTTGTACAAAGATTGATCATTGTGAAAGCTGTTGTAATATGGCATCAAAAAGATAAGTCAGAACTCTATATGTAATTATTTTTTACTATAATAGAAAGTGACTTCTCTTGGTGTGGTGGGTTTTTCTCTCATAAGGGTTTTCCCACATAAATATGGTGTTCATATGTGTGTGTCAAATACTCTGTTTCTGTTATCTCTTTCATGTGCATCTTAATTGGACTGTAATTGTAATTTTAAAAGGTATCTCTGCATTCTTCCCTAAGGTTTTGACGTTAGGAGAGTTGTTTTCGCATCTAATTTTCCTTACACAACAAGGGTAAGACTTTTCAGGGTGGTGAAGGGATTGGAAGGCCATCAAAACGCCCAAAACATGGAGTTACCATACAATCTTACTTTGGAATTGGAAATGCTTCTAGTCCATCAAATCAAGATGGAGCTACATCATCAACTCCTCCACCAAATATTAATGAAGAAGGCATTCACAATACCTCACTGCCACCAGAAGGTCAAGGTGAGATTGCTGTTGAGTTAAATGAGTCAAATAAGGATGGAAATACCATAGAAGATGTTCCAAAGGATACCCTGGTTAGCTAGAATGAGATAATTGACTTGGTTGATGTTGGTAGCAAAAAAAAAAGGAAAATCAAAAGTGCGGTGCAAGTGGGAAATGACAAGAAATTTTCACTTTGATTGGTTGTCAAAGTACCCATTCACTGTAGCAGTGGAGAAAGCAAACAAAGATGAACCTCTAATAGAATGCAAGTGTATGTTTTGTAGTTGGAAATGTAAAAGAGATAAGAAGTTGCAGCTATAGTTTGACACTATAAAAAAGCATATCAATAAAGTTTATGAAAAACAAATCATAGATGCAAAGGAACAATCAATAGTATAATGAAAATCAAAGGAAGAATGTCTTCATTTTAAGTATGTTGTGGAATATGAGGAGCATAAGAAAAGAATGTTGAAGCTTGTTGCGTGTTAAGGTACAATTGAGGCTCAATTTGGAAAAAAAATGGAACGAGCACAATTGACAAAAACTATTTAGATGAGTGTTTTTTTCATATTTTGTCCAAAGGGCATCCTATGACAGACTACCAAAAATATTTTAACTTATTATATTTTTTGGGTATTCCTCACTTTCTTGGACCACATTGGTCAGTAAACGTTGGATGTGAATGGGAAAACTGTCTTGTTGTAGTGGAAAAGCAAGATTTAAAGGAGAAAGTAAAAGAGTCAAACTTCATTGCATTATCTTTAGATGAAGTTACTACGGTAGATAATACTTCTTGGGTCTGTATGCATTTGTATATTGTAAAAAAACATGTATGTCAAGCTCATCTTCTTTGTGCTCATAAAATGAAGTATAGTTCAACATCACAAAATCTATTTGTACTAGTCAAGAAATTTTTGAATGAAATTGTAGGTATAGATGAGTTGACAAATATTGTCAAAAAGTTCATGTGTGTAGGAGTTGATAGAGCTATAGTAATGCAAGGTAACAAGAATGGTGTTTGTACAAAGTTACAAACTACTTGTGCACCATACATGCTTGGCATTCACTGCATGGACCAAAAAATGAATTTAGCATTTAGAATTGTAAGCAAGTTTCCTATAGTATCAAAAGTTGAAAATATAGTCTGTGAGCTCTATGCTTCTATCAAAGTCCCAAACATTTCACATAATTTCAAAAAAAATCAAAGGGAATAATAATAGGAAAAAGGATTCTCAAGGATGATGATACCAGATGGATCTCCCTACATGGACCAGCGCATTGAGTTCTTTCAAAATATCAACTCTTGATTGGAGTAATGTACGAGCATCACAACACAATAGAAAAAGCTCTTGACCTCTTACATAGGTTAAACGATATAGAGACACTCTTGATTTTAGCTAGTCTTCTCCTCATGGTAGATCAAATGAACAATCTTCTAAAGAAATCCCAAGACAAAACTATGTATATTAATGAATATGCCAAACTACGTAGACATACATGCATGACCCTCAATCATCAATATCTAGATCTAACTTCTAAAAGCCTAATTTTTTCATCTTGTAGAAAATTACTAATTTGAACCAGCCTAATAATTATTTGCAATTTAATACAAGCGGAAACTTATGTATCTATGTATGCGGATTTGAGATACCAATGTACCATTGTACGACATCCATACGCTCTATCAAAGAAGTACATGCTAGAAAGGAAGCTTTTAACAACATTGTTGAATCTATTGGTGATAATTTGAAGGAAATTGCAAGATGTCTTTCCACAAATATTTATGATAGATTCCCTCGAGAAGAAATACTTGAAGCCATGGGTATTGTGTATCCTTAATTTTGGGTAAACCGAGATAGCCCAACCTATTTTCATGATAAAGTAAATATCTTGATTGAACACTTTTTGAAAAGTGTAAAATATAATGAGCAGACAATAGAAGGAATTATAAATGCAGATAAGCTTAGACAACAATGTAAGAATTTTGCAAGAAGTATTATGGACCAGTTTGAGTCCATGGGCATGGAGAAGTCCTTTGAACCAGTATCAATAACAAAGGCTTGGACAAACTTAGGTCAAAGTGAAGTATTGTGTGGTTCAAAATCAAAATATTTCAAACTTGTTCATTTATGTCAAAAAACGATATTAGGGTTGGTGGAGGATGAGAGATTTTCCAGTTCAGTGGCATTTTTGAAAGCAAAGATAAGAAACAAACTAGACAAGAATTTGGAAAATTGCTTGACAGTGAAAGAAACTGTGTATAATGTCAAAAAAATTCTTTTTAAAAGGGAACTCACAATCTAGAGGTCCATATGTGAAAGAAGAGGGTTGTGCAACACTCCAAATGCTAGTATTGGTGGCATTGGTAGTGGAAAAAATGATAGTGACACAATGAATGTTGAATGTGAGATGCAGGGTGAAGAAAATGAAGACCAAACTTAAAATCAAGATGACTCTTTTACTTTATCTCAAGTTGAACATTAGTTTCAGGACCTTGACTCCATTTGGGAAATGGAAGTGAATTAGATCTTTTAATCTAAGCTATTCATCAGATCCAAAAGTTATACAAATAGGCAGATGGTCTTAAAGGTAAAGTCCATATAGGTTGAGGGTGCTAGATTTAATCTAGGTCACTCACCGCCACCCCGTTATCGTAAGATGCACATGAATTAATCCCAACAGGGGGATTGGGAGGCTGACATATAGCCTTCCTTGTGGCTTAATGGGATAGTGGATCTCACTGGTGACTTAGAAACAATTCCAAATGCCCTATTCTGATAGGTCGATGGTGATAGCTAGTGATGGTCAAATTTTCAAACTGATTTGACTTGATCAGGACCATTGATCAAGCCATCTCACTGCAAGATCAATAGTTGAGATTCAAAATTTAGAATAAAGGAAAATGAGTCATTATGTTCATGTGAGCAAATATTAATGGTTGATATGATGCCCAACTACTAAATTGATCTGCTTTAAAACCATCAAAATGCTTCTAAAGAGTTCTTGTTGAAATTTTCAAGCTCATTCGATGACCAAAATTAGGGTTTTGAGAGCGACTATAAACTAGTAAGTAAAATCAATACCTTGCTTTTCAAATTACTTAGAATTTTCTTGCTCTAAAATTCTACCATCAAGGTTTCCTGGTTTGTTGCATTTCTTTTCAGGTTTGACATTCAATTTGAACGTTATTTTTGTTAAGTCTTTTTTTTTTGCGTATAACCCATACCCTAGTCGTAAACTTATATTTTGCTGAAGAGTAAACCCTACTTTTTGTAAACCTTATAACTATGGCACCCAAAGTCAAGTCATTCACATTAAAAGAACAAGCTTCTGGGACGAAACCTCTAATTAGACCCCTGGTCCAAGATTTAACTGACCAATTAAAACCCTCAACATCTGAGAAACCTAAGGACCGTTAGTTGTTATTTTGAGGTAAACAAATTGTAGAGGGTCTCATAGACAAACATTATACCATTAAGGATGCCACATTTCCATACACTAGATGGGCACAATTTAGTTGCTAGTTTGGTAATCGAAACTATGGCATCCTTGTTGGAAACCCCTAGAATTTGGATATGGGAAAGATGATAGTGCCAAATGTTTATTTGGATGTCAACCTATTAAAGGTAGTGGCAGCGAACTATGACCCAATCACAAGAACTGTAAGAACATATGATGAAATTAAAATGGTGAAGGTCACGAGGGAAGAAATTGTTGAGGTCTTCAAATTGACCAAATGGAGTGAAGATATGATCAAAATTGATGAGAAGGCACTCAGGGCTAAATATGAGAAAGTGAGACATACCTTCAAGATCTGTGTTGCAGAATTATTTGATAATTGTCAAAGGAAAAGGAAAGATCATATTGGGCCCATCAAATAAGGAGCCATTCCCAATCAATTATTTTGTGTCTTACTTCCAAAGAACATTCTATTCTTTGTGTCAAATTATAGGTTATAACCCAACTATAGGCATGCCCATGGCTGAGATGTATATGGCTACACACATCCAACACTCTAAATGTTGCACACTTTATGACTATGGGTCATATTTGGCTGAGAAGATTCATGAGGGCCTAGTTGCATTGAAGAAAGGACAATCTTGGGTGAGGTTCTATTGGTATTCTTTATTCATGCATATGTGTCTGTTCAAGCGAGCCACACATTTTGGTATGGATATGACTTTGGAGAAAAAGGAAGGTGATATGGTTCTACTTTTCCAATGTTGGAACACACTCCTTGACAAGAATTGTAGTAAATCCAGTTATGTGGTGTTTGAAATAGGATGCCATTTAATTGCAAATCCTAAACATTAATTATTTCATGTATCTCCTAGATTCTTGGAATGTGTTCAACAACACTAAGATTAGGATGAGATTAATATTTGATGAAATAATCATAATTATTGACATTTGTAATTAATTTTAAATGTAAGAAGAATGTGAGGGCATCCATAGTGAGTTCCTAAATAATAGGGACACATGGAACACTCACATGGTAAGGTGAAACTCACCTTGTGTCCAGTTAACTATATGGAGTAACAATTAACACTTCTGAATGCATGTAAAGATCCTAGGAGTTAGGATTTGATGTTTGCATGCTTGAAGTTCAGTTAAGTTCAGTTCAAATCAGTTTAGTTTAGTTTAGTTTAGTTTAATTTAGTTTAGTTCAGTTCAGAATTAGTTTAGTTCAGTTCAGTTCAGTTTAGTTCAGTTTAGTTTAGTTCAGTTCAGTTCAGTTCAATTCAATTCAGTTATCTTTAGTTGCATGCATGTTGTTTATTTTGAGTTGCATGTAGTTAGCTTCAGTTAACTTGTAATGCATGGCTAATAACATTGAGTTGTATGACAAATAACAGGGACTACCTCCAGTTAACAAGGGATGACCATTCTTTGGGAATGGTGTTGAGTAAATGTTTCAGTTAACTATAAATCACTTGAAGCCAACTTGGGTGTGCAAGGTACTTTATTGGATTTACCTCTCATGCATGATAAGATATTTCTAAAGGCTCAGTTAAGTAGCTTTACTTATAGGCCCCAACTTTGAGGAAGAGCTTTGGAATTATCACCGAAGTGAAGGAGAAGTTGTAGCTTTAGTTTGGGACACCCAAATGCATGAAGCACAAGTTGTAAGCTTTATTCTTCACTGAATAACTCAACTTGAAGGAATATGGCATACCTTTTCAAGGGCTTGAGCTTGTGCATTGTAATTATCACCATTTGGAGATTACAAGGTTGCATATTGTCTCTATATCTCATTCAAGTTTAATAGAGTTTTCATAATTGTTATTGCAGGTGTGAAGAAGATTGGTAAAGACAAAAGAAGCATTCTCAAGCAAGAATTGGAGCTATTGTAATTCAGAGATTGAATAACAGAATAATTCTTGGTGGAGTTTTTTCCCGAAAGGGTTTCTTCATGGTATATCTTGTGTAATGCTTCTAATATCTTGTCTAGTTCTTCTATCAAATTCTCTCTACATTCTACAACAGTAAAATGGTTTAATCAAGATAATCACCCACAAAGAATATATGTAACAAAGAAAGAACTTACTTAGATTAGAAATATTAAAGTTTTACAGAGTATTAAGCTAAGAAAACACCTCATTTTTCAACAAATATGAGAAAGTGAGACATACCTTCAAGATCTGTGTTGCGGAATTATTTGATAACTATCAAAGGAAAAGGAAAGATCATATTGGGCCCATCAAATAAGGAGCCATTCCCAATCAATTATTTTGTGTCTTACTTCCAAAGAACATTCTATTCTTTGTGTCAAACTATAGGTTATAACCCAACTATAGGCATGCCCATGGATGAGATGTATATGGCTAGACACATTCAACACTCTAAATGTTGCACACTTTATGACTACGGGTTATATTTGGCTAAGAAGATTCATGAGGGCCTAGTTGCATTGAAGAAAGGCTAATCTGGGGTGAGGTTCTATTGGTATTCTTTATTCATGCATATGTGTCTGTTCAAGCGAGCCACACATTTTGGTATGGATATGACTTTGGAGAAAAAGGAAGGTGATATGGATCTACTTTTCCAATGTTGGAACACACTCCTTGACAAGAATTGTAGTAAATCCAGTTATGTGGTGTTTGAAAATGTTTTTGCTTCAAAGCTGAGAAGGGTATTGATTATGAACATGCCAAGAATTCATGTACCTTTGCATGACTTTTTCAGGCTGAAGGATAGAAGGAAACATTTAAAAATTGGGGGGATGCGATCCCTTACCTAAGTTACACAATTTTGAGGGTGTATGACATAAGTTTTTATTGCCAAGGGATGTGCCAGAAAGAGTTGGTTTTCTAGAAGTAATGTGGCAATTAGGTGATGTGGAGAACAATCATTTGAAGGATCAAGGTAAGGGAACATTTTTCATTGCGCACACATGTTTCTCTAATTTTTTCATGATAAAAGGAGGATGGAACAAAATTAATGATGTACTCAAGCCCTTGGAAATGAAGAGGGTAAGAGCAAGAAACCATGATCCTGAGGGATTTATGGTGTTGTTGAAGGCAAGCATTCGAAGCTCCAAATTCATCCATAATTTCTATTTCTCAAAGGATGTAATAAGGAATATTTTTTACTTCTAATTGCAAGATGAAGTTGATTTCCTTCAATAAATTGGAAAAGGAAATAAGAGCAAAGGATCCATAATTTACAGCTCTTGAGGAGAGTAAAGATGTAATACAAATAGTTGAATAATTTTTCCAGAATTTTGAGATAGTGGCTAGGAATTTGAAAGGTGAAAGATTAATCAAGGACAAGGGGGAGGTTGTTGTAATAGAGGAACAAGGTGAGGGGGAAACCCTTGTGATGGAAGAAATACTAGACTCTCAATCCCCAAAGAAAGTAATTATTTTCAAAAGGAGGAAAGACAAGGTGAAGGAGAATAAACAGGCAGTGCCAACCTCTTCTCAACAAGAGGAACAAAGAATCCCTTCATCGGTGCATCAAATGCCACCGCCATATCCTCCTATGTCTACTAGTCTTGTGATTGTGGACATTGATTCATTTCCAAGGAAATCATCACCAACAAGACAACCACCTACCAAAAGACAAAAGGTTGAGTCCAACAGCTTGGTGGGTTATGGCAAAGATTTTGATGATGAGACATTGGTCATTGAAGAAGAGATGCAATAAGGTATGCCTTCTCCCCTAGGGATATTTTACCTCAATAATTGGGCCTTAGATTGAGAAAATTAGATCTCACAGGAATGAATAACAGAGATTATGTCCAAGAGGAATCTTGTAAACAATTCATGGACAATGACTCATTTGTCTAGACTCCTGCCTTCTTAGAATTTTCTTGGAGAGAAAAGAAAGATGAATATGTTAATAACATTGGAAAGAAGAGGAGTCTCCACCAAGAATTTCCTGATGTAGTCATAAAGGCCCAAGTCATAAAATTTATGAAAGAAAGCTTCCAGGGAATAACTACACAAGAGGGCAGAGAGTTGGTGAGAAAAAGTGGTATTCTCTTGCTACCAGAATGGGACCTAGCCAGTAAAGGGGTATGATAAGCCTCTATATAATTTTGAGGAAGCAACAATTGCACTACAAGGATATACATTTAGTGAGCAATGGGATACATTATATATCTAGGATCTATCCCCTAATACTAAAAATCCAGAAGTTGCAAAACCTTCTACAGACTATAGAGGGGGCTTGATCATAAAGAGGGTATCTGATAACTCTGCTATTGAATTTTCCACTATGTCAATGAATGTTGCACAATTTACAAAGGCAACAGTAGAATCAATGATAATACAAAAGGAAAAGTTAAAGAAAGTGTACAATGATTTGTTAATTCAATCTGGCAAGAGCCAACAATAAATAACAAATAATGGAGCTACAAACTGAAATGACACTACTAAAAGAGAAGATGCAAAATATGCAATACAGTGGGCCAACTCAAATAGGTTATGAGTCTCCTACTTCACCACAAGCACAAATACCTCTTGCTCCTTCTTCAGATGTTTCAATGGAAATAGTTCCATATAATATGGGAAATGTGCCCATATTAGTTGAAGAACCAGGCACATTAGGTGCACAAGAAGCAGAGGAAATTAGCAGAGAAGAGCTGCTTGAGAAGCTAAAGGAATATGAAGAAAAATGTGACCAACATGAAAGAATGATCCTAGTTAGCAATTTAAATATTGTGACTACAATATTAAAGTATTTAAAAAGGGGGTTTGATAAGAGATTAATTAGCATCCACGCCAATTATTCCTCTATGGTTGATGCTACAAGGAATTTTGATAGAGATAAAGAAGTGGCAATCCCACTCATTGAAAAGTGGATTCCTAGATTACAAGATTTGAGGCTAATGGCTATGGGAGCCAAACATAATGTGAATAAGCCCAATAATATCCAACCTACACTTAAAACAATAAATGGAATTCATGAATTCCAGGGAAAGCATGAGCCTTTGGAGGCTAAAATAAGGGAGTTGGTTAAGAACTTTGATGAGATGAATCTGGGTCTCCTTCCTGACATCTTGAAGGAGAATGGTAAAATTAATAGATTTGCAGGATTGGAGAAGGCAAGCACATGATGTGATTGCAAAGCAAGTAACCTTGATTTTTGAGGGAACTGATATGAGAATGATGAAGAATAAAATAGACATGATTACTCAAGCAGGAATTTCCTTATAGGAGTTTGATAAAGAAGCAAATCAAGTTGTCACAATATATGCTTTATATAGGCTAAAGGCTAATAGTGTTATTTCATTCAATTGGCCCTTAGAAGAGGAATTCCCATCATGGAAGGACAAATATCTTGATGTCCTTGAGGACTAAACTACTGTTGTGGGATGGTCACTATAATTTTGGTCTTTTGGTCTACAAAAAATGGTGAATAAAAGATGGGAGAATACAATACATGGACTGGAACCAGTATAGATTAGGCCTTTGATAAAGTAATGAAAAAATATTGTATTCTCTCCAGTTTGAATTTGTTGACAAGGATACAGATGTGGAGGTAAATTTTCTTTTCTCTTCTCACTTTATGCTTTTCTTCTTTCAAGCGTGGTGTACCTAGAACAAATTTTGAAAGTACGTGGGTATATTGCTACAACAAATGAAAGGTTCCTTTTGGAAGGTGGGACAAGATTTTCATACACAAATGTAAATAGTTTTTGTCCCATGTGATATTTCCCTCCATTTGAATTGAAAATATAACTGTAAAAGGGAATATTCATTGTAACGGTCCAATAGGAATAAGACATGTGTACATTCTGGCCCAAGCTTGTTTGCTCCTTAATTTCTATAAGAAGGAATTCAAGGCTAGATGTACAAGTTGGTTGTTGTTTGATCACAGAGAGAATTTTTGTAATGAGAATACAAAGAACATTTTAGAGTTTTTTCTTAGGTTTTGATCCTGTCAATATGCATATATAATTTTTGATAGTACTAGCAATTGAATAGAAAATGGTGCAAATTCAAGGCCATTTCTCTCCTATTGTACTTATTTCATGAATTATTAATAAAATGATTAATGGTTATTTTGTTAGTCTTCATTGATTTCCAATGAATGTGTGGTTTTTTCCTTGTTTTTAATTCAAATAATTAATGAAAATGCATGGATGAAGCTATAGGGTCATGTAAATTGAGTATCAAGATTTTATAAGAAGTCATGGTTTGGGATATAATGAATGTGATACTGTAATGCAGTGTTGTCAAAGCTTTATGATGCTATGTATTAATCTATTGTCGAGTTATGTCTGTGTTGAGTTTGACTTTATTTCCTAGGTTAAGGCATTGATATTTGATGTGTATTCATTATAATTCTTCTTGGCCATTCAATAGAAAATTAAATTTATGAGAAAACATTCAAAATGAACTACAATTATTATTATTCTATGTTAAGTTCTTCCATTCTCATGCTCTAAATGTTGAGTGTTGTCAAGGAGTAGCTAGCTTCTTAAAATATTCCATTTATTTAGCAATTATATGAGAATTCATTTGCTATTTGCAATGTATTTGGTTATGGAGTGTATCAAGTTTTAGTCACATTGTGGGATCACCTTCCTAGGTCTTGTAGAGCCCGAAGTGTAGGAGGAAAGCATTGTTGCTTTCATTCATTCATTGGCCAATTCCTTCAGGTTGCTAAGGATTGGAATTGGCAATTCCATAGGCTTCTTTGAAGACCAACTTGGTTCTTAAAAAACAAATCAATAGGTTGCAGAACTAACAACCCTAATTTAACTAGTTGAGGATTACCAAGAATTTAATATTTTAAATTGTAGTTGATATTTTATATTGTATTCCTTGAAATTATGCATCAGATTGAATAAATTAACATATTATTAATAATTTCATATTTTAATTGTGTTAAACATGTACTCAACTATTCATCACTCAACTCAATGCTTAATAACATATTAACAATAGTAGCATATACAACAATGAACATCAACAATCATTTAATGTGTATCTAGTAGTTGAAACCAAACTTTTTCTTCAAATGATAAAATAAATAATACAAATAATTGAACATCAATACATTATTGAATTTGAGTTCTTTTATTAATTTTCACATGAAGGAATACATAGAGGCATTGACAATGCAAAATCATGCTCAAAGACAACTCTACACACAACTGAGTTGTAACTTGGAAACTCATATTATCAATATCAAATCATTGTATCACCTTTTCTAGCAACTTCCACTATTTAGGTGGTGGAATTGTCATTTGTTCTAGCTGATGTTGTTTGACTTGAAGATTTGTTAACAATTCATGATTGGAATTGGAACCTATCTTGAATTCTTCAATCAAAATTGCATTCAAGGCTATCAGTGGTTTGATGGAATCCAAATAGTTTGCCACATCTAGGTTCCAAGGAAACTAGTCAAAATCAATCTTCCTTGCACCTTCCATCTTATTTATGAAATCATCATTTCCAATGAATCACTCAATTGTGTCAAAAGCCTCTAGAAAACCAAGCTCTATGAAGTTCCTTACGTTTTAGTCCAACTTCTTCATCTTGTTTGCAGCCAAATGCACAAATTAATTTGTTTCATGCATTCTCAAACAATTTTGAATGATAGATGACAACATTATTGAGGTAGCAAGCTGATTATTAATCCCTTTTGATTTCAAATCATTGTCACTAGCTTTGTAGACTGTTTGTTGAGCTTGATTTGCAAATCTCTCTAATGTCAACATATTTTTGTTGTCTACTACATATTTGTTGAGATTCTTATAATGTAGTCTAATAGCATCAATCAATTTAAACATTTTACACAAATGATCAATCCTTTGCATTTATTTCATCCTAGATCTTTTGTTTCATATGCCTCATTGTTTCTCTACAAAATGTAGTTAACTTATTTTGACAAGAGTTAATTTCATTTTTTGCTTCCATTAGCTCTCAGGCCAATCTTTTACTTCTTTTTCTCTTTCTCCAATTTTTGTTCCCACTGGTCATTTCCTTTCCCAATGCTTTGTCTTAATTTTTTTGAAGTGGATTTTTCCTCATCATATTTATTTTTTCTCTCATCTAACTTTTCTTTAGTTCATTCACTTCTCTCTCATTTTGTTTATCCTCTTTGCTTGTTGATGTAGAGGCATATTTTTTTATTCTTATTTCTAATTCATTCCTCTTGTTATTTGTTGCTTTCCTCTTTGCTTTCTCATTTTCTAGGTCTGCATGTAACTTTTCTATTTGAGTTTGCAATATTTTATCTCTCTTTCTTTAGCAATGATGTGTACACCAATTCATTGTTCTTCTTTGATACATTAATTTCACAAGTAGGATGTGAACCTAAATTTCTTAGCGGACTTTGATTGTGAACCTCCTTTAATCATTAAAAAAATTTCATGCATGGATAAAACAATGTGCTCAATAAAGTTATATTTGACAGGTTGAGATGGAAAAGAAAAATGGATATTATATACCATTTCAAGGAGGATTTCACCCACTTCCCAATTACTATCTAGTCTAAGGAAAAATGCTAGCATGGAAATAGTATCCTAAACCCATGGTCTAAAAATATCAAAATCATAAGGAGGCTTATGATTCCCTTTCAATTTGTTTCTAACTTGTATGTTATCCTGAACTATTTTATTTATGAAAGAATTTTTCTCCCTTTCATCCACTGCTTCATAATCACTAGCAAGCTTTTCTAGGTCAATGTGGATGTTTACAAATTCTTTGATTGTAAACCCCAACACTTTTCCAAGTTCTTCTACATTGATGTTTGGCTACATGAAAATTGTACCTCAAGCTGAGAATCTATTAAAATCACCACTCAAATGATATGAAATCATTACAAATCTTGTTTCAATTGATCACTGGATTAATGAAATCATATTCAGTATGTCTTAATTTTATTATTTTAATTCGGTGGGCTTGCAAGGAACCAATAAAAATAATTTGCCAATGGAAATTATTTTTTTGGTTTGAAAACTTTTTTTTATAGTTAAATAGCTGTTATATGGCACATCACCCTTTATTGATCAAAATAAAATTTGTACATTGTTTGGATTATTAGTATCTAGCCATCAATAACTTCCTTGGACTTACTTCATGACCTTCTATCCCAACCCCTAATTTTCATCAACAGTTTCTTTTCATATTGGTCATACTGACCATGGACAGACCATAGACTCCTAGTCTTCATCATATGTCACCCACACATTCCCCTCCAGACCTTCCGCCTTCATGTACTCTTGCACCCACCCATCCGGTCGGTTTCTGGCCATGTCTGTTGCACGCATCAAGAAAGTGATGCTTCTCTCGATTTCTCCCCACCTTTTCTCAAGTTCCACTACCTTTAACGACCACAAAATTATGAATTTTGGCACCTCCAACCCATTTCCCAGAGACATATGTGGCATCAAAATTAGCGGGTTCTTGTCCACGTTATCTAGAGCTTCATCCAATTCTCCTAGCAATGAATGTACAAACACCATCTGACAAAGCTTATTCCCTTTGGCTTTTGAAACTCCCATGTAGAGGAGCATCACCAGAAACATTGTTGTGATATTAGTGTTAACCCTAAACCTCTAATGGGAAAACAAAAATTCTTGGCCCAAGATATTTTTAACTATGAGGAGCACAAGTGGGTGTGAGGACACCACAATTCCTTTCAGCCTCTTATCAGTAATTTCTCCATGAAAGGCTTGTTGTTGCTTGGTTATGTTCAAGAACAACGACATATCCATAGCACTCGAACGTGTGAAGTATTAAGAGCCAACAAAAAGGTTGGATACAATGCTAACACCTTATGCCTATTTCAACAAGCTTTCCTTACACCATCATGATGAAAACCTCGTGTAGTGAATTGTCTGATGATTTCCATAAGATCCTCTAAAATTCTCTCTAAGATTTGGCCGCCTCCTCCAACATTCATTCATAGGCATCCATGCCATGAACTAATTGCCAATTTCAGCCCCAGTCATTTATGATGTCAAAAACTTCACAATTGTACCTTGGATGTAGTTGTCATGTGCCTTCTCTTTATGAGGCTTATCTCTTTATTCACATATGGTACTGACCTATTCGTCATCATGTGTTTGAGCTCTTTCTATTTCCACTTTGGCCAGACCATCATCCACATCATTCCCCTCCCTATAGATGTGGATTATTCTGAAGGCTTCAAACTTTGATAGCGCATTTGAATCAGTAATAAAATGTCAACCATTGATTTTTGGAAATCTATCGGTTCTAGTGTTCTTCCAAAGGTTTGAATTTGCATGTCTAGTGCTTCAAACATTTGCTTCCAGAATGCAACTACAACCGTCCATAAAAAAATCATCGAATGGTCATGGGTTATATTGATTTTTGCTGACATTTGGCTTCAGAAATAATGAATATGTTGACACTTGTCCCCATTCCAAAAACTTTATGAAGGAATTTGAATGTGTGGAAAATTTGTCCCAAAATAAAAAAAATGTAGAATTTGATATTTTTGCCACCCACGCTATGATTTATTATTGGCATACCAATTTATTTCGCTAATGAATTTTTCTATTGGTTTGAGATTATGTTTAATTCACCAATGGTTTTTTTCTTCATTTGAAAAAAAGTTTAATTCACAAATAAAAATATTTTTTTTGGTTTGAAAATATTTCTGAACTGCTAACAAAAATATTTTATTTGTTTGAGCACAACTTTAATTCAGTAATAGAAATATCTTGTTGGTTTGTGTATAGGAATGAATTTGCACCCCTTAAGTGAATTCCCCTTTCACATACCCTCACCTTAGAAAATCATATCCAAAGGTGAAATTCCACATCACCCACCTATCTTCTATCCACTTAGTGTTTGTCCTGTGTGTCGGCGAGAGAATTTTTATCGGGGATGAACACACGACACACAGACATCTGCGTAGCGCACTGTCATCCTTGACAGATTCTTGTGTCTGAAGTTGGAAGAGGCATTATGTACCTGATTGGGGTCAAATTGTAACATCCCTCTTCAACCAACCGACCTAAAAATGATAGATTCTTCTCATCCCACCTTCAAAAACACTCTACATTCATTCATTCCATCTATTTTCACATCTTCTTAGCAATTCATTTAGCTTCTTCACATTCTCAAGTAGCATTCTAGCACTTCATTGTGAGCATTGTAGTAGCATTGGAACTCCATGAACTCCACATTGCAAGTGTGAGGAAGCCATAGAATTTGTGGGCTTGGAGCCTTGTGAGACTTCCCTTCATCACCGCCACGACTGTGGTGACTTTACCAAGTCCATACCTTGCATTCTCCCTTCATTGGCTAGTGAGCCTTTGGGTGGAGCTGGTAACACTTCACTCCTCTCCTTTATGATTTGATAGAGTAGCAAAGTAATGTTTTGTAGTGTTTAACAATATTTCTTACTACTTTCTTCATCACATATTCTACTCTGTTGCTTTCTGGTTGTTTGTGGAGGTGGAAACACCAAAGTGGGGTTCTGACTGAGGCATGCCCCTATATAGCCCCAACAATTTCCCCCTTCTTGTTTATGTCCAAGTGAATGTGTGTGTTGAGCTAGCTAGTGAACTGACACTTTTGTGAGATAATCTTTGTGAACTAGTGCGCTAGAGAGACGCTAGTGTGTCATTGTATCATCCTAGAACCACACTGCTATCCTTAGATAGAGAGTTGTCTGAGGTGCAATACTGACTCCAAAAACTAGCTTGTCTAGCCTCAATCAAAATTTTGGGTCTGCAAAGTGATGGAAGTACTACATAGTTCTCTTCATTCTTGATCCCCATCCTTTTAAAGTGAGGTAAATTAGGGCAACCCTTCGCTCTCGGCTCTTTGTGACCTAGATCCTTGACATGGTTAGTCCCCCTCTCTTGCATTTTTAGTGAACTTGATGTGAACCATTTTGGTTCCATTTAGCAGTGCTGAAGGGTCATTTCCACACATTCTAGGAGATTTTTAGGTGTGAGTGTAGTGAGGCATTTCACCTTATAGCCGAAATTGCGACCCCTAGTAGGCATAGTTGGAAGGTTTCGTAAGCATTACAAAATGAAGCCTTAATTGTGTCACTATCCTACTTCAAACCTTTGGGGGGCTTTGTGAAAGTATTATTTAGTGTATGTGATGGATTCCTTCTTGCATCTACCTATCCCCTCTGTGTATCCTATGAGTAGTGGTCTAGGTATAACCTTCACCTCGTAGGACCTACCGATGGGCTTTAATAGAGAACCATCTCCTCTTTATATCCTTGCATGAATCATTGAGAACACTGTAGTAGGTGTTCTTGTTGCCCTGACATCTTAGGTGAATAATATAATTGAGGAGATCATGTTAATTAACTTCCTACATAAAGATGGGTACGACACACCAATGAGCACCATTCGTACACATAATAGACTTTTCATACCTCCCTTTGGTAGCATCGTTTTGTCAGTCCTTGTCAGACCTAAGTCTATAGACCTATTGTTTGACATAATACCGAGGTCCCAACTCTTTAGAGTGAAGTTCGGTATCCCTTGGTTAGTAGCTATGAATGTAGTTCCCTTGGTTGTGCATAAATGTTTGAAGTTTATTCATGAGGGTTCAATGTAAGTGATCCATGACACTGGCTATAAACCATCAGTTGCGTGTGGTAGCTATTCCTTAGATCACTTCTAGCCTACACCCATTGCTCTACTTCTGCCTAGGAAGGACCTCTTATATCAAACCTATGAGAAGTACAAGAAAAGGAACTTAACGCCTAGAGTGAGATACCTCCATCACCTTATGCAGTTTTGCATATGGCTTGTTTAAAAGCTGACAGTGATGCCACCTTGGCACGTAGAAGGGAAGAAGAAAAGCACTCTTGAGGTTCCTCTTCCTCCTCTTCTATTGTCTAGCTTGACACTTCCTTTCTCCCCATCATGGCATCATCAAATTCTACTTTGCATTTGCAAGAGAACCCTATGGTGCCTGCTTGGCGAAATCCCAAGTGTCCTCCATTTGAACTTCTTTTTTTCCCAAGGAGCTTAGGCCCATTCGATATGGTAGAAGGAATGGTACCCATGGGGAATCCTCTATGTTTCAGCCTTTGTGGCCTTCCATCGCTCCTACTTCTAAAGCAGTGAATAGGAAGAGGCCCCGCTGCTGAGGTGCTAGAGCCAACTCCCCCCATTGTCTCTCAACCTCTTCATCCTGCTCCCGTTTAGGAGTTTGACCCTCTGTTGGAGATGGTTGTGATGGACACTACTATGGCTAAACAAGATCCTTTTGTCCCTTCACAACTCCCATCCTCTAGCTCAAAGAGCCATAGAAACCTCCTTGCACGTGAACGCAACTGCCAGTGAAAGGCTCTGGTGGCTGAGTAGGTTGCTTTATAGAGAAAGGAAGAGGAGTTGAATTCTTCTGTATCAAGGCCTCTTGTCACGTCGTCCTCTCTCCTCCCCTCTGCTTTCGTTCAATTGAATCTAGTCTTGCTTCCAACTCTCATTGTAAGTGCAAGTGTATCTGACCCCTAAAAGGTGCAGGTGTTTATCTCTCCTTCGGTCGAGACACCCCTTATGATGTCCCTTTTGAAAATCTTTCCATTCCCAAAACCCATGGACATGGAAAATACCTCCATGGTGTCCAATGTGGTTTTCTCCTCCTCCTTCATGCCTCTTGCCTAATCTGTGGGGAGTTCACATCCTGAAAAAAAGTAGAAGGTAGAGGTTGGCCATTCCAATAATGGGGGGCATAAGAGGAGCCCACCTCCTTTGAAGGGTGGTCTTATGCTAGCTTGTTCCATTCTAGTGATAGAGGAATTTTTGGCTTCCTCTGATTTTGTCACCACTCTCGAGTCACTCGGTGATTCTAGCAATGAATCTCAAGCGTCTTCGTCCCTGTCCATTGAGGTACCACATGGCACTCTTGTAAAGTGCATCTTCAACTCTCTAGACAAGGTCTCAGCCTTGTCGATGATCTTCACAAAATCCTTGACCATAGCTCCACAAGAGTTGAGCAGAGAAGTCCTTATCAGGACTTCTTCCTTAGCCCTTGTTGCGGGAGGCTCAAAAGCTCCTCCACTTAATATTCCACCACTACAAGCTTATTGACCTTTCCCTTACAATGATCTAGATTGGGAAGATGACAGGCTCTTGGTCAACGAGTGTTAGGGTGAGGCCTCTTCTTTACCTATAGATTAGGAGTGTGTGATGTGATGTGTTCCCCTGTGCTTGTGTTATGTGCTCCTAGATGACCCTTGTCACCCTTGTTGGTGTTTGGATACAAGAGTGATTATGTGTCGTAAAATTCCTCTTTAATGCATTTTTATTTTCAACAAATTGGGGATGATATAAAGTGTTGAGGGCATTTAGGCTTCTCTTCCATGTTGACCTATTTTTTAATTTTTGCTTTTTCTTATTCATTCTTCACATGGTCTAATATAGTAGGGGGTTGATGACAATTCATTTATATACTACTACTATACTTATATATATTTATGAGCACTCTGACCCTGAAATATCAAATCATCCATGTGTCCCTTGTTTGTGACGTTGCTACTTCTCTTTCACTCTTTTATCTTTCTCTCTTCTTTGCTTGAGTTGTCCCTCGTATGTGCAACAACGTCACTTGCACAATGTTTTGATTTTCAAAAAACACATTCGTTTCCAATGAATCTTTTCTCAAAAATCCTTTGCAAACTTTTTTTCAAAAATCACATTCTCAACTTGGACCCCTAGCGAAACATGTTTCCTCCATCATGGGTTCACAAAGGAAGGACTTGAAGAACTTTCCTTTGAGGTGGGAGTAGCTTTTCCTATGGGAAAAGCCTCGACCTTCCCCTCACAAGGGGTATTTTTCTTCTTTTCGAATTCCTTGATGAAGTGAACATCTTTTGAAAGGATTCCTTGATGATGAATTGATTTCAGAAAAAAATATCTCTTTTGCACTTTCAAACAACACATCCCTTGAGTGGACCCCTCTCCTTTTGAAGGGTTCCTGAGGGAGCCCTTTGAAAGCCTTTAAATTTTTTGACTGTCTGTGTGACTATTTGCTTGTTTTCTTGTGTGGCTACTTTTTGTTTCTTTAGATGTTTTATCTACAAATTAATATGTTTCTTTGCAGGTGCACCTATGAAGCCGCTTTCTAGTTCAACTCTGCAAAGTCCCTTTACACTGGGCTTCCTTCATGAGAGAGAACTTGGGGGTTTCCTTCTTGTAGGTCTGTGGGCCTGTGAGACACTTACATCCTATGGGATTTTTCCATCGTTGGTCTGAGGGCCTTTGGTGCACTTTATGCAACTTCATAGTTCTATGGAGCTATGGAGTCCTTTTGTTTGAAAATCCTTAGGAGAGAGTACCTGTGGAGTCCTTTCCCTACCCTGCACTTTCAATTTTTCCAAATCGTGGTCTACTTCCTCGATGGTTCAAGTATACATTTATAACTCTTCGATCTACTTCACCAAACACATTGATACTCATACTCGCTAAAGTGGGGGCAAAATGTATAGGAGTGAATTTGCACCCCTTAAGCGTATTCCCCTTCACATACCCTCACCTTAGAAAACTAAATCCGATTGTGAAATTCCATATCACCCACCTAGCTTCCATCCACTTGGCATTTTTCCTGTGTGTTGGTGAGTGAATATTTGTCAAGGACAAATGTGTGATGCGCGGACGTCTACGCGGCACACTGTCATCCCTTACAAATTTCTATGTATGAAGTTGGCAGAGGCGTTACACACCTGATTGGGGTCAAATTGTAATGTCCAAACAATAAATAGCCAAGCAAAGGGAGACATCTCAAAGCATAAAATGTAGATTTATTCATCATCTACATCCATGTTTATTGATGCACAAAATTTCCAACATATTATTTACCTATATTGAACTTGGTTGTTCCCCAAGAATTGCTAGGGCCAAAGGATTTGAAACTTTAGGAGGACCCTCTAAAGATAACAATGAGCTTAAAGGGGTTGAGAAAACTGGAGAAGGAGGACCTTCAATAGAAACTGGGCTCAGAAGTTCCCCTAATAGATCAGGTGTTGGTGGTGCAGTTTGCACATCTTGCTTGGAAAGAGTTCCATTAGCTTGGCATAGTCCTTGTTCAACTTTGCCAACATCCTGTAGGATTTACAAATATAATATTATACATGATTACACCTTGAAGAATGGTCCAAATATAATCATAGAAAATAAAGCATAAAAAGAGTGTATCAAGAGCAATGAATTAGAAAAATAAGGTTAACTATATTTTTCCAAAAGAGAGGGCAAGAGTGTGCAATGACAGGGTTTGCTGGCCTTAGGCTAAGAAAATATGACAGTTCAAAATGAAATGAATTTGATTTTCTTTTTTTTTGGCTATAATAGACTATAACACACTTGCACTATAGGCTTGATGTGATCAAGCCTTAGGCTCATTCACACCTAGCCATAATGTGAGTGTGTTGTAACGTTCTCGCGTTATAGCCTTTCAATTTTTTTAAAAAAAATTGGCCACTTTTTGGCCCCCCAACTTTTTGCACCCGCCCTGATGTCATAAATCATGACTGGTGTGACCACAGTATGGAAATACTATTTTGTAGTCCTCAAACCTATCCTTGCAGCTCAATAACCTCCTCTCAAAATCAGACATACCACTCAAAGGCTTTCCACAACTCCTTTTGAAGTTGTTGGACCTAGGGATCCACACCCAACCTCACTACCTCTACCTACCTACTAAAGTCATCGAGCTAGCTCTGCAGGGCATCACGTGCTGCTATGGCACTCTTTGCCTATTTCCTTGCCTGATCTTGCTCGAATAGTGCAATGTGGAGTTCCACCAAGTGTTGATCTCATTTCTTGGTCATTGTGGTGAGGTTAGTGGCCCTTGTACAATCTTGACGTGTTCCTCCTCGTAAGCAATCCTGAGAACCACAGCAAGCTCAAAAAGATGGGCATGTTGCCCCACTGATACTGACCTATATGCTTCTAGGATGCTCCCCTAGATAGGTATGACTGGGTAGCCTTAGAAACACATTGAATAATGAAGGCAATCCACTCCTATGTGTTGAATGCAACCACAAAGAAGTAGATGCTATCAGTACTATATCATATAAACAAAATTGCATATATGTATGAGATAAAATAAAATGAATATTACTGAAAGGAAATAACATGAATCACTCTCGTACCTAGATTCCCAGATTGCCAATGTGGATCATGGGGGTGCAATTCTAGGACCTAGTCCTACTTCTTCTACTATAGGAGGGATGACCACTATCGAAGGTGGCATCAATGAGACTAGGACTGCACATGGAGAGGATGACACTCTTTTCCATAATCTCAGCCTCTCTATTATTTCACTCGCTACTGGTTCACCCTCCTTGCTGCTATCACCACTACGACCCTCTCCTCCCTACCCCTATTCACCGACATTGCACATGGGGGCATGTGTCAAGAAAATCAAGGTAGGGTCAGTCTTCATGTACCATGCTCTCAAATCTTGGGAAACTTTGACATCGTCAATCATAAGGACAAGAGATTGATCTTCGTTATCTAACCTGTCATCGATAAAAACAATGTACATAATGTTCAAATGAAGATGATTGCTTACCTAGGTGGAACTCGTCACCAATTAAATGTATATAGGAGGAGTCAACGAGATTTTCTACACCTATATGAACTATCGAGTGACCCAATGCTAGTATACATGACTATAATATGGCATGATTGCCCCACTAGGAGACAAACATACTATATATGTTGTAGCTGCCACCATTTGTGGGACAAACCATCCCCCTATAAGGTCACCATATCATATCTTGTGACTGCAAAGAATCAAACTATAGTAACAAAAACTAAGCTCTCCATATCTCCAGTTATGATCCAATGGGTACATGTGCACCAGCAGTGTACCAAGTGCTACACCTTAGGGAAACTTGACTAGTCAAGAGCATGTGATGTGTGTGAACACCCACACTTGTAGAAGTGTGCAAGCCGTGAGACTAAAAAAATCATAATGGATATAACTTCCAAGGTCATGGTACAAATGAGAAAGCATTCTTTGACCCCAGGCAAAGATAGTGTGGTGATCCTCCATCACTCAAATGCAATGGGTGAGGCCCCCATATAGGTGAGATACTCACCCATCCATCACAATTTAGAGGGAAACTATAATGACCATCACTCTTTAGATCAGTGAGATGGCCACTTTCCCTTGATCCAACCACCACATATAGATGTGGACGATAGTATCTTTGGGCTCTATCTGCCTAGCATAATAATGTTGGCCCTCTAGGGCCTCTTGTGTTGTCCTCACCTTGTCATAGGCCACCTACCATCTATAGATGGGTAATCTAGTGATCCAATACACATCCTCCAACATTATGGTCATCTCTCCTAATGGTAGGTGGAATGAGGAGGTATCTACATCCCAATGCTCCATGAGCACCATGAGCATCGGCGGATGGTAACTGTTAGAATTGAATGATTCAATCCACATCTCCTATGAAATGCCTACAAGAAATTACCTATCACAATAGAGAAGATCATCAAGTGAGATTCTACTCAATAACCTGAGAATTGTATTGATGCAAATAACCTGGATTAAACCATGTTACCTAGATTAATATTACAAAAGAATGTGCATGCTTATATAAGCAATGCACAAGCAAACCCTACATGTAAATTTGACAAGATAGAGACAAGTATTGTATTCGCAATGAGACAACTTGTCCTAAATTTAGTACAATCTAATAATAAGAATCAAACTAAATATTAGGAATCAACTCCTAAGTTTAGCTTAAGTGAACTAAAGTAAAAAAGCCTCTAATAATTAATTGATGATTAATTAATTATTAGATAATGACTTATTTACTCCAACACCCCCCCTTAAGATCAAATTAGGGAGAAACTAAACTACTGATAAAGGAAGCTAAATGAATGCATAATGGGTCTTGACTACTAGGCTTGATGAGGTAGCCATGAACAAGAAATTGAAATCTCTCATAACTGTAGAAAAGGAGAAAACCACATGGGAAAAAATCCTCTCCAAAAGGAAAAGAAATGATTGCACTAGCGAAAGAAGGATAGGAGGACTCAATGTGACCCCCCAAGGACTACTTCTATCATACAAATACAATAGATTTCCCCTTGATAGGAGATATAAAATGAAGATATGAATCCCCCCCATAATGAAAGAGCTCTCATTCCAATGATGAATGCCTAAAGATAGAATATGATCCATTGCCTGAAAACAACATTTTTCCCATTAGGAAGAAATAGATCCATTGGTGATTGGAGAAGCTAATCCAAAATAATGGGTGATGTCAAAATCCAAATCCAAATGATGTGTTCCTCTAAAAACTACTCACGTATCCACATGTCAGAAAGTGATGATGTTGATCCAAAATCTTGTGAAGACTAATATAGAACAAGCTGCAAAGGTGATAAATATGGTACGCCAACAATGGTGATGTGGTTGTCAACAAAGAGGAGATGAATTTCCTCAAAATAATCTTCCAAATCTGCAATATAGGACTCCACAAACAAGGATGATATGTCTACGAGATATGAATCCCAAGTAGCTATGTCTAAAAGATGTATGTTCTACTACACTAAATCAATAGGGGCCAAAGATGTGGTGATGCCAAGCTAATTAGGAACAAACAAATATAATGATGTAGTCTCAAACTGAAGAGTGGGAACATGAAGACAGGTATTTGAACCATCAGAACATGCAAGACCTATGATATACTCAATCTCCTCTAAAGTATCATCATCAAAGGGTATGGAATCTACATATGCAAGAGAGATGAGACAATTTGTAGCAAGATCCTCTGGGTATGGAGAGATATGAGGGTCTCCATGAATCTCCCTTGAAGGTGTGTGCAAAGTATGTGGGGACATTCAATACAACATACATAGTATCAAGATCAACACTAGAACATATAACCCCTATAATATGAACTCTAACAATGCCCCATGCTGATAAAATCCTTGGTGTGTCTGGTGTAGGTATGATTCCATACAAATGAGGAAAAATATCAAGCCACCTCAGATGTGTCAGGATGCCATTTCACCAAGACTCATAGTTATCCTTGTCCAAATTAATCATACAAGGATGAACAAAAAAGCCCATGATACTCACTAAAATGAAAAAATCAAAGACTAAAACCCTCATGTTTGATAAAGTAGATCAAAATTTGTCATCTCATGCAAACAGATCCTTTCCAGGTGCCAAGATGTCCAAGTAATTGAATAAATTGTGAAACAAATAATACTAAATAAAATGTACTTGGGGCAGATTCTGGAAAAAGTGCATAAATATATTTGAAGAGCTTTGAAATACCTTTCCAATGTTGCTTGAATCGCAAAAATCAGAGTTACAAGAAAGAAGTTACAAGCTCAAAAGCATAAAATGAAGATCTAACTTTGATTGAGAATAACAAGAACCAAGAGAAAAAAATGATAATGAGACATGCACCATTGGAAAGTTCATGGAACCTGCTTTTCGACAATATCTTGTTTCCCCGATTTCGACACCGTATGCCCAAGTTATGCCAAAAAGAAAAAAATTGTTCATTTAGGGAAAATCAAGGCAAGGAGGGGGCTTAGAGGGTTGGCCATATAGTGACATCAGCATGCCATCATGATGACATCAACACTCTGCAAGCTTAAATTTGACAGGTTCCTGAACGTCAACAAAAAAAATGCCCCCTGCCTGGAAAGAATTTTCAGCCGTCAGGTTTGTTGCTTCCATCAGAATATTCAAAGAATCTTTTTTAAGATTCTGGAGCTAGTTTTTGGCGCTGACAGGTTTTTCAAAGATTCAAAGGCTATTTTGTTTGGAGCATTGATTTTTGTAAAAAGAGGCCACCACTGCTGAGCAACTTCAATTATCACCACTTGTTTAATGAGGACTGTGGCCTACACATGTAGGCCTATGTAGGTCGGGTATAATGTACCCTTTTTTAATTTTTTTTGAAATTTTAAAGTTTCTTTTTAGATTTTAAAAAAAAATGATAATTTTTTTTCTAGAAATGGCTAAACCAGAAACTAAAATAAAAAACCTTGTGTACCTTGGAACTAAAAGCGGGGCACTAAGATTTGTATAGATTTGTATGGATTTGTGTGCTTCTAAAACATTTTTCCCTTTTTTGCAACTATACCAAAATTGATGAAACAATGAGTGATCCTTAGGTTGTTGGCTGCTCTGGACGTGATGGCGAGGCCTATTTTTCTCCATGATAGACCTAAAAATTGCTCAAGGCTAGATCCCTCTAGAAATTGAATAGGGGGCTACATACTTGGGCTCTGATACCATGTTAGAATTAACTGATTCAATCCATAGCTCCAATGAAACACCTGCAAGCAATTACCTATCACAATAGAGAAGATCATCAAGCGATATTGTGCTCAATAACTTGAGAATTGTATTGATGCAAATAATCTAGATTAAACCATGTTACCTAGATTAATATTACAAATGAATGTGCATGCTTATATAAGCAATGCACAAGCTAACCCTACATGAGGATTTGACAAGATAGAGACAAGTGTTGTATTCTCATGCAATGAGACAACTTGTCCTAAATTTAGTCCAATCTAATAATAAGAATCAAACTAAAGATTAAGAATCAACTCCTAAGTTTAGCTTAAGTGAACTAAAGTAAAAAAAGTCTAATAATTAATTGATGATTAATTAATTATCAGATAATGACTTATTTACTCCAATAGTAACACATCTCTAGCATTGTGTAGGCCCACCATAGGTCCACATGCCACAATAGATCCTCATCATCTAGATGCATCCTCTCTCTGATCACACATCATAGTGAGCACATGTCTACCACTATGCTCCCTGATCTCAAGCCACTCGTGCAGTAGAAACAAAATTCATGTTAGAGGTCCATTTATATCATAAAATCTTATATATACATCAAAACAGTTCTAAGTAAGCCTCTAGGATAGAGGCATGTCACACAAACATTTGCATGAGCACTAATGTTCAAGGTTGAATTCTGCCCAATGATAGCGTACAAGATAGATGCTAGTGTAGTCAAAAGCTAGGTCAACATGTCAAGATGATAGCACACCGACCAAACACCTGCACTAGTCTCAAAATGGAAGAGGACAAAAAAATGCAGTGAAAATATGGAGGGTAAGATTCCTCGTACATCCTCAACCTAACCTCCCTTGGCTACGATTGTGTGGAGGTGCTCGATCCTCAGAGCTACATAATCTCATTTGTGAGGCATTTTGTTGGTTTTCTCTCATAAAAGTCAACAAACTCCTCACTGTGAATAGTGAAAATGACCCTTATGTGGTCCCACCCAAGTATATATAGGTCATTTTAAATCCATTTTCCCAGTGGACATGGTCCTTCCATCCTTCCTTTTTTCACCCCACCTAGCTGGAGGCAAGAAAAGAAGGGGGCATATATTCACCTATTCATTATATTTTTCTTCCAAACCACCAATTTTTTCTTAAGCATTATTCTTGTTGCAGTAGCTTCTTTTGATTTTTGAACTAACCTAAATTTGAGTTTTTCAAAATGAAACTTCACATCCAACATTGTAGTTTCTCACTATGCTCGATCATTGGGGGCATTTTCAGTATCTGCTTGCTCGACCTCTATGGCCTCTATAGTATTGTTTTTGCACATAAATCTACAAAAAATTCAAAATTTTGATCTTGCACTAATGGTTTCTTTTCTACTTTAATGTAGTTGATTTTTCTAAAAAAATAGCTCACTAAAGTGGGGAAAAATGTAGTGTCATAAAATTGCACCACATGGCAGTTTCACACTTGCACATTTAGCCTGCCACATTTATGACAAGAACCTTATGACTTAGAATTTCAAAATTTCAACTCCACAAGGGACAACAATGAAGCATTAGCAGCCCACCACCTCATTTCATGTAAAGTGGTGAGTTGGATGCTTGCATAGCATGCAGACATCTGCATAGTGTGATAGCATCCCTACAAGTTTTGAGTTTAAATGAGGGAATCTCGTGAAATTTTCCCATGACACATGTCGTCATGGCATAATTATAGATGTAACGGCTCTTGCCGCCCATGCAACCTCACAAAACTCCATTTTTTACTTCCATTTTGATTCATTCTCTTATTCTTGTAGTTCATTCTCACTTCTTCTCACTCCAACTTTCTTTCTCACTCTCTTCTCTTCTACATCTCTTCTCTATGATGAAGCTCTACTGGATTTACATCTTGTCAATAACCAAGGCTTGCAAGCACTCAATGTCTCATTTTTCAATCCAAGAGGGAGCCACAAAATATTGGTAATGCTTGCTTGTTGCATTATCTTGTCTTGTCTATTTTCTAACATATCTTGTCTCATCTACTTATTTTTGATACGACTCTCCTCCATAGTGGGGTTTTATTTTATCACACATCTTGTATATTTTTTATCTATTTTCCTATCCATTGAGGTGGAAACACCAAAATATGGTTTTGACTTAAGGAAAGCCCTGAAACAATCCCAACACATTTCCTCTTCCTCCTTATGTGTAGGTCGTTTGTGTGAAGCTTTTCCGGAGGGTTCGTAGTGCAAAACCTTCCACGAGTTGATATCATACCTTCTTTTTCATTTTGATCTATTTAGTTTGGATTCAGAAAGTATTCTTCTTGTTATCATTTCCTTTCATTTTAGCTTTCTATTAACTTAGTAAAATAGCCAGACTTCAAATTATAAGTAGTAGTAGACTTTGTGAGTTATTTTTACAAGCCTAACTCTCTGTTTGTACTAGACACTAGTGCGTCCCTTAGATGACAATGTGTCGTGCTATCGTTCGAGTCTCGTACTGATGTCCTTTGGACGAGAGCTATTCAACTTGTTCTAGAGACCTATGTAATCTTCTCTTTCAGTCCTTGAAGTCCTTCATCCAAAAGTATATCAGAGACTCTCTTTCAAGTATGTTTTTGCAATCTCTTTCATCTTATATCTCCATCACTTGATCTTTGTACATTGAGGTGATCGAGGGCTATTCACTCCCTTTAGACCTTGTTTATCTTGGGACTTGGGAGTAGTGAATCCCCTCAACATTCATATTGAATACTTGAGTATGAACTAATGTGCTAAATTATATTGCCTATCTAATTATACCCTTGGGGCACTTTCTCCTTGCTCTTGGTGTCTTACGATGAGCATAAATTCTTCATGAGATTCTCCACAATACCCTTCATAGTCTTCATTTATTGAGATATGCTTGCAACATCAACTTCTAGTTTGAGGAACTATGATTTTTTTATCAAAGGTTTCTATATTGTTTGATATACTTTCTAGTGATGCCTTCCAAATAAAAAGTTAATTCAATTTTTTTAATAAGGAAATTTTCCCACTTGATTTTGTTGTGGGAATCAACCTACAAAATCACTCACAACAACTAATACCAAAGGAAATAATTTTCTTTGATACCAATCTAACCCACAAACTATGATGGCTTATATTGTACAATAGTCCTCAACATATCAATTTCTAAATGAAGAAATTATGAACATTTCTCTTTAGAAAATAATTTGAATTTTAACTTTAAATAAAGTGAGAGAAAACAACTATCACAAAATAAGACACAAGGATTTTACCTTGGAGAATCTAAATCATGGGATAAAGCTCTAGTGAAAGTAAGGAAAATCACCTTCTCATTTAATAATTTCACTAGTAAAAATAATATTACACATCTTGGGCACACAACCATTTTGAAATAACTAATTTTAGTCCCTGCAATCACACATAAATCTTGCAAATAGTATTTGTATATCTATTTTTTCCTTTTACAATCTATCGTTCACTTGGAAACTTGAACTCTCTTTGAATTCACTTCTAATTCCTTCTATGTTGCCTCTTAGGTGTTTACAATGAAATATTATTCTTGTTAAAACTTTTCAATAGACTCAAAATTCATTAGGATTTGGAAAAGAAGGAAATTTGAAGTGTTTCTAGGTGTTATAGACCATTTCTAAACATACGCCATACCCACTCTTTGTGCAATGATGAAATTTCCACTCTAGTATGAAACTACCTAGATAGTTTTATAATTTCTACGATGGTTATGTAACCATTACCTAACAAAGCCATGGTTTGAAATACCCCAATTTTCCTTATTTTCCTCCCTTTTAATACATGCAGCATTGTAAATTGTTGACCTTAACAATTTCACATTACGTAGACACCTTGTTTTTCCTATGGACCTAAACATATAAGATGGTATATGTTTTTCTAACATGGCTTTGGTTATCTCTAAGTCTTTCACTTGATCATATGACAAGCTAGTAGAGTGTTCTTACTTCTTCTCTTCTCATCATTACTAAAATGAATCGTGTTAGTTTATGAGGGTTCTAAGATGGGTGACAATTCCCTCTAAATGGATGCCATTGGAGACAATCGAGTGTTTCAATGATATATTTTTATAATTTTATGAAATTCATTAATACTTCTTTGAATTTTTTCTTCAATTGAAGGAGGGGTTGGTGGGGGAGGTTTGGGTTTTGACCTTCCTCCAAAATTTTAAACCTATTTGTAATTCAAAACATAAAAATACAATGTTTAAGTAATTCCTACAATTTAAAAATGAAAACCTAAATCATACCAAAAACTTTGAATAGATTTAGATAAAACTCAAAAAAATTTGAAAAAGTGAAAGAATAAAAACTTGCCTCTGCACTATGGTCAATGCAAGCTCACAAATGATGAAATACAAAATGGATATCAATTTTGTAGTTTAGATATTTGCTTACCTTTGTTATTCTCCTCAATTGTGAGTCATTTTGGTAGAGTGAAGGCTCATTTTATTGTTACTTTTTAACATTTCCAAAACAAATGTTCATTTCTTAGAAACTATGAACGAATATCCATAATTTAAAAATGAATAACTATTCATAACATATATTTGTTATTTAAAAATGGATATCTTCATTTAGAAATGGATATCCATTATTAAAAAACACATATCTATTATTTAGAAATGGATATTTGTTTTACTTTGGTAAGAAAAACTCACTATTCACCTGACCCAAAGAAAAAATCAAATTTCCATTTTCAAAATTTGGCTAAGTAAAAACATGTTTCTTACCACTATTGCCATTATTTTGCCTATCATGATCTTGCATTCACCCATATACATATAAATTTTAAAAGTTATAATATGTATTTATTTGTATGTGTGTGTATATGCAAGTGCTACCAAAGGGGCAACTCCCATTATGTATTAAATCCAAATTTTCTTATTAAATAGGATTACAAAGAAAGAGATCATTTTAGGAGGTTACAATATGTCTAACCTTTTTTTTATTTCCTCGAAAAAAAGCCAATTATTTGGGTGAGAGGAGGCAAGGATGATTGTAAACAATTTTATAAAAGTCCTTAAACTTTCATATGATTAGGCCCATAGAGAAAGCCTCAAAACACATTCTCAAGGAACCATTATTTTTATGTCCAATTTGGAGAATACACCCCCAATATCATGCATATAGATCTTCCTATCATAGTTTGAAATGGCCATTTTGGACTTTTCCACCAAGAGTTTGTTGAGGTAGTGGATTGTAGCAAGCTTTGCATACATCAGTCCTAGTCAGTCTATAGATGTTGATAAGGAGGAAGTGAAAATTAGAATGGAAGCATCTTACCATCCTCCCAAACCAATAGGAGAAATAATGCAAAAGATCAAAGGAGGTCTATCCAAGTTCAACAAAAACCTAATATTTCCAGCAAATTCCAAAGCAAGTTCAAAGAAGTAAGATTAGCCATGACAATGATACATAAATGGGTGATCCCACATAAGTGGGTTACAATTGCATTCACGAAGAAAAAATGATTGGATGCTCTAAAAAAAAATTGGGTTTTAAGGGGTTCTCTCGAAGGGGGATGTTTGACTGAACCCATTTTTGGGTTCGCTTGAACACCCCCCTTCAAGCGAACCCCTTTTTGATGGCATATTCAAGCAAACCCCATTTTGGTGGGATTTTCTTAATAAAATAAAAGGGAGAATGGAAAAAAGAGGGGTTCTAGAGAACCCCCTTCTAGCGAACTCTCCTTCGCTCAAAGGGATCTAGGAAAGTTTGCTCGAAGGGAGGTTCACTAGAACCCCCTTTTTTACCCTTCTCCCCCTCCATGTGCAATTTTCTACTAAATTTTGGATTTTGAAGCTCGGGTTGAAGATGAAAATAGAATCAACTTCATAGACCCAACTAGAGGATTATAGTCCTTAAAATGAGCTATCAATCAAGTATAATTTTAATATATTTTGGTTTTATTATGTATTTTTTTTAGTTTAATTAAACATAGGTTTTTCATTGAAAATCAAGCTCATTGTTTTGCACATGTGGAAACTAGTAGATAACAAAAAAAATCTGAAAAATATGCACGTGTGCTTCATATTGACATCCTTGATCCAAAAAAAAAGTTATTGAGTTTCGATACATACAAAAAAGTTTGTGTTATACAATCCAACTATGTCTAAATTGTAATTGGTTTGACTTCAAAACTTAATTAAGAAAAAAATATTCAATAAAACACTATGAAACCAAATGAACATGCTAGATATATAGTTACAAATCTAAATTCAAAAAAAAAAGAATTTTATCCTTCATAGGAAAAAAGTTATGTCTTATGTAGTGAACATCACTCTTTAAAAATGGTGTTTACTATTAAAAACTAGTTTTCAAAGGAGATGGAGAAAGAATGCAATTTGATTCCAAACTTTAAAAAATATATATATTTAGAATCTACAAACAAAATGTCACAAATCACTAGTTTGCATCATCTTCAAATTCCTCATGGTTTAGCAGCTATAGGTGCCTGAAAGTGAATATTTAGTTAAAATAGTTTAGTTCAATGTCAAGTTTGGCCAAAAAATGTAACTCACTATTGTCAGATCACCCAAATGAAGAAGTCATAGCCATACCAAGTTTGAATTCTTGAAACACAATAAATTTATCCTTGATGTTGTTTATTTGGTGCTTAATTAAGCACCTTTTTTTAGGTGTGTTAAGAACTCTAATATTCTAGGATAAAATCTTCATTGCACTCTAGGGGAGGGGTTTCCTTAGATCTTAGAAAGTAGTTATTAATTGAAGATTGACCCTTAGATGAAGATGATTCCTCCCACTTTAGCATGTTTGATTTTCATTACATTTCCTCTAAAAGCCAATATCTACCTTAAGGATTTTCGAAGAAAACTGACTAACATATCTAATGTTGACCAATCTAAAGTCATCTAGGTTTTCTTTGTCAAAGTCTAGCCAATCCTCCTTGTACTCATATAAAGTGTTTTCATTTTATGCCACATTTGGGATGAAATGAATGATTGCATTATTTTGATTAAGATTGTTGATGACTTGAGAATCTATCTTAGGGAGGGCCTCTGGGATTGGCAACTTTTTGTAGCCTTTCCCTTCACCACCCATTTTTTAATGATTTATTTTTTGCAAGGGAACTCTAGTCATTGTGGTCACGACCATGAAGCTTAGGGGAAAAAGAACTTTAATTCCTCAATCTCCACCTTCTAATGCCAAGTGCAATTCCCAACTCATAAAATAATTTCATTCAAGATTTTAGAGATCTAGTCAAAACCTTAATATGAGCTTAAATTTGGGAATTTCCATCCCAGATGCTAGAGTTGACACTCTTTAGGATTATAGGAAAATAACCAATATTTTTTATTCTACCCTTAGACCATAATTCTATGGGTAGATTATATAGTCTAATCTAGTAAAGACCATCTTGGGGATTATAGGAAGTGGGATCAAAATGGGAACCCACTTTTGGGCATAAATCAATGTGTCTCAATAGAACCAAATCCCGATAGGAATGATGTCATAACACAAAGACTCAAATCTAAATATCGCAATGAAGAAACCTTTAGGGAGGTAGAAGACATTTCTAGTTATCCATTCTTGTGCGACCCATTCAAAAATTTGAGCCTTATAATGATGAAACCTAGTGTATTGGTCTATCATGGCCTAATTTCATAGTAGCTTGTCCTTAGGGTAGTAATCTACATAAAAATATACTGAATGTGAATCAACCTTAGAGAGAAACACAAAGTTTTAAATTTTTTCTTTCTTATTTTTCACTAAACATCATTCTCTTGTTAAATATCTTATTTATTTATTCATATTATGCAAGTATAATTATGAATTTTTTCACATTTTTTTTGCTCTATTAAATACAACCATGGGGGTTGCTCCCATTCTATAACTTTCAAGAAAATAAATTTTACATAAGATTTGGGAGCTTTAGTTTTTTCCCTTACAAACTTGGTCCCATGTATACCACAAAATTATATTGATAACTTCATAACGCAAGAATAAAAAAGTCTGGCATAGTCTTATACTTTTTATACCCTACTATATCCAACCGATATTAAATGAAACTTGGCATTGTTTTGAGCATTGTCCTCCTATTCGAGTATAGTCATACCAAATTTTTACACTCGAATTCTTAACTATCTTTGATAATACATTTACTTGGGGCCATAGAAGGATACATTTGGACTCTCCTTAATGAATTCAACTATAAATCTTATCCCTTCTAAATCAACCAATCCTAGAATCTTCTTGAGAAATTTTACACCTTTTAAAGTTGAATGCATGTGGGAAAGAACAAAGGAGGTCCATTTGAGAACACAAAAGGATACCATTCCACATTATCTCCATGAACTATGAGTTTGCTAAAGTTTGAGGGCATGGAAACCTCGTTCCCATATCGATCCACCTCTAGTACCTCGTCCAGGTTGCCCAAAAATTGTCGTTTCACCAAACCAGTAGTAGGCACTTTATATCTTCCTCTATTTCTCCTAGATCGAGTAGAGAAGTCATGAACATTGATGCAATGTTCAAATTCACTTTATATCTATTCACAATAAATCCTCTTCCAATACCCATTGAATTGTGAAAAGGACAAGACTATGTCTTGTTTTAAAGACATTGCAATCTTTTCCCTGTAATAAGTCCTAGAAATGCCATTTTTATTTGGCATGAGGTAAGTCTGATAGGTGTGTCCATAGTGGTTTGCCAACATCTAACCATGAGTCGTGCAAGCTCCAATCTGAATTAATAAATAAGCTTTGTTGAGGGGAGATCACACATGACATTGCATTTAATGATTGATGAGAGTTGTGATTTATGAATCACCTTGAAAGATTAAACAAGTGAGCACTATGCATATTGTTGTCTAACAATTAGTAATCAACTCCATCTCCCTTTTGACAACTAAGTTGGCGAGTGAATCAATGTCCATGTTGGCTTCTTGGTAGACATGGTTTGGGATGTAGTTATCCAACTTCAATAGTTCACATTGTATTGCAAAAATATAGACTTGAGTTTCCACTATTGGAGAGTGTTCAATCTTACATCATTAACAATTAGTGTGGAATCACATTTAATTATTATTATTTTTCCTTTTTAGGTTTGAGAAAATTTACAATCCAAGTAGAAGTGCTTGGAGCTCAATTTCATTATTAGTATCGTTCTTGAGACATTTTGATGCTTTGCATCCTATGTTCCTTTTCCAATCATGTATGATGCATCTTGCACCTAAGGGCTGGGATTTCTTCTCAATGCCCCATTAATGTTCAATTTTACCCATCCCTGTTGAGGAGGTTCCCATTTTGCTTTTGCTCTTTTCGAGAAGATTTTATCATACCAACCCCATTAATGGGGGATGAATTATTTCATTTTATTTACATTGTTTAAATTATTTTTATTATTTACATAAGACTTATTCTATTCAATGAAAAATTATTTAATTCAATTTACTTCTAATTATTTTTTATTTGATTTATTTACTTAAAATTTTCTAATATTTAAAAAAAAATAGGACTACTTTAAATGTCTCTTTAAATTAATTATAAATAACTTGTTTCTTATTGACAACTTTTAAAATCAGTATTACTAATATAATCTTCAAATCAAAAATAAAATTATTTCAGAAATAAAACTAAGTAACAATGGCCAGATAAATCCAAATACTATAACCACTATGTATCTTTGCTTTAAAGCTCTCATTCGTTCCCTCATTTTCCAACGTTCTTTTTATTCAAATTTTAAAATGAGTAACGGTAGTAAAGAAAAAGCGATGTGAAAGAAAATGTCTGTTGAGCAGAGAAAATGTCTGTGCATGTAATCATCGGTGGGTTTTTCCATTGACTAGTAATTACAAGAAAACATCGCAAATTTACAGATAAGGCAGCTAGGCTATGGCAAAATCCGGCTCCTTTACTGTCAATTCCCTCCAACATTTAGGTTTCAAAGGATATGGAACACTCACAAAATATTATCTAAGACCAGGATTAAAAGGTCATGTAAGACAGTGCAGAGGGTCTATCCTCGCTGGCATCGTTGCTATTTCCTCTGTTTCCTCTTCTGGTACGCATAAGAATAGGATTCATCATTAATTATAACTAATGAACGGTGTTATATAATGGTTTGATGAATTTATGTGGGTTTTGGTCTTCACAGTAATTGACTCACGAATTGCTACTGCCAAGTGTAGAGGAAGGTTGGACCTCAGTGAATTTGGTGAGTATATCAAAACCTTGGCTCTTGAATTAATGATGATTATGATCTGGTGCAGACGGACAATTCCTCAGTGTATTGTTAAGGCCGAATTCAATGCCCATCTCCCTTGTCTGACAGTCTTTTTAGACCCTCTTGGTTTATGCATGGACTGAGATCCGAGTGCTTAGTCCTGTGGAGATCCCATGGGTGGTTCTACTTTGACCTATGGAGACATCATTTTTTGGCACTGTGTTTCTTGTTGGAGATTGCCCCTGGACGTAGACATTGCTAGTTTTTCGAGGCCTATCTACTCTTCCTGTCTATTAACATTTGTTTGGACCAAATTTCTCTCTTCATATACTCCTAGGCACTGCTCCTCACCTTCCAGGGAATAAGTTGTTTAGTCGTTCTGTTATGGTGGAGGTTACTGTCAAGACATCTAGGTTACTTGGACCTCCCCTTTGAATTCTCTCAGCCTCAAACTAACTTTCTATGTTGAGCATTTCTTACAAGATGTTAATGAGGCCATTGAACTGCCCACCTGTCTCCAGCATCATTGGTTTTATGGTTTGAAGACTCCCCGTGGCTAGTTGCAGGTGCACTCCCATTAACTTTGTGTTGAGACAGAGCATTATATTTTATTTTTATAAAGTGAAGATTTTGCTGCCTTTGTTCTCTTAAGGAGGTGGAGTTTGAGGAGCATTTTATTTCTATTTGTCTAGTCTACAACAAAATTTGTGGGAGGTATTATTGGTTTATACCTATGTTGCCGGGTTTGCCTATCTTGACTCTCTTTCTTTTGGCTTAGAAAAATAAAATGTAAAAAGAAGAAAAGAGGGCATGGGGCAGCCCACAAGTCCCCCATGCCCCCAGTAAAATTCAAAAACCTTGTAACACCAGCCTTTTGCAATTCACAATTATCCCAATCAATTTACATTTTGCGCTTGCAACTGTTGATAATTTCAAAATTTTATATCTATAATCTTCCTTACATACTAGTTGGACATTTTGTCATTTTGTAGTGTTGGTGAATATTTTCCTAATAAAAGCAATGAAATTTTCATTTTTTATTTCTGTTATACTTGAATTTTGAACTTGATGCATTATTGAATGTCTAGACTTGAATCTTGATGTCATGTGGATTTAACTTGTCAAAATCCAATTTTTCATACATATAATTCGATACTGCCTTTTCCTGCTCTCCCAAAAAAGTGTTATGAGAATAATGTCTCTGAAATGTGTCCTTCCATCCCTATCCCAGAAATGTCTCTGAAATCTTTTAACGGAAAAATGTATATAATAAGATAATTTCCCGACACCATGCCATTGAGTAATGGAAAAAACTAATGCAACTTTTGTAGTAGTTAATGGGCATCAGTCAGACAGAATCCAGACATACTTCTAGTTTCAGTCAATTTTGTATGGTATGCTTAAGCTTATATTTAGCTTGAAGCCAAAATAAATTGGAAGTTATTGTATTAAATCGGATGTATCCTCAGGTTTATTCTCATGCTGATGGGGACAAAACGTCCCTTCCCTAATCTCCAATTTTAACTTTTTTGGGGAATGCCTCAGGATCTCTGTACAAAGTGGGATGTTTCCAGGGATGTCGTCCTTCTGCAGGGACTTTGTAGAGATGGCCTGCTACCCCCCAATCTTACTGTGACACCCTCAATCTTGTCAAACTAATCCTTCAAAAATACAAAAAAAAAACTATTTCATGCTCAAAAACCAAAGCTTGATTCATTTTTGTGTTTTCATCAATTCTTATTTGCATTGTTACAATTTTACCTTTGCAAGCAAGTAAGAAAAATATGGGCCATGGAGGTCCGAGTGTTATGCTCTAATTTTAGAAAACAGAAAAAAAAGTCTGTTTTGTGTTGTTTCAAATAAAAAAACCACATTATTTTCTAATTTTTTTTGCAATTAATTGAATTTTATTTATATTTTTGGTTTTCCGAGTCAATCTCTATTCAGATAATGCTGCTATGATATCAACCATTTTGATTTATCATTAACATATCTAATTTGATAATTGGTATTGAATTATCAATTATCAGCTGTGTTCTCAATTCTGTATTCAATTTTGTACATTTTGTGCAGATTATGTTTTCTTTATAAAATTATGTATCTGAAAACTCAAAGAAACATTGATTAAGTCACTATAAACTTAACTTTTTATATATTTATCCTTAAAAGGTTTTCATTAACATAGATCTCAAAAACACTTAGATATATCAGTAGCAGAATCCGACCAAAGTCCTGCTAGGGTTTGTGGCCAACCACATGCTTGAGTGATGAACTCAGCACTAAGAGGTAGCAACCACATGAGGGCAGCAACTGCATCAGGGTGCCAACCACACATTGAAAGGAAATGACCACATCAGAGTGGCACACCACACCTTAAGACCACCACTGCACGACAAGTGAATTTAGATAATATTGTTTGATGTCCCTAAATTGAGGAATCTTTTTTTGTTCCCGCTCTCACTCATGCATCTCCCTGTCCCAGAAACTTAGTATTAAGTCACTGTTATGAATTTTTTACATGATACTTTAAATGTTTTATAGGATTTACATTTGAATAGATTTTCATTGGATTCCATTGCTTCGGTATACCATAAAAGGTAATGTAATTACATGTATCAATGTCTTTTTTCAATTTTTGTTGATTTTCAGGTATGTGGATGTGATTCTTCAGCTCATTGACAAAGCTGGTGATTTCATAAGTGACGACATATGGTACAGAGTGGTTCAGTTTGTGACAAACAATGAAGACTTGCAGGTCTATCAGATATAGCATATAATCAGTGTTTAGATATTGAATTATATGTCATGTCTACATGAAATGCTCTTTTGGATTTTGAAATGCTTATGAAAGTTCTCCGTATAGCCATATGCTGCACCAAAGGCTCAGGAATACCTTGACAAACCTGCTGTGCATGAGACAATGGTGAAGGTGAGAAATTTATTAAGATTCTTTTGTCTTGTTCATAACTGACTAGTAACATCTTCATTGAAGAAATGATTGGCTGCATTTCTTTATTAAAAAGATTAATTATCTGTTAGCAACTTAACAGACATGATTAATTATTAAAATAATAAAAATAGCATTTCCCCTCTGTTTTTATGAATAATTCAGCATTTTTTAGTTTCTAGAAATTTTCCCAATTAAATCCTGAGTAATTGGATTCCATTTATAATTTTCGATTTGCCAAGTCGACCCTGATTCTGAGTAATGCTACTATGATCAAAATAGATTTGCAAGCTCAAGATTCTTTTTAATTTATTCTATGCATTATTTTAGTTTATTTTACAAATTTATGTAATTTTGTAATATGCTGCATCTTTACCAAGTGTAGATAGTCTGACTCAAAATTTAAGCTTGTTGAGTCTGAGTTTGTGAACCATGGTTGCAATTTTGCAACAACATAAGTAAATGATAGTTGAAGGAAAAGGAAAGACAAAAGTTTCAACATAGATACCATGGGCAATACTGTATATCAGAACATATGGAGGATCTACAATGTTTTGTATATGTACTTTCTGAAGAAGGTAGTAGTGCAGATAGTTCTGTAGACAAAAACACTTGCCAAGGCTAAGGAAGGCAAGTTGGTTTTGGAATCTTCACGCTCTGCTTTCTAAAATGAATCTGAGACAAAGTGACAGTGATTATGTCATTTGGTTTCTCTAGGTATTCTCAGTGTATGTTCTAACAAGCTTATTCACTAGGAATAGCACTGTGCAAATGTATCTGGTGGTTATATGGAGATTGTCTTTGTTCTCATTTAGTGAAGGTATCCCTTAGAAAATGCAAATGCGAGCATGGAGAAAGTATATCAGGGTAAGGTTTATGATCACATCAGACCCATTTACTGAAGACTGGCCGCATGTATAAAAGATAGCCAAATGAATGATTTCTGCTGAGGGAAAATATGGGATAAAAAGTTAAAACAAAACTGATAGGACGACAGTGATGGTCAAATTGAGCACAGATTCCTTGACTGTGGAGCTAAGTTGCATGGATACAGTGTTTGGTATGGATATAAGTAATTATTGATTTAAAAAACTCTGGGATACATATTTAGCTAGGATAATAGGGCCTATTTATATTAGGCATTTAATTTTTATGTGTTTGTTTCCCCAGTGCCTTATTTATCTGTATTTTAAAGTTTAAACCATACCCTACCCTTTCGTGGATAATACAACTCTTGATGCCAGTGTGGATCTAAATATCCAAACATGGCAAAATCTGTCACATATTTGGCTTGTTTCTCTATGGATGTAGAATATAGAAGATATGTCCTGATATGCTTTTATTCGAGGGACCCTGTTTTTCATCAATACCCCTGTTTCTACAGTTACCTACAACTTAATAAAATTAGATCTATGCAACTTAGATTCACAGATTCTTACCATAATATTGTCTATAGATCCCAAACAACTCTGGGCCTAAGCTACACATAATGATTTTAAAGAATAGGAAAAAAAAACCACCTAAAACAGAAGTATGAAAAAAAGAGTTTACAGAGATATCAGGGTTTTCTACATACAAAAACAACTTTCTTGATGTGGTCTCGTGTAATTTTGATCTCCGCAGATTCATCTTCAGACAATGAAAGCAGCAAATCCACAAAGTCCTCAATACTCCGAACCACTGCTTTTCTTCCTTCTTTCAAAGTAACCGGAAAAGTTATTAAATTTTTGCTGTCATTCATGACAAACTCCCAATTGTGTCGTAAAATTTTCTCAGCATATTTACTTGATTATTAAATTAGTTTTCAAGCACCAAAACCATCAATTGATCTTGGCCTCCTAACAGAATCTCCATTGTTGCTCTTCTTTTGAACACTTGTGCAAAGATAATGATGCACACTCAACCTCCAGATCAAGAATTACAAGAACATATCTGGGCAGTTTTTAGTAAGTAAAAAACTTCAGCTCAATTTTGTTTTCAAATTTTTAGTAATTTACAATAATCTGAGCTTTTTGCTAGGAATACAAGCAGCAACTCTTCTCTATTTGAAGCATTTGTTACTGTTGTAGGAGTTAATTAAAACAGTGCTGACATAAACAAGGCTACATGTACGAAAGCTATATTGATTTAGAAATTCAACAACGTGCGAGGTAGAACATTTTGCATTGAGTTAGAAAGGGCCAGTTCTAATGGACATACTGGTTGAAATTGCCAAATTTCCTAAACGTCAGGTATGATGATTGAGATGTTACACTATGCAATGGACTAAGAGACTGAGTTCCTAAAAACATTTGAAAGTCCTTATTACTTGCTTATGGGTTTTACTGCCTCTAAGACTTGTAATGCTGTTAGGAGCATGATGTTTATTTCATTCTGTTTTGAGAAAATATTATCATTTAACACTTTTGTTGTGCTTTCTTTTCTGTGATTATATTGGGACCATTCTTCAAGGTGTAATTGTGTATAATATCATATCTGTAAATGCTGCAGGATGTTGGTAAAGTTTGAACAAGGACCACGCCAGGCTAATGGAGCTCTTTCCAAGCAAGATGCGCAAAGTGCACCACCAGCACCTGATCTATCAGGGAATCTTTTGTGTCCACTTGCTATTTTTCCTGCTCCAGTTGTCTCGACCCCTTCAAGCTCATCGTTGTCTCTAGAAGGTCCTCCTTTAGCCCTTCAATACAGGTAAATATGTTGGAAATTTTGTACATTGATAAACATGGATGGAGATGATGAATAAATCTACATTTTCTGCTTTGGGATGCCTCCCTTTGCTTGGATTTTTAGGTTTGAACTTGTATGTAATTTCTAGGCTTTTACCATATTTTTTGATGCCTTTGTTGTTTTACTCATTTATTTATGATCTGGTCACCTTTTCAGCCTTTTCTTTCCTATCTTGGCCTGCAATGTGTTACAATTTTTTATTTTATTTTGTACATTGCTATATATATATTTTAGCAGTTTTATCTTTTATATTTTCCTATGGTTACTTGTAAGTTGTAACTGCATATTGTGACATTGACTGTGCTTACACCATTGTACTTAAGCAGACAAATATGGAAAATCAAGATCGAATTTCATAATTACAAATTTACAACAGACTCACATGGTTTACATGTTGGAAAGGGAGATGTTTGGATTTACAATGGATTAACACAATCTGGATTCATAATTAAAAGTTACAATGGGTAAACATGGCGGATTCATAGGGGCAATAGGAGATAAATAATAAATTCTTAAAATAAATAGGAGATATAATACACATCAAAGTTTTATATTATCACCAAGTCTAATGAAATATGCTGAGTGCTCTTACCCGTGAAATTTCTGTGCATCAGATAATACGGTTTAATCAATCAAGCTAAAGTTTAGTGTTGAAAATTATGTGAAGACAATGGCTAGGGGACATTTGATATCCATTTTTTCATCCTTGTCTCTTGTGGGAAGGAGATGTGCCCCCACTCTTTGAGAAAAGTTTTCTAGGGGAAATTAATTTAAAATGTAAAAACCATTCAAATTCCTTCATATGGATCTATGGAACTGGTATGCTGATTATCTTTCTTCTGTACACTTTCAAATATTAAGTTTGTTCTTAAAGCTTGAAAATGTGAATAATGCAGTCAATTGGGAATGTTGCTAGCGCTTTCAAGCATTGTGCCTTAAAGATAGTGGAGTTCTCTATGAAGATCCTTTTATTCAGGTATGTCTTTTGATACTTGCTCCTATGGTTTCTTCCAATGTCTTTATCCTGCAAAACACAAATTCAATATGTAAGTGGCAAAGATAAATCTTTATGCGATTGATAGAAAACACACAAGACATAAACTAAAATCAATATTTTTATTCAGACTTGTATTTTCTTTTAGTTGTTTATTTTCGTCTTCTAGTTGCTTGTGGCGAGTAGCATTAATATGAAAACTCCCACCATTAGGATTATTTTCATGTATAGAGGTTGAACCAAATTCACAACTCGCATTATGACTATGTAAATTTAAGCTTGATCCAAGTTTAGCAAATGCAATAGCATTTGCATTTGTGGAGTTTGAGTCAATTCCATCAATTGCAGTCCTCGTCGAAACCTAGATAAAAGAATTAAATGATTATAGAAGATTTCCTTCAATAGTTATTTTTTAAAAAAGATCAAATGTTTCTCAAAGATTCCATGTTTTTAGCATGCCAGATGCATTTCTAGAGCAACAAAAAATTTCAACATTTTGGGGACAAGTCATGGTATATATAATATATTTATAGCTTTTCAATTGTATAACTATATTAATAAACATCATTAAACATTCTAAATATGGCTGAAATTCAAATAATAGTAACATATATAACATCAAACAACATACATTGAACATTAAAAATTGAAATCCAAAATTCAGTGAAGTTCAGAAATATGACTCCAAAATTTGTACATATGAATATCTAATTTTCTTATATGATATAATTAATGGTCATGAAAATAAATATGCAAATGCCATATTTTTTATTTTTCCACAAAACATATTCTTTCATTTTTTCATCAACAATTGTTTTGGGATGTGTTAAGATGTCCATAGCAAATGGGAGACATCTATGTCTTCGAGATGTGTGGACATCCCTAAGCGCCCCTTTGAACTGATCTAATATGGGAGATTGTGTTAAGCTTATTCAGAAAGGCTATAGTTTGTCATTCTTGGCATGCTGTTAATGTAAATTTTAATGATTAGATTGAATGCATGGAAAATTAATTCAAATTAGACACAATAACACAGCAGATACCTTGGGAAAACCCTCCTCTTGAGGGAGAAAAATCTAGGAACAAAATCTCTCTCTTATATATTATTGAAGAACAACACTCTCTTGTACAATGAGGCCAAATACTATGACCAAGAATAGCATCAACTCTAGATGCAAACACAGATTACAATCTGCACTTTATGAATATCAAAAATTGCTCTTAAAGGACTTTGACCCGCTCTTGATAGAAATCGTACTTGGAGAAATTCACAATTTTCTCTTGAGATATAGTTCGCACTTAAGAATATGAATGAATCGAACTTGCTTGATGATCCAAAGAGAAGATTTGATCTTGCATTTATACATTGCTATGTGAGAGGTCGCACCTCAAGAATAAATTACAAATTGATTGAATCAATTAACAAGTCAGCCAAGTTAAATATAATATTTACTAATTTAGGAGTCGGCCATCAAAGAAGCTCTTCATAGATAATCGTGCCAAGATATAAAATATTTGCCACTTCACAAAATCGTATTTAATAATTAAATAGACAATGTCTATCATTTAATTATTATCTCCATGTAATCGGGCTGGCAGGATTCGCCTGAAGCTGCAATTATCATCAACACTCCCTCTCAGCTAGGGAGAGAACTTCCAGCTGCACAAGACATATCACCTCAACATGATGTCCATCACACTGGCTACAACCAGATGTGAAAAGAAGAATATCACCTCAACGTGATATTAGATATCGCCTCAACACGATATCAACCATAATGGCTACAACCATACTATGGTGTGTACAAGTGTTCATCACTTGTGTGATGTTGTCACCTCAACATGACATTCACAAGTACAAGATGTGTCATGGAGTCACACACATGACATCCACCATGACTCAGCTCAGAGGGTGGAAACGAGGGCTTTCACCTCAAATCTCAAAGAGAAATGCATTAAACAAGGGATTTCACCTTGAACTTCTCTCTCAGAGAAGAACTCATTAAACAAGGCTCACTGATACCGAGACTCTTACTCAGTCAAGGTTGGATTCTCCACCATACCAAGCTTATCTCAAAAGTACACAAACTTTATCCTGGCGAGAGGCTTGGTAAGAATATTTATCGTCTGCTCATCAGTGCTGATGTACCTCAACTGTACAGCCTTCCACAGTACCATATCCCTAATGTAGTGGTACTTTATCTCAACATGCTTGGTTTTGTCATGGAACATAGGATTGACAAAAAGTTTCACACAACTCTAATTATCACAATGAATGATAGTAGGCTCCATTGATTGTCCAAACAATCCTGCAAGGAGCTTACAAAGCCATACTACTTCTCAAGTTGCCATACAAGCTGCAATATACTCTGCCTCTGCTGTACTTAATGCTATAGATGACTGCTTCCTGTTGTACCAGGAAATCATAGCGGAACCCAAATTGAAGCAGCAACTAGAGGTGCTCTTCTGATCTATGACACAACCTACCCAATCAGAATCAATAAAACCATGTAACTCCAAGTTTGCATCTAAAGAATACCTCAACCCATATCCAACTATGCCACACAAGTATCTCAGGATATGTTTAGCTGCAACAAGATGTATCTGTCTCGGATCACACATAAACTGGCTGAGTACACTCACTGCATAGCAAATGTCAGGCCTAGTGTTAACTAGATACATCAAAGATCCAATTAGTTGTCTGTACAATGTAGGATCCACCAAGTCTAAATTAGTTGCAGCCTCCTTCAATTTATGTAGGTTGGTCTCCATAGGTGTAGACATGGATTTGTAATCCATCATGCCAAATCTCTTAAGTATATCAATGGTGTACTTTCCTTGACTTAGAATCATCTCATCTGGTTTCTACCAGACTTCTAAGCCAAGGAAGTAATGCATGAGCCCAAGGTCCTTCATCTCAAATTCAGAGGTCAACTCTTTCTTACACTCAAGAATCAGGCGATCTTCTCCAGTAAGGATCAAACCATCAACATATAAAACCAAAATTAATGCTTCACCATTGATTACCTTGAAATAGAGATTTGAATCAGCATCATTTTTCAAGAAGCCCAAACTTGACAGGTAACAATCAATCCTTTTGTACCAAGCACGAGGAGCCTGCTTAAGACCATACAAGGCCTTCTTCAGCTTGCAAACACGTGACTCCTCATGAACCTCAAATCCATCAGGTTGCTCTATATAAACTTCTTCCTCAATCACTCCATTGAGAAAAGTTGTCTTCACATCCATCTGGTGAATCTTCCATCCTCTAGATGCAGCAATAGCAATGATGGTTCTGATAGAAGTATTGCGAGCAACAGGACCAAATGTTTCTTCATAATCAACTCCCTCTTTCTGAGAAAACCCACAAGCCACAAATCTTGCTTTGTACTTTTCAATGCTCCCATCTGCAGCATGCTTGATCTTGAAGAGCCATTTAGAAGATACCACAGACTTTCCCTCGAGTCTAGGAACAATGTCCTAAACATCATTCTTAAGAATTGACTGATACTCCTCTACCATAACATCTCTCCAAACTTGATGACTAGATGCTTCCTCAACACAGGTAGGCTCAGATTCTATAATCTGACTCATTAAGGCAACATAATTGGAGAACTTATGTGGCCTTTTACTTTCTCTGAATGTGCCTCTAGGAGCTGCAAAACTTTCAGTCTCTTGCATAGTACGCCTGGCCCATAGAGGTCTCTTTCTCCCAACAACAATGTCAGTAGGCCCATCAATAGGTTCCAAGGGTTCAACAGGATCAATATCTTCTTTTGGTTCAGAAGTCTCCCTCTGAATCTCAGGAGTATGGTCAACTTCCATATCCTGAGGAGACTCTTCATTATCGATCTCCATATGAATCCCCCTGGATCTCCTGAATGCAATATCTTCCTCGAATGTGACATCCCTACTAATCTTGATCAACTTCTGTCCTGGAATGTCTATTATGTAGGCTTTTGATGTCTCACTGTAGCCCACAAATATTCCCTTCTTGCCAGAAGGCTCCAACTTGTTTCTCTTTTCCTTTGGAACATGAACATAGATAGGACATCCAAAGATCCTCAAATGACTGACTTCAAGCTTCTTCCCTGTAAAGGCTTCCTCTAGAGTCATGTTCTCCAAGATCTTATGATGACTTTTGTTCTGAACATATGCAGCCATCCTGGAAGCTTCTGCCCATAAGAAGGTTTGCAAATCTTGATCATGGATCATGGCCTTTGTTGCTTCCATGATTGTCCTATTCTTTCTTCCCACAACACCATTTTGTTGAGGATTATAGGGGACACAAAACTCCCTCTTAATCCCTGCATCAATACAAAAATTTTGAAAACTGCCAGAGGTGTATTCTCCACCATTGTCAGATCTGAGGACCTTAATTCTTTTACCAGAAAGATTTTCTACCAAGGCTTTAAACTCTTTAAACCTATCCAACACTTCCTCAGACTCTTTAGTTTTCAAAAAAAAAATCCACGTCTTCCTAGAGTGGTCATCAATAAAAAGAACATAATACAAGAATCCACTCGAAGACGGAACAGACATAGGACCACATAAATTAGAATGAATAAGGTCTACAATACACTTAGATCTATTTTCTCTACTGTGAAAAGGGGCTTTTATATTCTTACCCAATGCACAACCCTTGCAAGTACCTTCGTGCTCCTGGTTGAACTTAGGAAGGCCCGCCACCATCTTCTCCATGATAGGTAAGGCTCGAAAGTGTAGGTGAGCCAATCCCCGATGCCAAAGATCACATAGACTTGAAGAGTCATTAACCAAAGCTTGTAAAGAATGTGTGCAAACCTTGTAAAGGTTTTCATGTCTAACTCCAATTACTTGAGCATCTTTGAAGCTAGAGTTCTCCATCCACACTAGAACTTTTCCTTTGGAGAAGGCAACTTGATATCCTTTATCTTCTAGGGCTGAAATTGAAATAAGATTGCACTTGATCCCAAGAACATAAAGAACATTACTCAACTGAAGTGAGATGCTGAAATCGAAATGAAGTGTAGAGGTCCCAATTCCTTTCACAGAGTAGCTAGCATCATCTCTAATGATGACTTGTTCAAAAGACTCCTTTTCCACCAAACTTGATAAGTGCTCCTTAAAATCGGTGATGTGTCGTGAAGCACCACTGTTGATTATCCAAGTGTTGGAATCGATAGGTACACCACTTGATAATGCTGAATAGAACAAATATTCACTTGAATCCTTTTGCGGAGAGGCATCATCAACATCCACAATGGTGACTTGTTGCTTAGGTCTAGTTGGGTAGTGCTTAGTGAAGTGCCCAAACTTATCACATCTAAAGCATTGAATTTTGGACATGTCTCTCTTCTTCTTGAAGGGAGGTGTATCATCATTTCCCTTGTCTTGATTCCTCTTGAAAAAACCCTTCCTTCCATCTTTTCCTTTCTTCTTTGAAGTATGGGAGGCGAGAACATGAATGTCTTCATTTTTTGAACTTTGACCAACTCCCCTTGCCACCAACCTTGATTCTTCTTGAATGCAATCAGATCTTAGGCGATCAAACTTATGCAATTTTGATCTTGCACTAATTCCCTGAATGTAAGATTCCCAAGACAAAGGTAGACCATTGAGAGAGAGCATGGTCAAGTCCTTGTCATCAACCATATGCCCAATTGTTGAGAGTTGATCTCTCAAATATGAAATCCTCATGAAGTATGCAATAACAGATTCTCCCTTTGACATCTTCACATGATGCAATTGATGCTTTAGTGCAAATGCTCAGCTAGTATTGTTGATTTCGTAGATCTCTTCCAAAGTTTTGAGCATATCTCTTGCTGTCCTCAACTTGGAGATGATGGGAACAATATGATCCTTGACGGAATCAACCAATATCTTCATTGCTTTAATGTCTTTCTTCACCCATTGTAACTTTTCTTCTTCCTCCTTAGGTTCAGGAACGCTAGACTCCATGAACTCACCCAAGTCATTTTCATGCAAGGTAAGCATGATCCTAAATATCCATGAAGTGAAGTTAGATGCCCCCTCAAGTCTATCTTCAACCTTCAAACCGTTCACCATCTTGACTAATGTAAATAAATGAACAAATAGGGTAGTGCTGATTAGGAATAATCTGATCATGATCCTCTCAAACCTGCTCTGATACCATGTAAATTTTAATGATAAGATTGAATGCACAAAAAATTAATTCAAATCAGACACTATAACATAGCAAATACCTTGGGAAAACCCTCCTCTTGAGGGAGAAAAACTCAACAACAAAATCTCTCTCTTATATATTATTGAAGAACAACACTCTCTTGTACAATGAGGCCAAATACTATGACCAAGAATAGCATCAACTCTAGATGCAAACACATATTACAATCTGCACTTTATGAATATCAAAAATTGCTCTTATAGAACTTCGACCTGCTCTTGATAGAAATCATACTTGGAGAGATTTGCAATATGCTCTTGAGATATAATTTGCACTTGAGAATATGAATGAATCAAACTTGCTTGATGATCCAAAGAGAAGATTTGATCTTGCTTTTATACATTGCTATGTGAGAGGTTGCACCTCAAGAATAAATTACAAATTGAATGAATCAATTAACAAGTTGGCCAAGTTAAATATAATATTTACTAATTTAGGAGTCGGCCATCAAAGAAGCTCTCCATAGATAATCGCGCCAAGATATAAAAGATTTGCCACTTCACAAAATCATATTTAATAATTAAATAGACAATGTCTATCATTTAATTATTATCTCCATGTAATCGGGCTGGAAGGATTCGCCTGAAGTTGTAATTATCATCAATAGTTAAAATTGGAACTTAATGGTTAAATAGTTTCTAAAGCCTCTTGAATCACCACTTGTGTTAAGATGTCCATAGCAAATGGGAGACATCTATGTCTTGGAGATGTCTAGAAATCCCTAAGCACCCCTTTGAATTGATCTAATGTGGGAGATTGTGTTAAGCTTATTCAAAAAGGCTATAGTTTGTCATTCTTGGCATACTGTTAAAATTGGAACTTAATGGTTAAACAGTTTCTGAAACCTCTTGAATCACCACTTTTGTTTTAGTAATTTCTCATCCACATGCAACTTTTCTTGTTAGTAATTGCTTGAAAACCCTAGTTTTTTGCAATATTCTATTAATTTTCTTTTATAATTTGTGCAGTTTTGATCAAGTATTAGGAAATCCTAATTTAGCAAATCTTAATTTTAAAATCAGCAAACCCAAACTTCCAAGAAAAGAATTGGGAGCTTTCATATTTCCCCTGATAGATTTGGTTCCATGTATACCACAGATATACTGATAACTTCATTACACTGGAATAAAAAAGTTTGGCACAGTCTTATACTTTTGATACCCTACTACATCCAACCAATATATTAAATGAAACTTGGCACAATTCTAAGCACTATCGTCCTATCTGAGTATAGTCATACCAACTTTTTACACTCGAGTTCTTAAATCATTCACAAAGCCTTTCTCCTCGACCTTGTGGTTTGAATTCTTCCACAATGCTTCAACTATAGGCTTCATTATTTATAGTTGGGCTCTAACTTTATCATTGAATTTCAATGCAACAACTCATTATAGCCAACACACCCATTGGCCAAAATTGTTGAAACTGAAAATTCTTCAAGCACTGGGTTGTATATATCCATTTTCTTTGATCCCCATTATATCTCATAATCCAATGGAGGCATCATACCTAGTTAATCATAATCATGTCTCCAAAACTCATTGCCCTGCAAGATCAAGATACACTCTCAGAGCATCATGTTTCATGGTGGGAGTTAGTAAATTTGTTAGACTCAATTTGAATGATGAGAAGAGTGGTAGAGGTGTATTGGGCATAAAAGCAAGCGAGAAGGATAAGGATAGTTATTTTGTTAAGAAAGGAACTCATACAAACTAGGGGAGAGGACCCAGTAGTTGTGCACTCTAACTTTGAGCTTCTAATTATCCTACGTGGAAATTTCAAATCACTCCCAATTTTTTACAGTAGCTTGCTTGGCAAGTCCGCTACTTATAATTTTCATTTCAAGGCCACATCATCAAATATGATGTCACATCAATATGCTTTTTATCAAGGTGTCCAAAAAGGCCCAAAAAATAAGTGAGATCAATACTTGTGCATTCACATCATGAGTAGTTGAGCGTTGATGTGGCATCACATGATTGATTGCTTTTTAGATCAAAGGAATACATTTTGTTTAATTATGGGTAGTGAAGTCACAACTCTTGGGCATATGTAAATAACTACTATCACAACTACTGAAACGTGCTCAACTATTGGGTCCTCTCCCATATGCAGTGTCCCTAGACAATCCACCTACTTCATTTTATATAACTCACTCATTGGTAGACATTCTACATTATTTGAATAAAGGGGTCTCAGATAAAATCATCAAAATCAAGCAAATGGAGGAAAACAAAGGTTTTGGAAGTTGACGTTACACCTACCAATTGCACTTGCATGTCATGAAAGATAATAGACATAGAGGAATAGGAAAGGAAAAGAGCAGGTTCAAGGCTCACTACCTGCCATTTTTAGCAATTCAAGCCTACCTTCATCAAGCATATTATATTGTTGTAGAAAGTTAATAGTAGGCATGTTATCTCTTACATGTACAAAGACATGGGCTTTCATGTTGCTCTTCTTACACCCTTTTGAGTTTTCAAATGGAAAAAAGACAAAAAAAAGTATTCTTATTTTTGAAAATTTCAATTTGTTCTCATTATTTATTTCATATTACCTCGTAAGGATTGTTTGACCTGTTGCCATTAAATTCCTTGAATGTTTGACCTACTGCTCATGTGCATGTCATTTTTTTTGTGTGCTTATCCATGAGGTTGCCAAACTGGTTCTCTTGGTGACGACTAGGGAATTTGAAGTGGAGTATTTGAGGTTATAGAGTTTTTTATGTCTAAAGGTACTTTCCCACTTCTTGGGTCTATTGGATTATTAAAAACATATAGTCCATAAACAAAAAGTTTGGCACAAACATAACACCTTAACTTTATTTCTAATCTGATTTGGTATCACATATTGATCAAATTCTGCTATCCCAACAATCAATTTCCCTACATTAATTATTGTAAATAAAATTTCAAGTTCTCCCAAACATTGGTGCGAGCAACTAGGATGATGCCATTTTTCAGGGATAAAATGCCAAAATTTGTTAGTAAAATTGAAGGGTGTGGCTATATTATGAGATGTAACAAATACTCTTAGGAGGCTTGCATTATTCTTTGCATAGTACTTTTGATGTGAACTATGAGCACAGTTAAATGACACAATATTCTACAGTGATGGGCATCCTTGACCATGCAAGATGGTTGCTATTTTGGAGAATTCATATAAAGGTATATATTTACTAACTAGCAACTTTTAGTTGAAATAGAATCTAGAGCAACAATAAGATTAATGTATAGATTTACTTTTTCCTAAAAATACAAAGGTTATGAGATGTGCTAGGTATAGATTGACAAATAAACAAATTTTAGTTGAAATAGATTCTAGAGTAGCAGTAAGACTAAGGTATAAATTTACTCACTGCTATTAGACTCCAATTTGGTAGAATGTAAGACTAAGGTAAGGTGGGTTGGGTATTGAGTTGGGTTGACTTGCACGGATACCCTTGAGTCAACAAAAAGTAGAGACAAATCTCCATAATTTTTTATTAACTTTGAAAGGGGTTTGGATTAGAATATTTTGATTAATTGAAGGATGATTTACAAAAAAAATTATAGGGGGACTAGTCTTGCCCCAGTATGACACCCCTTCCTGGCCCCAACTTGGAAAAATGTAAGACCAAAGCAAGGCAGGTTGGGTGTTGGGCTGGGTTGTAGGGACACCTTTGAATTAAAAAAATAGATAAAGAGAAGTTCATACCTTTTTATTGTCTTCAACTGTTGCATACATCCCCAGGGGATTATTCTTGCCCCCAACGTGACACCCCTTCCCAACCCCAACTTCAACTTGGCAAAATGTAAGACCAAGGTAAGACTGGTTGGGTGTTGGGCTGGGTTGTAGGGATACTCCTAAGTTAATAAAACTTAGATAAAGAGAAGTTCATACCTTTTTATCATCTTCGATAGTTGCATACATTCCTAGGGGATTAGTCTCACCCTAGCATGACACCCTTTCCCAACCTCAACTTGGCAAAATGTAAGAACAAGGTAAGGTAGGTTGGGTGTTGGGTTGGGTCGTAAGGACACCCCCGAGTCAATAAAAAATAAAGAGAAGTTCATATCTTTTTATCATCTTCAACTGTTGCATACATTTTGAGAGGGATTAGTCTTGCCCTAGCGTGACACCCCTTTCCGACCCCAACTTGGAAAAATGTAAGACCAAGGTAAGGTGGGTTTGGTGTTGGGTTGGGTCATAGGGACACCCCCGAGTTAATAAAAAATAGATAAAGAGAAGTTCATACCTTTTCATCGTCTAACTGTTGCATACATCCCTAGGGTATCAGTCTCGCCCTAGCATGACACCCTTTCCTTACCTCAACTTGGCAAAATGTAAGACCAAGGTAAGGTGGGTTGGGCATTGGGCATTGGGTTGTAGGGACTCCCCCGAGTCAATAAAAAAATAGATAAAAGCTCATACCTTTTTATCATCTTCAATTGTTCCATACATCCCTAAGGGATTAGTCTCACCGTAGCGTGACATCCCTTTCTGACCCCAACTTGGAAAAATGTAAGACCAAGGTAAGGTGGGTTGGGTGTTAGGCTGGGCCATAGGGACACCTCTTAGACAATAAAAAATAGATAAAGTGAGGTTCATAAATTTTTTATGTTCTTTAATTGTCTCGCCCCGGTATGACACCCATTCTCGACCCCAACTTAGCAAAATATAAGACCAAGATAAGGCGGTTGGGCATTGGTTTGGGTCGTAGGGACACCTTGAGTCAATAAAAAATAGATAAAGTGAATTTCATAGCTTTTTTGTCATCTTCAACTATTGCATACATCCCTAGGGGATTAGTCCCACCCTAGCATGAGACACCCCTTCCTGACTCCAACTTGGAAAAATGTAAGACTAAAGTAAGGCAGGTTGACCGTTGGGCTGGGTCATAGGGACACGCCTGAGTCAATAAAAAATAGATAAAGAGAAGTTCATATATTTTTATTATCTTCAAATGTTCCATGCATCCCTAAGGGATTAGTCTCACCCCAACATGACACTCTTTTTTGATGCCAACTTGGCAAAATGTAATACCAAGGTAAGACAAGTTGGGCATTGGGCTAGGTTATAGGGAGTCAATAAAAAATATATAAAGAGAAGTTCATAGCTTTTTATCATCTTTGATTGTTGCATACATCCCCAGGGGATTAGTCTAACCCTAGCATGACAACACTTCCCTACCCCAACTTGGAAAAATCTAAGACCAAGGTAAGGTGGGCTGGGCATTGGGTTGGGTCGTAGGGACTCCCCTGAGTCAATAAAAAATAGATAAATAGAAGTTAATACTTTTTTATCATCTTCAACTGTTCCATACATCCCTAGGGGATTAGTTTCACTCTAGTGTGACACAACTTGACCCCAATTTGGAAAAATGTAAGACCAAGGTAAGGTGGGTTGTGCATTGGACTGGGTCATAGGGACACCTTTGAGTCAATAAAAAATAGATAAAGTGAAGTTCATACATTTTAATCATCTTCGACTATTGCATACATCCCCATGGGATTAGTTTCACCCTAGCGTGACACCCTTTCCTGACCCCAACTTGGTAAAATGTAAGACCAAGGTAAGGTGGGTTGAGTGTTGGGTCGGGACGTAGGGACACCTTTGAGACAAAAAAAAGAAGATAAATTGAAGTTCATAACTTTTTTATTGTCTTCAATTGTTGCATACATCCTTAGGGGATTATTTTCGCCCCAATGTGGCACTCATTCCTATCCCCAACTTGGCAAAATGTAAGACCAAGGTAAGGTGGGTTGGGCACTGGTTTGGGTCATAAGGATACCCCTGAGTCAATAAAAAATAGATAAAGTGAATTTCATACCTTTTTTATCATCTTTGACTGTTACATACATCTATAGAGGATTAGTCTCACCCCGGCATGATACCCCTCCTGACCCCAACTTGGCAAAATGTAAGACCAATGTAAGGTAGGTTGAGCATTGAGCTGAGTTGTAGGGACACCCCTGAGTCAATAAAAAATAGATGAAGAGAAGTTCATACATTTTTATCATATTCGAATGTTGCATGCATCACTAGGGGATTAGTTTTGCCCCAATGTGACTCTTTTCCAATGCCAACTTGACAAAATGTAAGACCAAAATAAGACAGGTTGGGCGTTGGGTTGGGTCATAGAGACACCCCAGAGTCAATTAAAAAAAGATAAAGAAAAGTTCATACTTTTTTATCATCTTTAACTTTTTTATCGTCTTTTCCTGACCCCAACTTGGCAAAATTTAAGACCAAGGTAAGGCCAGTTGGGTGTTGGGTTGGGTCGTAGGGACACCCCTGAGATAATAAAAAATAGATAAAGTGAAGTTCATACATTTTTTATCATCTTCGACTATTGCATACATTCCTAGGGGATTAGTCTTGCCACAGCGTGAAACCCATTCCCGACCCCAACTTGGCACAATGTAAGACCAAGGTAAGAAGGGTTGGGTGTTGGGTTAGGTCGTAGTGACACCCCTGAGACAATAAAAAATAGATAAAGTGAAGTTCATACATTTTTTATCATCTTCGACTATTGCATACATCCCTAGGGGATTAGTCTCACCTCAGCGTGACACCCTTTCTCAACCCCAACTTGGCAAAATGTAAGACTCAGGTAAGGTAGGTTGGGCATTGGGTTGGGTCGATACACTTAAATTAATAAAAAATAGAGAAAGAGAAGTTCATACATTTTTATCATCTTTTAATGTTGCATACATCCCCAAGGGATTAGTCTCGCCCCAACATGACACCCCCTCCTGACCTCAACTTGGAAAAATGTAAGACCAAGGTAAGGTAAGGCAGGTTAGGCATTGAACATTGGGCTAGGTCGTAGGGATACCCTTGAGCCAATAAAAAGAAGAAGAAAGAGTTCATACCTTTTTATCATCTTTGAAAGGGGTTTGGATTGGAATATTTTGATTAATTGGACGCCAATTTGTAAAAAAATCATAATGTGATTTTAGTGTAGCTATTGATTGAAACACAAATAATGCATTCGTATTAAGTAACATATCATATAAAATGAAATAGAGTCACACAATGGGGTTTTGGGAAAAAATGAAAGCATTTCTGAGCTTTGTCAGAAGAGCTAGGGTGTTCGTGCCCTAGCTTGATCTCTGTGTGTTGCTTGCTGGTGTGCCATGGGGGGATTGTTTATGCGTTTTGGGTGAAATCGATGCACTGTCTTCCTTCCTTATGTGTTAGTTTGCTTTGGTGCGTGGTGGGAGCGTTCTGTGTTTGCTGGCAGGGTGTGGGCTGGTGTTTGCTCAGGAAAGGGTGGTGATTAGTGTGCCTTAGATCAAGGGAAGCTCTATCTATTGGTAAGGACCGTGTGGGACTAAAATCACTGGGTGAGGTGCAAAGGGTTTGGTGTGTGATGTCATTTGTCTCCTCAGGCTGTGTGCTGTCCCGATCAGGGGTGGAACTGTCTTATTTAAAGTTGAATCTTTTGTCTTTTGGTGGGCTGTAGGTGGAGCTAGAGGGTAGTTGCTAACGCTTGTGCAAGTAGTTGTTCTTGTTCTCTTGTCCCGAGGGCTTGCATGCCCGTTTGAAGTCTTGTTTTGGATCTATGTCCTGAGGGGGGAATCATCTAGGGTTAGACCCAAGATGGATTTCTATTTAGCCTTTTGATCAAAACTGTCAACGTAGGGGATGAAGGTTTTCGATAATAATTTATTCGCATTGGATCAAGAGATGAATGTTTATGGGTCGTCTGGGGGCCCTAAGATCACGAAGATTAATGGATGTTTGGAAAGATGTAAAGAGAGACTGAAACTGGTTATCTCGATGGAGATGTTGGTTGATGATATTGAGTATTATTCGAAGCATTCTTTTTATTGCAAGTTTATGGGTTTGAGAGTCTCGCTGCAGTTTTTGGAGTGCTGGGCTCATAGGACCTAGTTGCCGGAGGGAGAGATGGAAATTAGATTTCTAGTGAATAATTACTTCATGGTCTCCTTTGATTGCATGAATGATCAAAATAGGATTTTTGAGGGGGGTTCCTATTTTTATAACCAAGTGGGCTTGTTTATGAAGCCGTGGCATGCAAGATTCAATCCGACTGAGGAGCTCCCGAATAGGGTCCCAGTTTGGGTTCAGCTACCATGGTTCCCGGTTGAATGCTGGCGTGAGGATGTGCTACATTTGGTAGCTGCAATGCTTGGAAAACCTGTTGGATCTTCTCAGCATACACAATTTAAAAAGGTAATGAATTTTGCCTATATTTGTGTGGAAATTGATTTAAGCAAGCCATTGCCAGATTTTGTGGAAGTGAGTGCAAGATCATATACATGGGTGCAACAGCTGGACTATGAAACTCTTCCTTTTTGATGTTGATTTTGTCATGAATATGGACACTTTCAGCGTAGGTGCCCTAGGGCTAAGCCGACGGTGCCCCAATCCTCTCAACCTCCTTGCAATCCACCTAGGGCTGATAAGGGGAAGGAGCCTATTCCAGGTGAGGGTACTGGTGAGGATGGAATTATCCCTGTCAAATCTCAGAATAGGAATTGGGGGCAGAAGAGGACCTTGGGGGATAGGCAAGAAGATGACACTTTTCACAGGTTTGAGGTCCTAGATGATCTCATCCATCAGGAAATGAACCCGAGTTTGTTGAATCTAGATCAGGGAACCTTGGGTACAAGAAAGGATGGGCCTTCCTTGGAGGCTATGCAGGTTGTGCAAGATACAAATGTTGGGCAGATGGACATGGATCATCAGTTGATTGACCAGGTTGTGCAGGATCCTGCTATTAGAATTCTAAAGAATGGGGAAGATGGTTCTTCTCTGCCTATAAAGGCTAGTGTGGAAGCTGGTAAGGGCTCCTTGCCATCTCCTTGCATGGGTATTCTGCAAAAGGAACCAAAGAAAGGGGTTGGCGAAAAGAATTCCAAGTTGGGTAGTAAAAAGGATACTGATAAGATTAAGTCAACTGGGGAAACTCTGGTGGAGTCAAAGGTAGTCAAGACCCTAGATTCACATTTCTCGTGTCCCCAGAAATGATTGTTTTATCATGGAATGTAAGGGGCTTGAACAGTGGCCCTTGACAAAAATTTGTTCGTGAGTTGGTTAGGAATCATTCTCTAAATGTTCTGTTTCTTCAGGAGACTAAATTATCTGTGGAGAATATTTTGAGTATGGTACCAAAGTTGTGGAAGTTTGGCGAGTGTCAGTGTATTGGTGCTCATGGTGCTTCTGGGGGTTAGCTTGTTTATGGAACCCTCAGAGGGTTTGTCCTCTTTGGTGGATGTCTTCTAGATCTTCTATATCCTTGGTGGCCTCATGCTTTGTGACAGGAGAGTGTATTCTCCTCTCTAATGTGTATGCACCTGTTGAGTATCAGGGCAAGCATCTTTTATGGTCTCATCTTCATTTTATTCACAGCCTGGTGCCTTTCCATCCATGGATCTTGGCTGGGGATTTCAATGCTATCATGGAGTTGTCTGAGAAAAGGGGTGGAATTGCTAGGTTGGAGCCTTTCGCGATGCTTCTCAAGGATTACATTTCTGATTTAAATCTTATTGATGTTCAACCCAATAATGGTTGTTTCACTTGGAATAATAGGATGACTAGAGAGGACTGTGTTGCTGAGAGGTTGGATTGGTTCCTTGTCTCCTATTTTTGGGTTGGAGACTTATGGTCTACCTCCTCTGAGATTTTGGATTGGAGGGGTTCGGACCACTGGCCTATCAAGCTTAGTATCATCTCTGCTCAGGTGCCTCGAACTCCTTTCAAGTTCCAGCTTATGTGGCTGCGGTACTCTTCTCTCTATGACCAGGTGACTGTGTGGTGGAGGTTAGGCAAACCCGCCTTTGGTACAACAATGTATACATTTGTCAAGCTTCTTCAGTTTGTTAATACTTTTCATGGAAAAGCTGCTACTCAAGAAGAGCTGAATAATATTATGCGTTTGATTCAAGAGAATGGGGTTTCTGAGGTTCTTTTAAAAGAGGAGGCTAAGGCTCTGAAGATGGTGGAGGAATGCAAATTATGGGAGGAGATTTATTGGAAGTAAAAGGCTCGGGTTGAATGGCTACAGGAAGGGGACAAAAACATTGCCTTTTTCTTTAACTTTGTGAAGGCTAGGAGGCATGGTAACTCTATTTCTGTTTTGGTTAATGGTAGGGGGGATCATCTTGTCTCATTTCAAGAAATTGTTGATGAGGTTTTGCAGTATTTTGTGGCTCTATTCAGGGAGGATTTGCCAGCGGATTCGGCTGAGGAGGAACAGGTTCTTTCTTGTATTCCTCAATTGGTTTCTAGGGAGGCGAATGAATATTTGATGAGAGAGATTTCTCTAGAGGAGCTAGAGGAGATTGTGTTTTAGATTAAGAAAGGGAAAGCCCCCAGCCTTGATGGTTTCCCAATAGAGTTTTTCCAAGAATTTTGGGATATCATATTTTGGAGGTTATTCAAGAGTCCCAGAGAAACAATCAGATGTTGCGAGCTCTTAATGCCATCTTCATTGCCCTCATTCCCAAGTGTGAAGGGGTAGATAGGTTAACTCAGTTTTGACCTATCTCCCTTTGCAATGTGGTTTATAAAATTATTTCAAAATTAATGGCTGAGCGGTTGAAGAAGTGGCTTAATGTGTTGATTTCAAAGGAAGATAGTGGATTTTTTGCGGGTCGACAGATCTTTGATAGGGTTGTTATTGCTATTGAGACCATCCACTCCATGACTAGTTTGCAGGAGAAGGCAATGTTCATTAAGTTGGATATGGCTAAGGCTTATGGGGTGATCCCATAATAGTGGTTTACAATTTTTGGCCAAACTGGACACTAAAATTATTATTTTTAACTAAATCTTCACATTCAGGCACCTATAGCGACTAAACTATGAGGAATTTGAAGATGGTGCAAACTAGAGTCTCATCAAATTTTGTTTGTAGATTCTAAAAATATTTTTTCAAAATTTTTGGAATCAAATTGCACTTCTTTTCCATCTCCCACGAAAATAGATTTATTTGAGAAAACAACATTTTTAAAAGTGGCCACCGTATAACACATAACTTTTTCCATGAAGGATAAAATTCTAATTCTTTCAAATTTAGATTTGTAACTTTGATATCTAGTGCTTCCACTTGGTTAGATAGTTTTATTGAATATTTTTCCTTAATCAAGTTTGAAAGTCAAACGAATCACAATTTGGACATAGGAATTTATGCCTAACTTTTGTATATGTCAAAATTTAATTTAATTTTTTGTTGGATCAAGGACTTTAATATCGGTGCACTCATATTTTTTCAATTTTTTTTGATAATCTTCTATTTTTCCACATGTGAAGAACAAAGAAATTCATTTTCGATGAAAACCTATGTTTAATAAACTTAAAAAACAAATACATAACAAAACCAAAACATATTAAAATTATATTCATTGGATAGCTTGTTCTGAGGAATACCATTATCATTTCAAATAAATTTTAAATGAATTCATTTGATCCCCAAAAATCTAAATCAAAAGTGATTTTTTATCGGCATTTTGATAGGTGTAAAGGAGACGCATTTATAGGTATGGTTTAAAACTAGCGAGGTTCTATCCAAGGGGGTTTGATCTAAGGTGATTTGATCAAACCCTCTTCAATTGGAATCCTTAAAATGGAACTTTTTAAGGCTTAAATCATTATATTTTCTAAAAATATGTGATTTTAGCTAAAACTCGTTCCTCTCAGGAATTGTAAACCACTATTATGACAGCACCCTATGACAGGGTTCGATGGTCTTTCTTGCAGAAAATCCTGGTTGCTTTTGGATTTTGTGAAGAGTGGATCCAATGGGTCATGAGTTGTGTTTCGTTAGTATCCTTCTCGGTGCTGATAAATGGAGATCATTTTGAGCTTTTTGGAGCTTCTAGGGTTTTACGTCAAGGGGACCCTCTTTCCCCATACATATTTCTTCTTCTTGCGAAAGGTCTTGGGCAGTTGTTGAAAAGAAATGTTGAGTTAGGTTCAATTCGGGGTTGGTGGTGGGGTGGAGATTTTCCTCCGTAGTCTCACTTACAGTTTGTTGATGATATGACTTTGATGGGAATGGCTACTATTAGGGAGGCTACTTCTTTGAGGCAGGTGTTGGATGTTTATTTGGTGGCTTTGGGGCAAATGATTAATGAGGATAAATCCTCCATCTTCATCTTCAATACGTTGGGCCCCATTCAGAGAAGAATTGCTAATATTTTGAGGTTTCAGATAGGGGCTCTCCCTTTTAATTATTTGGGTATTCCAATTTTTGTTGGTCGTCTTCCCAAAGGTTCTTAGTAGATTGTTATTGATAAGTTTCGAGCAAAAGTCAATCACTGGACATATAGATGGTTGTCTTTTGCTGGGTGGGTTCAACTTCTTAAGTCTGTTGTGTAGGCTCTCCCTATTTACAGGTGCATGCTTCAGGTGGCTCCAGTGGGATTTCTTAGGGAGTTGGATTCTCTTAAGAGGCAATTTTTATGGGCTGGTTTCCTGTCGTCCTCCAAGTGGAGCCTGGTCAGGTGGGAGGATGTGTGTAGTCCTAAGTAGTATGGTGGTTTGGGTATTCACCAGTCAACCTTGTTTGGAGTGGTTGTGGCTACTAAGCTATTTTGGAGATGGTGTGTGGAACAGGATCATTTGTGGGCCAAGTTATTATCTCATAAGTATCTTTCGAGTATCCCTTGACATGATATCCCTAGGTATCCTCTTGGGGGGAAAGGCTTGGTGATTTGGAGCACTCTCTAAAAGGGTGCGAAGCTCATTAAGGATGGTTTATTTTGGATATGTAGAAGGGGTTCTGAAGCTCTTTTTTGGTCAAACTCTTGGGATGGCTTCCCTCCTCTTACCTCTCAGTTTCCTCACATGCTTCCTTTGAGTCAGATATTTCTTGAGGTCGGTTGGTCCAAGTAAGTGACTTCAAGACCTTATCTTTTAATGGTCAACTGGAGAGGGCTTGTTGGAAGGATCCCATTGAGTGGCCCGTTATGGGGATGGAGGACATCAGTGCTGAACTTAATACAATTCTTTGCAGTAGGCATTGTAGCTCCCTTCTAGAAGAGGGTATTCTTGCGTGGATACATAATCCTAAGGGGATATACACTATTGCTTGTGGTTATCAGGTGTTATTGGCTCAAAAGTTGGCTAGGGTGGGGGTTCATTAGTGGAAGCGGGTTTGGAATAAGTTATCATGGCCAAAATGTAATTGCTTTATCTGAACTCTGGCGTGGAATAGGTGCTTGACCTAGGATAATATCCATAAGCGTGGCTTTCAGGGGCCTTCAACTTGTGTTCTCTATGGGAAAGAGGAGGAGGATTCCTCACACTTGTTTTTTCGATGCCCCTTTGTTGTTCAACTTTGGCACTGGTGGTGGGGGGTTTGGAAGTAACCTTGTGTCCATGCTTCTTATTTGGTGGAGTTCTGGGATAGCTTGGGAAGACCTCCATTGATGGCTTCCTTCTTGCAAGATGTTTGGTATGTTGGTCCTACTTTTCTTCTTTGGAAGACCTGGCTTGAGTGGAATCACAAGATATTTCGTGGTGTGAATTTGGGGGGTCAACAAGTGTGGTTACGTATGTTAGGTATGATACAGGAGTCGGTTGCGGCTATGAGTGAAGGGTTGTTCCCCCTAGAGAAAGGGGATGCCGAGTTGGTGGATAGACTGGGATTGCAGGGGATACATTCTTCTTCTGTTATTTCCAGGAGAGGGAGGCTTGGGAACAAGAGAGTGCAGAGGTTGGGTAGATGGGTACCCCCACCGGTAGGTGTTTTGAAGATCAATACTGATGGATCTTCTAGAGGCAATCTTGGGCTTGCAGAGATTGGTGGGGTGGGTAGGGATTCAGGGGGTTCGGTGATATTTATTTTTTCTATTCATGAGGGGGAGGAGACGGTTAACCTTGTGGAGGGTATGGCGATTCTATATGCTGTGGAGCGGGCCCTTGCTTTGGGATGGAAAAAAGTTATTTGTGAAGAAGATTCACAGATCTTGATTAACTTGTTGAGTGAGAAGAAGATGCCTGACATTAATTGGCAATTAGCCTCGAGGTTGTCTAGCAAATTCTTCACGTTAGTTCTAGGATGGAGAAGGTCTCTTTTGTTCATATCCCGAGAGAGTGGAATCGGGCTACTGGTTGTTTAGCCAAATGGGCTTCCGAGCAAGGTGTTGGCTGGAAGATTGAGGACTGAATGCAAGTTTCCCCCAAGTTACGACAAGATTTAGATAGGTTTCTTGAGGAGGATAGAAGGATTCTTGAAGATAGCTGAGTTTGTTCTTGGGTTTTGGTGTTGCTTCCTTTGGATTTTGGGGCTTGGTCCCTCTGTTTTGCTTGTAATGTTCTTTTCTGATTTTCAATAAAGTTTTTACCCCCTTTTTTTAAAAAAAAGTAACATATCATACTATTCTGATCCAATTCACCCCTTCTTGACCCCAATTTGACAATTTAAATACAAAACAAACTATTTTTTATTTGTGTCAAAAAAGGCAGAGACAAGAGTTCAATCAAAAGATATACTCTTGGCCGAGCAAATAACAATATAGAACATCTTAAACATTTTTCAAAGTTGACTTGATTTCATTTATGTTGCTCACTAATGTATCTCCTTTTCTTGGTTGCTAGAAATATATTATGGTACGTAGCAAAACTAGAGTGTTTTGATTTCTAGAAATTAATGTCTTTCTCATCGACATGATTATAAAAGTATATATAACAAGTTACAAATTTATTAAGACTATCACATGAATCAAAAACTTAGATCATGACAACAAATTTATAGGGTTCACAACTAAATATTGGTGCAAGGGGTTTAGAATTTCATATTTTTTTATATGTTTAAATAATCAAATAATTTATCATCATAGTGAAATACCCATATAAATTACACTTTATCCTTATTATATGATTACTAGCATTTTCTATCTAAGATTGTAAGTAAGTTCAAGTGCATGCTCATTCACAACTAATTATTAGTCAACAATATGAGATGTATAAAATTAAAGATTCAACATAGTTAAAAATTAGTCATGTATTAATCATCCATTCAGACTATATTTCATATGAGAAGCCTATAGTACATATATTCTTGAAAACTTGTAGGTTGAACATAAAAATGCCTTCCTCTCAAAATGAGCTGAAGGAAAACACTGCACAATATCTTGATATTGCATATTTTTTTAATTTGGGATGAGAAAAAGAAAGGGGGAAAAGTTTTGGTCAATCATGCAAGCAAAATAGTGAGCGATGACACAAACTGTTAAAGTTTTTATCATGTCAAAACCTCAAATCTATCTAATCATTTATACATTTATGCTTGGGATTCTTATCTAGCCACTCTTAATTATTTTCCTTCTTCCTTTTGTGGGTTTCATAACCTTGATTGGTTTGCATGGTTTGTTATAATAAATGTTAAAACCATGGGAAAAACACCTCGATAGTACCATATTTTGGTTGCAAGTTTAGTTTCTTATATTGATCATGAGATGGTTGTTTTTGAATATCGTGCTCTTATAATCTAGTTAAGAAACAATCAAAGTTGTGTTAGGAATGTAAAATAATAAAAAAACTAGCTTGCACAAAATAGTTGTATTGTGGTTATCATTTGGATCAATCTTAATGATTTTACTTGACCAAGGATATTTCGTGTTTCTCAACTTATATCATAATGAGTATAGAGTAATCTAGTTGAGGATTTTGGTTAACATAATTTAAAGATATGTATTAGTAAATTGTTGATATATAGTTGATTGTCTTGATACTAGCATTATTAGATGTTAATAGATATTAATATTTCATGACTCAGTCAACTTTTATTAGCCTTACAATGATTTCCATCGATTAAGTATTCATAATTGTGCATAAATATCAAATTGTTGTTCGTTATCTCAAATGTTGTATTTTGTGATTGGTCTTAACTATATCTAGACCTAGTAGTACATAGTTTAATAGATACAACAATGATATCATATTTAGATGAAATTGTAATATTTAAGTAAATGTTTGAATTATTAATTCTTAAGGCAAGGTAACCTAATAAGGTCATTTTAATGTTAGTTATTAACATCAGTGATCGTGTGGTATCCATTTTTACGATCTTGGGTTATTATGTTGTTGATAAAGAGTCCTTTCCCACTCTATTCTTATATTTTTTAATATGTAATAAATCTACCAATTTGGTACTCAATTAGATTAAAACAAATATTCATGTTATTGATTATAAATTTATATTTGAACATTTAATTATTAACCTAGATATTAGAAGTCTTTGGTATCTTAGATATCATGTTAACTATTATAACCACTATTAGCATTTATGCTTGGATTTACATTACTATTTTCATACTATAATTCATGTCATTACAATCTTTGTCATCCTTTTTGTTAGTCCATGAACTATTTGATAGTTGTAAGATGTCATTCTTGGTCACGTATTATCATCATGATAATATAGATTCCCCAACATCAATTAAGTTTTGCAATTTAATAGTCAATTTTAAATCATCCTATATATGTACTTGATAGTAACCTTTATTTTGAATTTTTTTTTATCTTGTTATAATGTGGATTAGTGTTAGTGGATTATGATTAATATTAATGTTAAGACTATATTTGAACGCAATGGTCATATTTTATTATTCGTCAACCAAGTATGTAATAGTTAAAGTTTAAGTAGTCAAACTATGAAGCCTTTGCACATTATGTAGGCAAGGCCATCAAGTTTAGCCCCTAAGGCACTAATCTAGCCCTTAGGTCCCTTTCTTCTAAGATTTATTTTGGAATTACCATTTCCTCTTGATTTTGAACATAATTTTTCATTCCCTAGAGATCCAATTGTAAACTACCACTTGATTTATCTAGTTAAACAAACGATATGACTTATTTAATGATCATGTACCTAATAATCCGTTGGTCTTATGTTGTGCATCTAGTTGTGTAGAAACTTTACAGGTATAGGTATTGGGAGCAAAAAAATTACTACATGATAGAATGCAAGGGAAACTTGAGTAAGTAGGAGGTATGCCATGTTAATTGAAAGTAGTCATTATTATTTTAAAAATTGATTCATTGCTATCATGACTTTTAACTCAGCTATTCCATCAATTGTCTTCTTAAATTAATGTATTATGTTTAAAAAATATATTTGCAAATTAATGAAGTTGGTTTAAATTAGTAGGTTGTGTTGTGTTCATTTAGTGTGTTAAAAGTGAGCACGACAATTTCAGTCATATTTATTTATCTGGGAGCGTTGGTGTCATGCCCACTTTTAAAATTATAAATGATTATTTTTTAATTAACAACACTTCCTACTTGCTTAAGTTTCTTTTGCATTTCATTGAATCATAATTTCCTTGCTTCTAATACTTATACCTACAAGGTGTCTATATGACTAGATGCACACATAAGATCAAGGGATGATTAGTTGCATGGTCATCAAAATAAGCCAAATAATTAATTTAACTAAATAATCAGATGGTAGTTTATGATTGGATTTACAATAAGGGATAAAGTATGCATATCATCAGGAGAGGTTGGTGATGTAGTACCCCTCTGCATTTGGTCCTTCGTCATATTTGAGTAGGTGTGATTGGTTGATTTGAGTTGTCTTGTGGTTTCGTGGCTATATTGTTTTTAGAATTATGTGATTTAGTCACTATTGTCTAGCTTTGAGAAATTTAATCAATTAAATTAAAAAGGGGCAATTTAATTTAATTGGGAAGTAAATGTTAATTAAATGACCTATGTTTGTGAAATGTTATTATTAATCGTTATATTAATGTAATAATTAAAAAAATAAGTATGTTTATAGATAGGTGATAATAATTATTTAAAATAAGGAAGGTGCTTAAATGATTTAATGATTAAAATAATAAATAAAGATAAATAATTATTATCATCAAATTTTAATTAATTAAAATACGGAAAGCAATATGATTTTGAATTTTAAAAAGATGATTTAAATGGATAAGGAGATGGGCTTTGTAAGCTGAAGTGTTTAAACTAGAAAAGTTGGAAAGAAAATAATAAAAAGGCAAGAAAAGATAAAAGATAAAAGTGTGCTCATGCACAACTCAAAGTTGAAAGTGGAATGGGAAATTTGTTTTTTTTATTGTTTTTTGTGTTCGAAAAGAAGAAGCCTATTTTCAGAATATGATAACACTGATTTAAAAATAAATAAATAAAGCTAATGCATCAAATTTCGTAGTTTTTCCATAACTAAAAATAGGTTGTGCATGTACCGGTTTCGGGAAAAGGAATGGAATGCTTTTAAAGATTCGGGGGAACTGAAAAACGAAGAAGGGGTCTTTTGGGAGAGAACGTAGATGGGAGGGGATTTTCACCTTGCTGGTGAAGAAATCAAGGAGATGGTGATATCTGCATTGAACCCTCTGAGATCTCTGGAGTGGCCTTGCACTAGTTTTTATCCCGAGTTGGCATCGTCTTATCAGGTATTTTACTTGGGATCATATATTTGTTATTTTCTTTGATTATCGATTCTTTTGCAAGGCGTAGAACTTTATCCTTGGAAATATTTTATAGGGATCGTTACGAGACCCTCGTAGATATCTACATGCTGGAGCCTCTGTGTCTTAGAGTTTCTCTTTATATACGTTGCAAACTTTCTGACCCTGTGCCTAGTATAATAGTTGCAATCATTAGTTTGGTCAATAATTTCAACCTTGCATGCTTCGTGCTTTACGGAGTCTGTTCCAATCCAAAGTTGTGCAACACTTAAATCTGGTAGCTGTGCCAAAATCACTTTGCCCATATTAAAAATCGTGCAATATTATAATAAGAATGAGATTTCATGAGAGGAGAGCTCAGGTGGTTTTCTCCCTCTGTAAGTTATTCGCCTTTGCTGCGTCTTAGGGCTTGAGTTCGTTGTTGTTCGATTATGGTGATAACATTGTGTTGACCACAATTTTTGCTTTATTTGCATGCGCCTTGGATCTGATATTTAAGGACTATATATTATGCTTGGTATTGAATGAAGATACGATAAGTTTGGAATTCGCCTTATTCACTGTGTAGGTGGTATTCGATATTGAACTTCGTTTCCCTTCCAATGGTTTCTTGTATGTTGATTTTTGATTTACATGTTTTTTTTGATAATCGATGGATCTACTTTATGCACCCGTTACTCAAATTTGGTTCTACACCTGCCAAGTGTCTTGGATTGAAATTTCCTTAGCCTTCTCATCAAATCTAGTTAGTGCATATCCTTTGATCTTTGCTTCCCATGAGATCACTTTTCTTTGAGTCATTCTGTCAAACAGTCGCTTGCCTAGTCCATGTTCGACTTGTAGGTCAACCATGCACTCCTAATGATCAACCATACATGTGATACAATAAGGGCAGCTGATGTGTGAAGTATGTGCAGACCTCATCCTTTTAACCTGTCCTTCTGCACGCCCCTAGAAACAAGCAAAACTTACATTACTAGGATGTGTTCCTGTGTGTAAATAGCCTCCCGATTCCGTCGGCAACCTGTCACCTCTGCAGTACTCGAAAGTAGAATGTTGTAGAGGCTTAAATAATCTCTCTGATTTCATTGTCAACCTATCTCAGCTGCGGCGGCTGAACATAATAGGAAATTTTAAAGATTTAAATAATCTCTCTGATTTCATTGTCAACCTGTCTCAGCTGCGGCGGCTGAACATAATAGGAAATTTTAAAGATTTAAATAATCTCCTTGATTTCATTATCAACCTGTCTCAGCTGCGGCACTTGAACATAATAGGAAGTTTAAAGGTTTAAATAATTTGTCTAATCTTTTGGCAATCTTGGAAATGAAATTCAGAGGCGACATGCTTCATTACTTCATTGAGGGTGAGAGCTTCCTTGCTTTATCCATTTCGTGTGCATCCTGTACTCTTCTGTTGATAATATTTTCTGCTCAGGCCGATGATTACTGATGGCTCTACCGATTTCGTTTTAGAATCAGTATATATATTAGATCAGAGTCTTTCCTTTTTATTCATACTGCTGTCTCCTTTCTCGAAGTTGTCTTTTGCATAGCAATGTAATTGGGTAGTCTTTGCTTGTTTCTGCTAGCGTCATCAATGTTCTTTACAAGGAGATCACACCTGTTTTGGTACACTTCTCTTTGAACTATTTCTTTTATAATAAACTTAGGATGAGAATGGCTGCAGCATGACAATCGGAATTTACTCGGAGGTTCTTAGTAATCCTATAAGCCATTCAAAGGAAATGTTTAGCGGACCGAATGCAGTTGCCCTTTATGGCGTCTCTCCCACATTAGTAAGTAAAAGTCTTGAATTTGAGATTACTCGACTGTCTTCATTCACCCAGTCGAATTCTTTGTCGTGTATGCCCCTTCGCTTATTGTGCTGTATCGGCTGTAGGAGGTCTCGCCTTTTTAGTCATTCGCTGTTTTTTTTAACTCATCATTCTGATTCATAGGGGTGATTCCTTATTGCTTTTGCTTCCGTAATCATGTTATACGTTTTTGGTGATGTTTAGTTATTATGAAACAAAATAGGCTGCCTTGTTAAGCAAGATTCCTTTACATATATGTATCTTCGATATTCATATATATATTTATTTTGGAATGACTACTTTATAACTCTGCTTCACTGTTTTGCTGATGACAGAATGGAATTATTTCTATATGTATTACTCTCTGTACCGATTTATATATATACGTATATTCGTCATGTATCTTGACTTAAGATGTGTAAAGGAATTGCTAGATGATTCCTTGTAATTATTTGAATGTGAATTTGATTCATTATAACTATAATCGCATCAAAGTGTAAGTGTTTGAATAACGTAAGAAAAGTATGAAAATAAGGTCTTCTACAGATGTAAAGTTTAGGTGATACTTTATTGATTAATTATGTAATTATAGAGGTAAGATGTTAAGCTATTTAGATCTAGTGGCTAGTTGAAAGGATTACGAATGTAATAGGGTTATGTTGATGTACATGACATATTAGTGGTTATAATAGTTAAAATTGTTTTACTTATTTTTAGGTAATTAAAAAGGCTGTTGAATGATAACTCTTTTTGTCATGGTTGTTGAAATTGTTAAGTTGTTTATTTGATAGATCATAAGTTGTTGGGTAATTGTTGTTTGGGTATCTTGTGATGATGAGTTAAACGTTCTTGAAATTGACTGTTTCATTTTTGGTTGTGAATTAAAGTTTGATTTCCTTTTATGATTCCATTCTAATGTGGTATCCTTTGAGTTGATTTGGTTTTGATGGATCTCTTTCTCTTGGTGCGACTTCTTTTGAGTTAATCTCGACGTCGAAAGGAATTTTACCTTGTGTTGGAATTTTATTTGGAAAACTCGTGTTGCTTTGTTTTACCCTCATCCGTGGGTAGAGATTCTTTTCTTGGGCTTCCAGAGGCAAGGGTAGTCTAGTTTCATTTTGATTATGCATGGATTTGGTTTATACCAAATTGTGATCGTAAATGTGATTTTGAATTATGAGTGGGTTGTACTTGAGTTTTATGAGCATTTATGTTTATGGCTTTCCGCAAGATGGTATATGCCTCGTGTGGGAATCAATTTTGTGATGTACTTTTCTAGTTGGGTACAACCCCTTGATGCTTTGGATTTTATGTTTTGGTTTTCTAGGGAGAGTGGCTCTACGTGGGGGTTAGGGCCTCAAATAGGAGGAAGGGCTCAGGATAACCCAGGTAAGAGTTAGATTAACAAGTGAAAACCTAATAATAGAACTTAAGAGATGGGTAGTAATAACATAATAAGATAATCTTGGATACCTCGGCTATCCATTAGGGCTATCGCAGACTAATGGTAGAATGAGAAGGCCGTGGTTGGCAAAGTCGTTACCTCATCCTCATGAGAGGGGTTAACGACTCCGCATGAGTCACCCTATGGGGCCGGCGCCTCAAGTAGGAGGAAGGGCCAGGATAACCATAGATGGGGGCTGGTGCCTCAAGCAGCCTGGTACAACCAGTGCTTGGAGAAAGGGCACAGGATAATCCATGTAGGACTATGTGATGACACTCTCCACTAGTTGCCCTTATGCTTTGTTTCCTTGGTTGCCTCTGGAAGTGTGTTATGATTGTTGCCTTGGATTTACTTTGCTAGTGATTATGATTGTTGCTATTGAATTATCCATGATGTGTCTTTATGGTCTTGTGTTTACTATGATTGGATCTTGGTTGTTGTCATTTATGATCTATGGAATCTTCTGTTGTTTCTTTTGGAGTTATTGTTACTATGCTATTCTTTATTGGGTTGGTCTTGTGGTGTTCTTGGTCACGGTCACTTTCTTGTCAGCACCTCTGAGCACAGGGGGTGGGTCTTCAGATCCATGTGGTTGGGTGGAACGTGCTAAGCACCCCATTGGGTCCCCAATCGAGGATCATGAGGTGCGAATTGGTGTTACTTGCAACGACTCCAAGGTTATATCCAACGTGGAGCTAGTTATGATACTTGTATTCATCTGCTCAGTTGTATCATTCTATCTTGTTGTATGGTCTCTGTTCATGTTGGGGAACACTGTTGTATCATTATTACTCTTGAGCATTGTAATGATAAACCTTCTACGACTTTTGATCCATGGCTGATATTATTTGATATGTTGTATCTATGGAAGCTTGTTCCTAGAGTTTAAATGAAGATAGAAAGAGTTCATCATTACGAGTTGGAGTTAATCATGTATATGTTGTTTTACGTACATGGATAGTTTCTTATTAATGTCTTTTCATGTATGTGTTACATTTGTAAATGTTTATTTTGTTACATGGGTTATATCTTTGGCTTTATTCCTCATCGTCGTTGTTTCGCTTTAAGTTTCGTAATGACTCCTCGTGTACCCTAAGGGACGTAAGTGTTAGCGAATTTGTTTAATTAAGTTTTATGCCTTACAATTCTATGTGTATCTCATGTATATTTAGTTATATTAAAAAAAAAATTGTACGGTAATTATTGCATTAGTTATCCTTTGGGGTTCGCACAACGGAGCATTGCAAGTGAATTCAAAAAAACTTTAGAAAGATAGGATCTAAGGCCTAGACCTATACTTCAGTGGCTCGTCTCTATTGGCTTTGTATATGTACATGTAGAGGCTTCATAGTTTGACAACTTGGACTTGAACCGTCACATGCTTGGTTGACCTTGATAATAGTGTATAACCATTGGGTTCAAATGATATTTTGACATCAATTTCAATCATAATCCACTAACACTAATTCACACTATATTATTACCAATAGGCTATAATTTAAAAGATTTAATTGATGTTGGGGAATTTATATTATCATGATGATAATAACTTGACAAAAAATGATATCTTACAAATATCCAAAAAAAATGGAGTCAATTATATTTATCATTACATAGAGGATAAAAGCATATTGCAAGATGATAAGGTAGATCAAATTTTTAGCCCATTTCACTTTCTTGTTTTGATAGGTTTAGAAATATTGGAATTTCATTTTTTGATAAAATTGTAATAAAGACAAAGAAATTATATTTTATTATAATTCAAATTTAGAAATACAACCTATTCAAATATAATCCAAACACAATATTATTCAAAATAGGCTATAATTTATAAGACTTAATTGATGTTGGAGAATTTATATTATCATGATAATAATAATTTGACAAAGAATGATATCTTACAAATATCAAAAAAGAAATGGAGTCAATTATATTTATCGTTACATAGAGGATAGAAGCATATTCTAAGATGATAAGGCAGATCAAAGTTTTAGCCCATTTCACCTTCTTGTTTTAAAATATTGTAATTTCACCTTTTGATAAAATTGTAATAAAGATAAAGGCATTATATTTCAATATAATTCAAATTTAGAAATATAATCCAAATTACAAACCCTATGCTATATTTTTATCTTTTGAACTATAATCTAAAATTGACGTTCAAAGCATAATTGACATGAATCAATCTAAACATGATACTATATAAGTGATACAAATAAATAAGAAACCAACATTAATTGTATGATGAATTGAAAAATTTGACTTATGACCACATCACATATCTAATTATAAAAATTTATATTTGTGGACATAACTATTAGAAATTAAGGTAATTTAAGAGATGAGAGATAACAAGCACAATGAACAATATGCAATATTGTATTTAGTTCACCTAGAAATGTAATGAGTACAAAGCCTTTCTTATATAAGCAAGGATGATGCAATCCCACCTATGACATTAATTGATAAGTTTCCTATGAAGTGAAAAAAAATGTAGGCAAGTGTCTTATAGGTGTCAATATTAGAAATATTTAGAGTTTGCAAACCAACAACCTTTATGACCAAGTCATCAATCTTGTGTGCCAAGTGTTGAGTGACCTTTGAGGTGAGATGGAAAGTATTTCAACCTCAAAAGGTGTGTGCCTGAGGTTAAACAAATAACTTGGTAACCTCTAGAGGTCTAAAAGTTTCAATATGAAGGGGACAAAATGCCGATGACATTGTTTACGATTCGTCTCTCTTACAAAGACTTCACCGGGCTTTGGGATTTAACCTTGATTTCCTATGGTAAACTCCTCAGAGGTAATTTGTAATTATAGATCATTATGTCTTTGATTTTATAGATGGAATTACTTCCAATACATAGTTGTAGATACCTAAAATTGTCCATGCATTTTCATATAGATGGACACACTTGCATATTTTTTCTATTTTCTATTAATTAATTATTTCCCTTTCATCTACATCCCATTTTTTTCTAACAATTGAATAATCTTATTATTTAATTATTTTCACCTTTCCTCTCCCATAATTAAATAATTTTCACAATTATTTAATTACCTAAAACTCCTCTCTCCTAAATTATTTAATTTATTTATTTTTTTCATTTTGTTAAATACCTTTATTTAATTTTAGCTCCTCGATGCATGTCTTTTCTCTCTCATTAATCCTCCGCCCTTGATTAAATTAATTTCTAATTTAATCTCCACCCTTGATTTCTTTCAAGAAAAGCATATAAATAAATCCCTCATCTAAGGCATTTAGAGAACACATCTCATTATCAAGCACCTACATACTACCATTTTCATTCTAACACTCTTATCTATAACATCTCTACCATTTTCTATCTAGACCTCAAGCACAATTCATCTATCATATCAAGATTCACACCATATCATATCAAGATCAAGATCAAGATTAAGATCAAGGCAATATCAAAAGTTTGCAATCAAAGTCTGAGGGTAATAACTATATCAAGAGTTCATATTCAAGGTGACTTTGTTTCATTTTATGTGTTAGCTCTCAAAAATGTAGGCAAGGATACCTCAAGAGGTTGCCAATCTCTTGGTACGTTTTAGGGTAACAGAACAAGGTTTGAAATAATTAAACCTTCTACTCTTCATATGCTGCTAGACCTAGGTGGGTGTACCTATAACGGATGAAGTAGACTTAACCTATGATCTTCCTTCCTACAACAATTTATCCACAATGGCATATGGAAGTGGACAAAATGGATCAAACTTGGAATAAATTGTATACTAAAATGAAGACTAAATCCTAATATGCTCAACTAACAGATGTAAAAAAATATGAATGAGATTGAATGATGTGAATGGTGAGACCAGTACCTTATAGGGTATGTGGAGTCAAGAGAAATCTGAGATAAGTACTTTGTTATGGCAAGAATTCAAGCTGTTCAGCATATGATTTGGTTTATAGCTTGTATAAATATGCAAGATTATAATTACCGAGTTCTTAAATGATCCAATTGATATCTTCTAATTACTATGATCAACTTAGAGGATTTAATCTTTATTGGAAAGAACCAATTAATTGATCACACAGTTATAGCAAATGTGTACTGACAAACTGGAGGTAAACTTGTTACACCAATTCAAACAATTAGAGAACATCACAATTGGAGACAACTTCGATAATATTTTCAATAAACACGACCAACAACTGATACCAGAAACAATTGCAACACATCAAAAGACTTCCATTGATATCTCCATGATTTTACATATGCAACATAATCTCATTTTTTGCGGAACATTGTGTTCCTCTGAACTATATCTATTATATCCTACTGTTTTACCTACTACTTCATTTACAATTGAGAGTGATTATTTATACATCAGTATCCGAACAGGCACATTGTTTCATATTCCAATATCGAAAAACAGTTGCAATTAGGAATTTTCATGTCGGCCACAGTGCATAAGACTTCATCAATCATTCGCTGTAACATCCCCATGAGTATGTCGAAGGCAACAATACCGCTGATCATCCCTTTGGTCTTCTGTGCCTCGCTGTAACACATCCGAGTCATGAAGACATCATATCGAAAACCCCTAAAACCCCATTTGTCTCCCGCGCATCGCTGTAGCATTCCGTTTGTCACAACGAAGCCATATAGTATTCTTTTATTTCCTTTCAGTTTTGTCTTCGCATTCGTTATAGCTCATCTAGGTCGGTGAGATATCACAAAGATTACAATACATTTTGCCGATATGTACTTCTTGTGCCTTCCATTCGTCGAGACCCAAGGAGCCTCTCACCGAAATGCACCTTATTCTAACTCACTGTCGCTATAACTTAATGGTGTCGGGAAGACCTTACAGAGAATCCACCTTGTTTCACCGAAAGTTCCTTTATCTCTTGAGTTGCCAAGATAACAGTAAACTCTTGCCAACAAAGTCCCCCTGTGCTCCATCGGCAAGACCGGGCACCTCACCAAGACATTTTAGTTTTCTTACTGACTGAAATAAGTCTTACCGATGAAGCCATTCATCGGCAAGACAATGAGCCTTCGAAGAGGCTCATACTGATGCCAAAAGTTACGCCGAACCCATTCCTTCATCTCATTCACTGAGACTTATCTCGATGTGCTCTATTGGTGAAACACCCTGATTTCGTTGAAACTCTCGCCGAAGACCACCTCTCCATAGATCACCAAGACATTTCAGTTTTCTTACCAACTGAGTCCACCTGTTGCTGATGACCCCCTTCACATCTTATCGGCAAGAGACTACTCTGATATACTTTAGTCTCACCGATGTACATTCCTTGTCGCCAGTCGGTAAGACAATGCTCAATTGCCAAGACCACCTGCCGAAAACCTTTAGCTTGGCCAAAACATTTCCACATGCGCCAATCAAAGAGACAAAATGTTTTCACTGTGACCTTACGCCGATACTCATCAATTTGGCCGAAATGAATACTTGTGCACAATTGGTATGACATGTGGAGATCGTCGTGACGTTATATCAATGCCTCAATCCTTTGCCGATAGAACCTTTGATATGCCTTTCGACAAGACATTCATATTTTGCTATGACCTTCACCCAAATATGACTCCTATGCCGATATGTGTCTTTCAAACATGGGTCAGTGAAACATGACGTGTTCGGTGAAGCATTACATCGATGTTCCTGACTCATGCCGATATGAACACTCCCGTCACCAAGACGATGAAACTGTTATGCCGATAACTACCAGTGAATGAAATTTAGTCGCCAAGACATTAAAACGTCTTGCCAATAGGCAACATAGACATTTTGCTAGCAGAAGACACAACATGGATTGGGGAGAGCCTAATGAACTCACGCTGATAGGCACGAGAATGCAAAAGATGCATGACTCAATGGATTCGTTGGGAAACATGGGAAAAATATGAGCAAAATGATATGAAAATAAACCCCTACATTTATGAAAAGGATTCCAATGGAAACTTAAGGTTATGGAAAACATGTGAAAAAGCTCAGAAATTTATAGTTCCAATAGTGGCTCTGTCTGGGGATGAATGATAGTCAAATCATTGCAAGGATCCAGAATCTTTGGGTGAGCAGACCAGACCAAACACAAAATGAGCTAGTGAGCAGAATGGAAATGGAAATGAAGCATGATGGGATGAATGCAAAATGAATGCAAGATGGAGGTGAATGCAAAATGGAAATGCACCAGAACCCTAAACTACTGTGCATGGAAAAGAAATTTAGAGAGGATACACAAGAGTTGTCCATGCATTGGCAACCCTCAATCCTCCGTGTTTCAATTTCACCTTTCCTGAGCTGTTACAATCTGAAACTCAAACCAAGCCTTCCTCTGTCAAACACCTGGTTTTGTGTTGAGTTCATCAAATTCTTCCTGAAGATAATCATGCAATCCTTCTTGTCACTATTATTGCAAGTTCTTAGAGTATCATCATGCTCGGTTTGGCCCAAAATCCCTACACCATTCTGTAGTTCAAATTCTTCAACATCTTGGGACAAACCCCTGTTATTTTCAACATTCAAGATGCATGCATATGAAATACAATATTCCTTATTATCTTTCTCACTGTTATGGATCATAAAACATTCACTCAGCTGTATTAAAATTCCATAATCAAAGTGCCCCTCTTGAGAAACAAAAAATTTTGTCAGACCAACATTGTTTGAAACAAGCAAATCTGAAACCCTTTGCATTTCTTTGATACCCCTATGACTCAAACCTTCAATATTAAGCATATATGAACCAATCAAATCTAGAACATTATCATCCTTGGTATGCAGACAAATGTCTTCTCCACATGAGTTAGAAATTTCAAAAACACATACCTTATTCTGAACAGACACATGCATTTGGCCAACCTCAAAGGTTTCACTATCAACTTGAGAAAGGCACTGAGAATCATATGAATCATTGCACAAAAACATTTCACTGTCAAAACAAATGCAAGTTGGATAAAGAACTTCAGGATCAACTTCATGTGTATATCTCTGATAGTCAAGAGTCAGCAAATTTGAAATTTTCTCACAGCTGAGTAAACACGTTTCCACATTTTCATTATTACAGTCATACTCATCACTTTTGTCATCATCAAAAAAAGGCCCAGGATCAACTGAGAATGAAAAATTACCAGCACAGTCACTTGTTCCAAAACTTGACACATCACTTTGTTTATCTAAAAATACCTTTTGCTCAACATCAAGTGGATCTGAAAATACCTGAAATTCATTCTGGGGAAAACCTTTGCAAAAAATTATCTGATCCTCTTTTAAATCTTCATCATGCCATGGGCCTGAAATTTTTTGGAAACCATTCTCAAATTTACAACCCTCCTCTTCATCGCATGTATCGTTGTAGCTTTCAACTGCAGCTAGAGGCATTGTAAATTCACTATCAACATTTCCCATTGCCTCTTCATCCTGATCCTCATAAGAGGTAAAAGGATCCCCTTGTTGCAGATCAAAATCCTTAGGTGTAGCTTCAAAATTTGAACACTCATTTGATCCCTCATAACACACACTACTCTCCCTGTCACAATCTGTCAAGAAAAAGAGATATCTTGTATCTTCATCTTTATTATGCAAGCTATCACAGGAATCATACTGACTTGCACATACCTCATCATCTATTAGATGCATTGCTTGATCAATTCCTCTATACTCATCAGAAATACAACAATTGGAATCAACATTGGTAGTGTCCCCATACCCTTTCCTCTCCATGGCATCAATGAACTTATTCAAGTGATCACAAACATGCTGTATTGATAATTCTAACCAATGAACTGAATTAGGCTCCCATACCTTTATGAATTGCTCAGTAAACATGGTCCTTGTAGGCCTATGGTGAGAAGGTAACTATATACAAATTTCTCTCATTCTATTATACAGAGAAGTGAAATCTTCTCCACCATACCTCCTTATGTCAAGAAAAGCATCCCAAAGACTTTTGAAATATTCATCATCTCTAGATTGTTGGTTCTGATACATACCTTGTTGCAGATTCTGGCTAATATCTCCAAGTGAATCAGAATTGTGTTACCCTTGACATTGATCACATTGACATTCTTGATAACTGCCAATTACATTTGACACTGATTGCACTGGCATTCTTGATAATTTTCCAATCTTTGTCCAGATAGGATAAGCATTTTCTTGCTTTAATGGTTGTGGAGGATAAGTGCTCTACTATGCATGATATGTATCGCCTCCATTGTAGAAATTTCCATTTGTAATATCGGGTGCTTGAGTGGCCCAATATCTTCCTGCATCTGTATATTCATTCTGGTCCAATTGCAGCCTTTTCCTCTGCCATTCTTCTATTTCCTTTCTTTGAGACTCATACAGTGCTTTGACCTCCTCAAAAGTTAAAGATTCATAATCAACTTCAGGAGTGTCATGATCAATAGGTCTGCCCTGATTACCCTCCATTTTCAGATCATTGAGGATCTTTTTCCTATCATATTTGAACAAATGCAATGTTTCTTTTAGAGTCGCCACCTACTTTTCCAAAAGTAGGAAAATGATTACTTTTGATCTTTTCCCTAGTGGAATCACCCCTTCTGAATCTTCTCAAATTATAACCTTTTCTTTAATGACTCTATAATGTGGTCTTCAACCAAATTTTTTGATATGTTTCCCCAGCAGAGTCCCCAATTTGTTAGCTCTAAAAAATGCAGGCAAGGATACCTCAAGAGGTTGCCAATCTCTTGGTACATTTTAGGGTAACAGAACAAGGTTTGAAATAATTAAACCTTCTACTCTTTAGGTGCTGCTAGACCTAGGCGGGTGTACCTATAACGGATGAAGTAGACTTAACCTATGATCTTCCTTCCTACAACAATTTATCCACAATGGCATATGGAAGTGGACAAAATGGATCAAACTTGGAATAAATTGTATACTAAAATGAAGACTAAATCCTAATATGCTCAACTAACAGATGTAAAAAAATATGAATGAGACTGAATGATGTGAATGGTGAGACCAGTACCTTATAGGGTATGCGGAGTCAAGAGAAATCTGAGATAAGTACTTTGTTATGGCAAGAATTCAATCTGTTCAGCATATGATTTGGTTTATAGCTTGTATAAACATGCAAGATTATAATTACCGAGTTCTTAAACGATCCAATTGATATCTTCTAATTACTATGATTAACTTAGAGGATTTAATCTTTACTGGAAAGAACCAATTAATTGATCACACAATTACAACAAATGTGTACTGACAAACTGGAGGTAAACTTGTTACACCAATTCAAACAATCAGAGAACATCACAATTGGAGACAACTTTGATAATATTTTCAATAAACACAACCAACAACTAATACCAGAAACAATTGCAGCACATCAAAAGACTTCCATTGATATCTCCATGATTTTACATATGCAACATAATCTCATTTTTTGCGGAACATTGTGTTCCTCTGAACTGTATCTATTCTATCCTACTATTTTACCTACTACTTCATTTACAATTGAGAGTGATTATTTATACATCAGTATCTGAACAGGCACATCATTTCATATTCCAATATCGACAAATAGTTGCAATTAGGAATTTTCAGGTCAGCCATAGTGCATAAGACTTCATCAATCATTCGCTGTAACATCCCCATGAGTATGTTGAAGGCAACAATATCGCTGATCATCCCTTTGGTCTTTTGTGCCTCGCCATAACACATCCGAGTTGTGAAGACATCATATTGAAAACCCCTAAAACCCCATTTGTCTCCCGCGCATCGCTGTAACATTTCGTTTGTCACAACGAAGCCATATAGTATTCTTTTATTCCCTTCTAGTTTCATCTTCGCATTCGTTATAGCTCATCTGGGTCGGTGAGATATCACAGAGATTACAATACATTTTCCTGATATGTACTTCTTGTGCCTTCCATTCGCTGAGACCCAAGGAGCCTCTCACCGAAATGCACCTTGTTCTAACTCACTGTCGCTGTAACTTAATGGTGTGGGGAAGACCTTATAGAGAATCCACCTTGTTCTGCCGAAAGTTCCTGTATCTCCCGAGTCACCAAGACAATAGTAAACTCCTACCAACAAAGTCCCCCTGTGCTCCATCGGTGAGACCGGGCACCTCGCCAAGACATTTTAGTTTTCTTACCACTAAAATAAGTCTTACCGATGAAGCCATTCATCAGCAAGACAATGAGCCTTTGAAGAGACTCATATTGATGCCAAAAGTTACACTGAACCCATTCCTTCATCTCATTTGCTGAGACTTATCCTGATGTGCTCTATCGGTGAAACACCCTGATTTCGTTGAAACTCTCACCGAAGACCACCTCTCCATAGATCGCCAAGACATTTCAATTTTCTTACTGACTGAGTCCACCTGTCGCTGATGACCCCCTTCACATCTTATCGGCAAGACACTACTCTGATATACTTTAGTCTCACCGATGTACATTCCTCGTCGCCAGTCAGTAAGACAATGCTCAATCACCAAGACCACCTGCCGAAAACCTTTAGCTTGGCCAAAACATTTCCACATGCGCCAGTTGTAGAGACAAAATGTTTTAGCTATGACCTTACGTTGATACTCATCAATTTGGCTGAAATGAATACTTGTGCACAGTCGGTATGACATGTGGAGATCGTCGTGACGTTATATCGATGCCTCAATCCTTTGCCGATAGAACCTTTGATACGCCTTTCGACAAGACATTCATATTTCGCTATGACCTTCACTCGAATATGACTCCTATGCCGATATGTGTCTTTCAAACACGGGTCGGTGAAACATGACGCGTTCGGTGAAGCATTACACCGATGATCTTGACTCATGCTGATATGAACACTCCCATTGTCGAGACGATGAAACTGTTATGTCAATAATTGCCAGTGAATGAAATTTAGTCTCCATGACATTAAAACATCTTGACGATAGGTAACACAGATGTTTTGCTAGCAGAAGACACAACATGGATCAGGGAGAGCCTAATGAAATCACGTCGATAGGCACCAGAATGCAAAAGATGCGTGACTCAATGGATTCGATGGGCAACATGGGAAAAATATGAGCAAAATGATATGAAAGTAAACCCCTACATTTATGAAAAGGATTCCAATGGAAACTTAAGGTTATGGCAAACATGTTAAAAAGCTCAGAAATTTATAGTTCCAACATTATGCATGCATTATCTTCTAGCTCTTAGACACAATTAAGGTTTGATGTTGAATGCAAATTAGACCCAGTGCTTCGTTTGACATCTATTTTCTACATCATACATTTTGTTGAATCTGACATGAACCCCCTAACTGAATTTTTGCTCAAGATTTTGAGAAATTCTGAGAAATTTTGGAGTTGGACCCACTTCACTTGATCTAGTTTACTTTTTGCAGGTTTTGTTAGCTTTTTGTTGTAGGTTTTGGATCATTTTTGGACAAAACCTTAGTTTTCAAAAATTTCATCATATTTTTCAAACAACCATGAATTTTTTTATGATATTTTTGTTGAAATTTATAGATATAAAGAAGCTACAAAAGAAAAATTAAGGTTGTATCATTATTTTTGGTGATTTATGATGATTTTATGATTTTTCATAAATCTTCATTTCTGGATGCAAATCAACGAATTTTTTGAATTTTTTTACATCGTTCGAAAGCTCTTAAAATTTTAGTTGGGGGTTTGTTCTTTACAAATTTATTTTTGAGCTAAAAGTAGTGATAAAAAAATCAAATATTTGTTAGTTAGGGTTTCTCCATAATTCTGCATGTATGGGTGCAAATCAATGTTTTTTTCAAAAATATTTGCATTTTTGGAAAGCTCTTGAAGTTTCAGTAGGGTTATTTTCTTTGTATTTTTATTTTTGGTGTTAAAAACATTTCTAAAAATCAGATTTATTCTGACTAGGTGAAAAAAATTGAAATTACAATATAGTGATGAGCATATTTTTCATATGCATTTATTTTGTTGCATCATAAATTATTTTGTGATCTTTATAAGAGTTTTATTATCATTATCAAATCCTTTTTTTTGTTTTAATCTAACACTCTAATATTAGTGATCAATTATCTTGTTAGGGTTTTGCTTTGTTGTTGGTTTTGTTAAAGTGCAGAAAAATAAAATCTTCAAAGGGAAAATTGGATCAAGTGAACATAAATTTGGAGTTAAAGAAAATCCAGGTGCACACTTTTCAATGCATATCTTTATCTTAAACTTGTTTACATCACATTTCAATTTGGATCTAAATATAATAGGTGTTTTCTCAAAATCACACTTTTCAGCTCATATCTTTATCTTAATCTTGTTTACATCACATTTCAATTTGGATCTTAAAAAAACAAGTGTCTTCTCAAAATCACACTTTCAATTTAGATTTAAAAATAACAAATGTTTGCATTGCTTGGTGATATTGTTAGTGCTTGGAGGTGTGTATGCTCTTACCTCACATTTATATATGATATTGGGAATAAAAAAAAATCTCTTCAACACTCATTTTTATTCAATTTTTACATTGCTTGGGTGATCAAATACATGTGTATGCTCTCTCCTCACATTATAATATGATCTTGAAGATAATATTATTTGCATCACTTTGGTGTAACCTTTTTAAGAGCCTATTTAAAGAAGTGACCAATGTAGGGGCGGCCTCAACTCTAACGTTTCCGGTGGAGTATAAATAGCAGGGGGTGAATCAAAAGACACGCCTCTTGAAAATGAATCTTATCAATCTTGGCTAAATCCCAAGTAAATTTATACCTTTGAGAAGTGAAAGTAGGGTATGGATTACTCTTTTCTCCCAACTATTTGACATTATTCTCTTTTCAAATTTATATTTGGTTCTCACATACCTTCAAGTGGAGGGCATCTCTAAATCCTTGTGCATCCTAGTTTAAAACCATTAGTCAATCTATCTGCTTGACTGATTATTCGGTTGTTCTTATATTTGGAAGTATCTTCTTATCATAATCATTTACATTATATCTTGCATCAAATCTTATCTTGCATGTGTGAATGTGTATTCAAGATCTAAATCTTAATCAAGCAAGAAAAACTATAAACCTACCTAAAACCATGGATCAAGATGTGTCTTATATATCTTCCATCTTTCATCTCATACCTCAAAATCTTGATGAATTTTTTCTTTAACAATCACATAAAATCCATGATCATGTGTCCCATAAGTAGATTATGAGAGATTTGAAACACCATCTAAGCCACCATTGAAACTTATATCTAAGTCATGTCACCATTTATGTCATCTTTTCCCTCCATTGACAAGGAAAACCAAAGTTTCTTCCATGTTCAACCAACACCCATCCATAACCATATTTCATGCAGTTCACATCTTAGTCAATCTAACGTCAAGTCAAAAACAAATCATCAAAAGATCACTAAAAACCACCATCAAAAGACAACTAAAAGACACCCTTCAAAGAGCACCATAAGTCACCCTCAAAGGAATACAAAGGCCCTACAAAATCTTATTTCACAAAGTGTTAGTACTAGTCTTCTAATTCCACCCACTTTCACCTCATCCATCTCATCCACCTCATCCATTTCATGTTATTTCACCTTCATAACACTTATATAAAGTCAACCATGTCACTCACTTGACTTTTTTGATCCAAAGCATGACATCATATATCCCCTCTATGTCAAGATCAAAATACTCCCTCTCATGATCTCATTTTTTCTTTTGATCCCATTCTATCTCTTAATCTCATTCCATCTCATAACCTCATACCATCTTATGATCCAAGTCTTTCAACTCCATGCCATAATCCTAATCCATCAACTTTATTGCATGATCCTATACCATCTTACAATCCTACCATATCCAACCCATTTGATGATCCTATCATACCACCTCCATGGCATGATCCTAGTCCATCACAAAAATAAAACTTTCCATCCATTACCTCTCAAAACCCTCAAGGTATAAACATTTCTCCTATATCACATGATAATCCTAATATTTCACAAGGTCTTAGAGTGACTTGATATGCACACATAAGAAAGACTCATGCCCCACTCCTCATTCTTCTTCATATACAACATGGTGTAGAGATCCTCAAACTTCCTCAAAATGTGACAAGAAAATAAAAGATATAAAAGATAAGGATAATGATCAAGACAAGAGACAAGACTTAAGATAAAATGCAAACTCTCATGCTTGCAAAATGATAATGATAAATATATAAGATGATAATAAAACATGCAAATTTCAATGCACATGATAAAGATCAATGAAGCAATTTAAAACAACATATTGAACAAGATAATGATCACAATATCTTGTGCCAAGAGATATGATCAAGTTTTTTATTATAATAAATTACTAAAGATTTAGGTCAAGATATGTTAGATGTTAATTTAATTTAACAAGAATCTTTTGCTCATAATGTTCATTAAATCCTAGTGTTTTACAATGTTAAAGAATCATGTGTCTGAAGTCACAATGAAAGACAAGATTCAAAGCAAACAAATCCATTTTTGGGCCAACCCCAAAGAGACCCAAAAACACTAAGAGGCCTACAAGATTAGACAAAACTAAAGAAGCTTCTAAGGAGAATCACTTTTGGGCCAACCCCAAAGAGACCCAGAAACACCGAGAGGCCAGCAAGATTATACAAAACTAGAGAATCTGCCAAAAAACTAAGCACAAATGAAGGATGGAAAAAAAGAAAAAAGCCCCAAGATAAGTAATAGCTCAAGAGACACTTTCCTCAGATGTTGAAATGTTTGTAGGTGGTAGAAAGAAGTGCACTACATGTGGCTCAATGAGAGCATGACGAATGAGCAAATGAACAACTTTGTAGAGCTCATAAATTGGGTTGTAAATTGAGTTACCATAGTGAGGCACGAGATCAAGAAGGCAAAATCTGAATTCTCGTGGATAATCAGGTAGCAAACCATGGGCCATGTCACAAAGAAGTTTAAAAAGTCACCTATTTGTAAGAAGATGTTCTTTACAAAGAATACCACCCACAAAGTTTGAGCCTTGGAGTATATCATAGCTTTCTAGTGTTGGTTGCAAGGTGGAGAGTGGGAAAACATGTGGGAGAAAATAGGTGCTAGCCAGAAACTTCACCATTTCCACACACCACAATACATCCATAAGATTTGATACAAATCTTGATGCAATTTCATATGGAAGCACCATTGCATTAAGTTCTCTAATCATAGCCCAAAACTACTTCAATTGCATCCAAAACTTGTTTGCATTCAAATGTAAAGGTTCTTAGTTTTTCCTCTATGAGAGGGGAACTATCATGAATCTCATGATTTCTAGGAGGGACTAATACCCTAAATAACCTGTCAATTTACAACTAGAGGTAATACCAACCCAAAAAAAAAGAGTGTGTGTGAAAAAAAGCTACAATTGTCATGTTTAAAATATAGGACTTGGCCACCGTTAACAATGCCTAAACACTAGTTGTACCCTTTGGAGGTGAGAGCTAGAGGTAATAAATGCCAAAGTAAGGCATGCACCTTGATCCACTAATTATTTTCCAAATGTCATAGAATGTTTTATATCTTGGAAATGTTACATATCAAAAGGCAATTTTGCATTTCCAAAGAGTGAAATCCATTAGATTTGGGTTCTCCAATGTCGACAAGTCACCTTTTATGCACAAGCATTAAAGAAAAGATAAGACAAAATAAGCAATATTTAGTGCCATTTTTTACCAAATGCACATGCTGCTACCAAAGGGAAAATCTAGGCAGATTACCAAATTTGAGATTAATGCCAAATTTATAGCGACACCAAAAGTCCCTCACAAGTGTCCGATAAAATGAGACAAGCTCAAATTTATGGAAACCTATGAAGGATGTGGTGACAACTATCTGTACCAAATGAGCATATATGGCCACAAATCACAAAACAACTACACTCAGGGTCTTGAATGCTAGAGTACCAACAACCCAAATGAGATCTCCAAATTTTATTTGTCATAGTTCCCCATCATTTTTTCACCAACCACAGCTAAAAATGGCTATGTCGTTAGCAAAAGAGAAAAATAACTTCACCATATCTAAATTGGGACCAAGTCCATCTTTAATATTTAAACATTGCACAAGGTACAAACAACAAGATTCAAGGAAAAGGCCTTGCTGGGAGGAGCAAATAATGGTAGGTGTCAATATGTGAAGAGGAGATAAGTAACTGCCAACTAAATAGAGCACAAGTATAGTTTGGGTGGGGGGTTCCAAATCAAGTTCTTCCTAACTATGGGGGCCTTGTTTTAAATTGCACTAGCTTTAGGAAGCTTAAGAAATTTCCAATTCTTTAATATCAAAGCATCCCAAGAAGAGAAGTGTTTTAATAAATGTGCATTTTTTAATATGGTGGATGTAGTTATTTGGAAATGGAGATTTCAATTTTTTGCAGGAGTTGGGAGATAGTGGAGGGCTTTTTCCTAAAGATTATGTTGTTTCTCTCAAGTCATATGTTCTAGATTATGATGGAGGGGTAGATCTCCCATAAGCCTGAAAAGAAGAGGGGGAGAAGAGAAATGGCCAAGAGAGGAAATGGATTTATGAAGAGAACCCAACCAACAAAGCTTTCCCATAACCCAAGTCCAACATTGTGCAAAATCAGAACTCAAAAGTAGGTGGTCAATAGATTCAAAGGAGTTCCCACACATGACACATGGAAATAAAGGTGTTATACCCAATTTGTCCAATATCATACTAGAAAAAATCATGTTTTTGATTGCAAGCTGCATGAAGGCACCTGCTTTAGGAAGAACATAAGGGCCCCAACAAATTCTAAAAGGCCAAGGGGTTTCATGATTGCAAGATGCCAGGGAGTTGTACCCATCTTTAACATTATATTGACTAGTTTTGGATTGTATCCATACAATTTCATCTTTCTTGTTGGATAGATATATGTGCCTTTTAGAAAGTTCAACTTTTAAAGAAGCCTTTTCATGGGGGGAACTATAGAGAGTCAAAATATTTCCACTTCACTATTGATGGATTAGAAGGATCAATAACCAGATAGTCATGAACCTTGCTGCCCAACATGATTTCAACATAGAGTTAATTTGCTTCCAATTACCTAGGATCCAGAGAGGCTTGTGGCCATTCTAGGCATCATCCAAAAAGAGATCCTTTTCCCCATTGTTTATAACCCAAGAATGATGGGGAAGGAGGATTGATTGGCAAGAAGAAATGGAGTTCCAAATTTTAGAGCCTTGGGGAAGATTCTTTTGCATAAATATTTGCTACCTTTCAAGAGAGTCTAGATATTTGTATTTCATAATTCTGTACCATTTAAGAATTGAGCTAGAGTAATTTTTCCAAACCAACTTAACACCAAGAGCTTTATTTTGTAAAAAAATATCTCTTAATCCACCCCCCTTTGCATTTGGGTTCACAAACCGAATCCCACACAACCAAGGGTAGTTTCTTTTTTGAAGTAACATTTTTAGACCAGAGAAAATCTTTAGAAACCTTTTGAAGAAAACACCCTTTTCCTTTAGGAAGTTTCAATACCGACATTAGATAGATTGGAAGAGAAGAGCTGATTTAAGCATTACCAACTTTCCCACAAAGGATAACCATTTTGACTTCCAAAGAAAATTTTTGTTAGATATTGTGGAGATTAACCTATCCCAAAAAGCATGCTTCTCATTTCCTTAGAAAAAAGGGATGCCTAGATATTTGCAGGGGAGAGAAACACAATGGAAGTCCCAAAATTTTAATATTTAAGATTTGACCATGGTGTTGACATTCAAGGAGATCTTTTATTTTTCAGAATTGAAATATTGCTCTAGAAAAGTGTAGTAGTGTGAAATAATATTTTTAATTACCTTAGCTTCTTCCATTGTGGCTTGCCCCAAAAGGAGTGTATCATCAGCAAAAAGGGAATGTGAAATGGGAATAGGAAATGGGTGAACCATTATTCCTTTCCAAAGCCTTGCTTCACGTGTTGAGATAATGGATCTGCTTAGTCCTTCCACCATTAAAATGAATGAGGGAGAGAGGATGTCCCCTTGTCTTATTCCTTATGTGGGAGAAAAAAAACCATTTGGGGATCCATTTAGCAAAACAAAAAAATTGGCACTTGAAAGACAAGAATATATCCATTTACACCAACTATAGCAGAAACCAAATTTTTTCAATACAACCATTAAAAAATCCTAGTTTACCCTATCATAGGCTTTAAACATGTCTAGTTTCAAAATAGCCACTGGGTTTTTTTCCAACATCATTGAATGAAGATTTTCATGTGTCAAAATGGCACCTTTTGGTGTATCCTTCCCAAGAAGAAAACCCCCTTATTCATCATAAATGATTAAGGGAAGCAGCTTTGCAAGTTTGGAAGTGATGGCCTTCGTAAAAATTTTATATATTGAGTTGCATAAGGCTATCAATATGAAGTCATTAAAAGAAGCCGTGTCTAATTTATTTGGAATCAGGGAAAGGAAGGTTGCATTCAATTGGAGAGCCTTTAAAATATTTCTACTCCTTGATTCTTCCAAAGAAAGAAGGACATCCTGAACCACAAAGTCCCAACCTTTCTGAAAGAAAAGAGTTGTAAATCCATCCAGGCCTAGAGCCTTTTCAACTTCCATAGAAAAGATCACTTTTCTGATTTCTTCCATAGAGAATTTAGCCATCAACATGTTATTGTGATCATCTAAAATGAGGGTTGGAATGTTGTCAATGACTACATTTTTTTCAAGAGGTTTTTGAACACTTTTTGGAGCTAAAAGATTTTTTGTAATAGGAGACTACTTCCATACCGATTTCCTTTTCTGTACAAAGGAGCTTACCTATGGAGGAATGAATTGAGATAATCTTATTTGATTGGTGTCTCAATTTAGTTGAGGCATGAAAAAAATTCATATTTTTATCCCACTCTTTTAACCAAGTCTCCCTGGACTTCTGTCTCCAATAACTTTCTTCACGAGCGATAATTTCATCTAGCTCTGGGCTTTTAGTTTCTTTTCCTTATCATAGAGAGAATTGTCCATTCCCTTTTTAATTACCACTTCATATAAATATGATAATTCCATTTCCACTCAGTTTTTCAGAGAATATGTTTTTGAAGTGGGTCGTATTCCAATCCTTTATATTGTTTTTAAGGAAATGTAGTTTTTTTCTCAATTGGAACATCCTTGTTCCTTCCAGAAAAGGATAGTTCAACCACCATTCTTTTACCATAAGAATAAAATTTGGATCTCTAAACCACATAGCTTCTAGTTTGAAATGGATCTTGATAACTCCATTATCATCAAAGAAAGAAAGGGAGATAGGGAAGTAATCTAAGCCAGTTAGAGTATGTATAATTGAAGTGAAATCCCAAGAGGTAGTTAACCAATTATCTTGCAACAAAAAGTGGTAGAGTTGTTTTGCAATTTGAGAAAAATATTTTCATTTATTTGTCCAAGTAAAAGTGCCATTTTTTGATGGACAATCATAAAGTTTATTAGAAAAAATAAAGTTGTTGAAATCATCCATAACTGCTGTCGGAGGTGTTATGCCTCCATTTTTTTCGAGAGGTTTTTAATTGCATTAAAACCTCTAGTAAAGACTTTGAAAATATTTTCCCTAGATGCAATAGAGGAAGTAATTTGTTTCCAGATTTGTCTCTTCCAATGAATGGTGCATGGGTCATAAATGTTGAAAAGATAAAAAGAATTATTTGTTTTCAAATAAGTGATTGAAGCCCTTATCTAGTTGGCATTGGATTCAAACTGATCCACTTTCACACAACTTTTATTCCACAAAATTGCTAGACCTCCCGAGGCTCCTAGAGCCAGGGTGTCAATTATGCCCTAGTTGGTCCAAGAGCCAAAAAAATATGAAGCAGATTGGGATGATAGTTTTGTTTCTTGTAGCAATATTAGTTAGAGAAGGTACCAATTAATTGATGCTTGATGATGCATTCTTTGTTAGGGGAATTTAATCCCCTAACATTCCAAGATAGAACCACATTGTGCTTGAGGAGAGATAACGTCTCTCCTTGTTCTCAAGATTCTTTCTGAGGTTTTACACCCCATAGTAGAATTGCACTGAGTAATTTTGGGGGAGGGGCCATTCTCGTAACCCTTCTTAGAAGCTGATCAAAGATTCATCTCTAGGGTTGATTGTAATCTAGCCATAATTTCTAGGTTTGTTTTCTCCTTGATTGATTTACACCCACACTTACTTTTGGGAGTAATAATAGCCTTGAAGTTAGATTCAGAGTGGGATATTGGAGGAGAGGAAAGAGGTTTGGAAGGAGCAACAATAGAGTTGGCAGGTGGAGAAGCAAAGTTAATAGAGTTGGTGTGTGGAGAAGCAAAGTTATCTAAAAAGCTATTTTTTCTTTTGGGCGAGGATTGAGAAATTGGGGGGGAGGGGGTTTGAATTTAGAAACTAACTCCTAAAGAACTTCATCTATTATTTCTTCAATGAGACCTTCTACTACCTTAATAGTCATTGTTTCATTAACAAAATTCATTAGATAATATTTTGAGGCATTAAGGAGTTCTTCAAATTGAGATATATTTCTTTTAGGAGTGGTGGGGAGAGGGGGAGAACTGTAGGTGTCGATTTGGGCTTTTTGGTGAGCTTTATCTACCTCAACCTTTTTCAAACTCGACGACTAAGGGTCAAATTTTTTCTTTTGTGGGGGGGGGAAGAATGACTTGAATGGGCGCTACTTGGTGGATGATTTATATCCATATTTTTTGTTTGAAACAAAAGGTTCATGATTATTCAAAGAAGAAAGAGGAACATGGCCAGATTGATTGCTACTAGAAGCTTGATTCAGGCCCAGAGCCCCAATAATGACAAATAAATCCATCAACTCGACTCTTGAAAAAATGTCAAAATCAATAATAATATTAGCCTCTTTCCAAATAGAGGTCTCACATTTTATAGTTTGAGTCCATTCTTCTTTTATGGTGGAGAGCCGCACCTTTTGGGGTCAGGAGGAAGAATCTTTAATTAGAGCCCAAACCCTAATGATGGGTTTGCCATTATTGATTAAAAATTCACTTTTTAGAAAATTCGTAAAGTGAGATGATTTGTTTAACAAAGGACGAATAAAAAAATTCCACTAGTAAAAAAGGCATGGAAAAGCAAATCGAATGAGGTGACATTTTTAGGGTTTCCAAAGACATATTGATCTTCTAGTCAAAAGTACCCAAAAATGTGTTTCCACACCAAAATGGACCTTTTCGAAATAGCTTATTCTTAATCGTTGCATTTTTAAATAAAATAAAGAATGAAGAAACTAATACCACTATTAGATCAAAGAACTCATACCAATTGTCCTTTATCAGAGAGAAAATCTCAGAGAGCAGATGGTCTTCACCCCAAATGTGAACAAAAAGACCATTTTGCTCATAGTCTACATATTGGGATTCAAGAATTGTTGGGATTAGTCTCCATTCTGGACTACCTCTCACTTCAACCCCATTTCTTGAAAAGGCTCTAAGGTTTGTAGGCCTACCTTGAGAGTTTGTCTGGGGATTTGAAGATTGCTTCCAATATCCCCTAGGATTCCCCAAAGTTCTAGAGCTAAATCTGTTCGAATTCGTTGGGCCACCAAAATGAGTATATTATGCATCCATATTTTCTTTGTTTCTAGAATTTTGATTCCCAGATGGAGGCCGGTCATAGGAGGAAGAGGAGAAACTTGACTGAGCATTTGATGAATTTTGACGTTGCATCCGCTATTCTCCTTGTTTTTTAGGGTTGGAATCTTGATGCCTATTGTCATAAGAACAAGTTGATAGTCTACCTCAAAAGCTCAGCCATAGGGGTACCTGACCTTATGTTGATCACTAGATCGATAGTATCCACCATTTGATTGGTCAACCACATTCAAGTGTCCATGTTAGGGTTACCAAATTGATGATCTTGGAAGTTTTGAGCCCTTTGTGGATTTGATAATTTGAGGGTTTCCAAAATTCCTCAATCCCTCCAGGGTACGAAAAAATTGTCCTAAGGGTAATGGCGTTTATCCGCTGGGTGGTCGAGCTTGTTACAAGGTGATGGGGGCCAGGAGAAATTTGGATCATTCGCTCAACTAACTCTTTTTTTCTGTGTATGCGAGGTATCCATCCACACTCAATTCTCATTAAAACATATCTAACCTCAAGGAGGTTCAGGGAAAATTCCATTCCTATACCCTCATTATTAAATTAAGTTAATAAACAAAACATAAACTCTTTAAACATTGTAAAACATTGAGTTTTAATGAACATCATGGGAAAAAGATTCTTGTTAAATCAAGTTAACATCTAACATATATTGACCCAATTATTTAGTAATTTATAAAAATACAAAATTTAATCATATCTCTTGTCACAATGTATTGTGGTTGTTATCTTGTTCAATACGTTGTTTTTTGTCTCAATAATCCTTATCATGTGCATTAACATTTTTATTTTTCATTATCATCATTTTTCATATTTATCATTATCATTTTGCATGCATGAGAGCTTGTGCTTTATCTTAAGTCTTGTCTCTTGTCTTGATCATTATTTTTATCTTCTATATATTTTATTTTCTTGTCATATTCTATGGAAGCTTGAAGATTTCTACACCTTATTGTGTACAAAGGAGAGTGATGAGTGGATCATGAGTATTTTTTGTGTGTTTGTATCGAGTAAATATAAGATCTTGTGAAAGATTATGATTATCATGAGGTGTAGGAGAAATTCTTATACCTTTGGGGTCTTGAAAGGTAATGGATGGAAAACTTTATTTTTTTGATGGATTAGGATCATGCCATCCATGGAGGTGGTATAATAGGATCATGATTTGTGGTGGATATGCTAGAATCATTAAATAGGTTGGATATGGTAAGATTATGAGATGGTATAGGATCATGCAATAGAGTTGATGGGCTAGGATTATGCAATGCAGTTGAAAGACTTAGATCATGAGATGGTATGAGGTATGAGATGAAATGTGATCATTAGAAAGAATGGGATCATGAGAGGAATACTTTGATCTTTACATAAGGGGGATCTATGATGTCATGCTTTGAATCAACGAGATGAAGTGAGTGACATGGTTGACTTTGTATCAGTGGTATGAAGGTCGAAAATATGAAATAGATGAGTCAGGTGAAATAGATGAGGTGGATAAACATGGCATGGATGAGGTGGAAGTGGGTGGAACTAGAGGATTAAGACTAGTATTTTTTGAAATGAGATTTTGTATAGGTTCTTGTTTCCTTTGAGGGTGATTTTTGGTGCTCCTTAGAAGGTAAATTTTGGTTGTCTTTTGGTGGTGTTTTTTGCTAATATTTTGATGGTACTCTTTGATTTGACAATGGGTTGCCTAAATGCGAAGTTCATGAGATATGGAACTTATAGATGAGTGTTGGTTGAACATGAAAGACATTTTAGTTTCCCTTATCAATGGAGGGAAAAAATGACATGGAGGGTGACATGACTTGGTGAACTATTTATTTTTGGATCCAATGTACTCTCTAATTCTTCTAGGGTTTTTCACCTAAAAGGAGAGAGATTAGACCAAAAATGCTAAGGGTTCATTCAAATTATGTTATGCAAGATGTTTAAGCTAAATGAAGTAATATAAATGCAATTGAACAATCTAAATGAATGAATATGAATGCAAAGCTAAGAATTATGCTATGTTTGAAAACACACTATGATATGCAAACAATAAACTAAATGACAAAATAATGCAAAACATAAAGAAATATGATGAAATAGTGTGCACCTGGGTAATATATGATGAATCTAGAGTGTTGTGAATGTTGAATGAATTTACTAAAATTTCATAGTGGGACTCATTCTCCTAGGGTGGCGAATTAGTCCTCCTAGTGAAAAAGTGTTAGGAATAGGTTTTAGACTGTCGGGATCCAAAATCTGACAAAATTCATATTTTCAGTCCTAAGGTGGGACTCATTCACCACTAGTGGTGAATTAATCCTCTCCCAAAATTTTGGAAAATTAGGAGACAAATCTACAACACTAGATCTGGAAATGTCTGCTTGTCGGGTTGTCAAAGTCAGTTATGTAGGAAACAGACATAAAACCTTCACCAAGCTTGAAATATGAATAAGTTGACTTGAAGCACCTAGTTGACTTGTTCTCCACTTTTCAACACCTGAATACTTGTTAAATCTACACACAAAAGTCTACAAACACACATGCAAAAGGGGAAAAATGGTTGAGGTTAGCAAATAGGGGTTTTCCTTGGTCAAACCCCACTTTTGGTAATCAAACGCTTAATGAAATAATGAAATGAAAGTGAATGATAAACTAATAACATGCAAATACTATCAACTTACCAAACCCTTGATGATGGAAATCTGAAGTAATGTTAATGGATGCTCCAAAGTGCTTGATTAATGCTTGATGAAATTTTGTAAGATGCTTGAATGCTTGAAAATTGCTTGAATGAATGCTTGGGTGAATTAGGGTTTAAAGTGAATGTAAAAACACTTATTTATACCATCTTTTGCCTTAGTAACCATTCATACCTCGTCACAGGCCAACATCAAGTGATTTTGAATAAAAACCCACAAGGAAATTTAAAATATTTTGAATTTTGGAGCCAAGGGGGACTCATTCGTCACCCATGGTGAATGGGTCCTACCTAGGGCTTGAAACTAGGTGTCAGGAATTAAGTTACATTTAATGTGGTGTTTCAAGCTTACATTCAAAAATACACTTAATTATGAGGGTATAAAGGGGTCAAATAAGTCAAAAGAAAGGGATAAATAAGAGAAATATGCCTAGAAAAGTGTGAATGTTTGTTACAAGACTTTACAACACTTCAAAATAGGACTTGATGATGTGTAAAAAGATGATTTTTAGGTGAATTATAATGAATAGAGTCTAGAAGAATGTGGAAATGTTTCACAACACTTCACAACACCTTCACAAGATGTCATTATTTGAATTTTAGTACTTAAATATGCATATTCAAGCCATGTTACATCATAAAATTAGAGAAAAATAGATCAAACACCATGAAACAAGACCTGAAAGGCCATGAAAGTGACAAGGGGCCATTTTTCTATGACACATTTAGCCCCCACTTTAGTGAGAGGATGAACCTACTTCAAACTCACACTAAAGTAGCCATGAATATCGAGAGGAGGGTTCACATGTGCCTATGTTAGCATGATGGAATAACAACGATCAAGAGGGATGGTCAATCCCCCAGGATGAAGATCCCATGGCAAACTAAGCATAAGAACAAAGGAACACACAAGTGTTGAGAATTAGATGAAGCTTCGATCGTCAATCCAACTAGTTGCAGATTAGATCTAGGCTAAAAGAGAAAGTGTACTCACTCTGGGGTCACAGAACTTCTAACTGTCCGCAGGGTGAGAAAGCCCAAAAAGGTACGATACACACACTAGTTGGTATACACTCACAAATAAAAAGGTGGCTATGGGGAAAATTCATTCTGCTAGGTGCGCTTCCCACTCGACCATGTCAAAGTTATACCTCATGATAAATTTAACAAGGTTCCACAAAGTAAAAGGAATGTTTATGAATAAAAGGAAAGGTACCAAAGTCATGCAAGTTGTGTTATGCAAGGTGGAACAAATGCAAAATGTAAAAATGCAAAAATGTAAAAATGTAAAAATGTAAAAATGTAATGATGTTCAAAGGATTCTTGTTAAGTTCATGTAAGGTCAGTCACTTAGGGAGCATTGTGCGTAATGTCTCCAAGAGAGGACCAATCAAAGAATAGTAAATTCACAACTTAGGGGATGCAGTGCATCACATAAAGCCAGCAAGAGGAATGCAATATGCTAAGATAGATCACACTTATGAAGGACATCACACCCAATGTCATCCAAAAAGTAATGAACACATCATATAAATGACAAGGCTACACTAAGAACTAAGAATACAAATGAATTATGGTAATGTATGCCCCCACTTTAAAGGAATTTTTACACATCATTATGTGAGAAATTACTTTAAAGTAGAAAAGGAAAGAGAATGCGAAAGTAAAACAAGACATGAGAGCCAACTTAGAAAGCCCTATGCCAAGTCATATGTTTCAAAGTTAGGTTGCGTCGTGTCAAGGAAAATAAAAAATCAAGAAAGGGAGTTTCCCCGTAGAAAAGAAAGCACACCAAACACATAAGGGATCTATGGATTTGGGGTCAGCATGTTTGTTGCTGCAATGTTTTTATGAAAGATCTCAAAACTATCATCATTCCCCAAAGCACATAGAATTGGAAGAATGACACTTAGAGAGTGAAGACAAAAGGAAAACAAAAAATCTTTTTTGGGTTGAAACATGGAAAAGACATTGTAGTCTCAATGCTTTGCATCATCTCCAAAATAAAAAAACAAGTGAAAAGAAAGAAAATGAAAGAAAAATGAAAAATATTTTGGGTCAACATGAAGTAGACATTTCGGTCTCAATGCCTTGCATCATCCCCAAAAGGAAAAACACAAGAAAAGACAAAGAAAAAGGAAAGGGGACCTTTTGGGTCAACATGGAAGAGACATAGGGCATCTCTATGCTTTGCATCATCCCCACAAGGAGAACACAAAAGAAAAAGAGAAAAAGACAAGGATCTTTTTGTTCAACATGGAAGAAACATAGGGCGTCTCTAGGCTTTGCATCATCCCAAAAAGGAAAACACAAAACAAAAAGAGAAAAAGTGAACAAGGTGAAAAGTGATGTACGACATATAGAATAATAAAGATACAAATAGAAGTTTACAAAGAGAGAGAACATTGAACACACATTATGAGGGAACACAATACACACATAAAAGGAAAATAAATAAATATGTAAAAAGGGCTAGCGAGGTGCATGAAAATCAACCATCTAATAGGTTATCCGCCTCCCAATCATGATTATTGTATTGCAAGGGTGGTTGACTATCTAATGGAGGAATTGCAAGTGCCAAACTAGGAGAACCACCAAGTTGTGCACTTGGTATAAGAGATTTATCATCTAAGCTCATAGAAGAGAACAAGGAATTCAAGTTATTGTGCACCTCTTCATCTATTTTAGCAATTTCTTTGTCATCATCCTCATCTAAATTAATCACGACAAGAGGACGAAGAGTAATCTCCAAGGAATGATATATCAGCAATTGAGGTTGTTGTATAAGTTCAGTTTGTTGTGAGGGTGGTGATGGACTATCTTGTGGTGGGTCAGGAGGATTATCAAGAATTATTTGTCATTAGTGGAGGTTGGTTTTCTTTATTTTTTTTATTTTACATTTGTTGAGCAAGAAAACGACGATGATGACAACACTCTCTAGCACCCTTATTTCATTTAATTCTATTTTGAATTTGTTTAGATGTAAGAGTGGATTGATCAATTGTAGGCTCCTTTGTTTCAGAAGAAGACAAATCAATCACTTTCTCCTTAGCTTTATATACTTGTTTGATGTGTGGTGGCAAGGTTGGATTACTTTCAACATCTCTTGGTCTCTTAGACAAAGAAGGTAAAGGATTAGATTGTGATGGAGTGGGTAAGGGTTGGTAAGGGTCAGAATCATGTTGGAGCATGGTCTTGTCTATGATAGGAGGTGCAAAAGTGGATAGGGACATACCACGAACAGATAATTCAACTATCTTCTTGGCTTTAATCTTTTGATATGCTATGAAAAATAAGTCCTTTCGAGGTGTAATGGTTCCCATGGGTTCAAGCCAAAAGGCTTCTAAGGAAAAATTGCATTTAGAGGATAGGGGATTAAATCAACTATGATGGATAGTAAAAATTTCATTGTCATGTGGAAACTTAAAACACTTGTGAACAACCAATGGGACCGCTTTCATTGAGAGAAGCCAAGGGTGGCCTAGCCGCAAATGAAATTGGTTAGATTGGGAGATTATGGAAAATGTCACATATGATGTTTTCAGTCCTATTTGTAAGGGTATCATGATCAATCCAATAGTAGGGCATGCAAAACCATTGTTTGTTTTAATCCATGCAGTTGCTTTACCATAGGTATCTTGATATAGCTCATGTAATACTAGAAACTCCTCTATGATCACATTCTCACCACAAGAAGGACCTATTAATATCCCATTAGTGGGGTTATCATAGATTCTACTAGCTATGTAGAGAGGACCATCAAGAAGCTTTGGTTGTATGTCCTTATCAGAAAAAGTGATATCAAGAGATTTAGTGGTTTGGCCCTTACGAGGGATAACGTCTATCATAGCAACAATGTGATCCATAGGAATATCTTCAGTAATAGTTGGAGATATATCATGTTGTTCATTGTTTGTATCAATAGTCATTACATAGGTGTTTGAAGGTTCGCTAGCCTTGACAAATGAAGTAGTGTGTTTAGGCATAGGGTTGGTGAAAATCTGTAAATTCTGGTTAGGGGTGGAACAAACTTATTGCCTTGATCATTAACACCTGCAATGGACAAATGGCCTAAATCAATGAGGTCTTGAACTAAATGTTTTAGATGCTTGCAATGTTCAGTGTCATGTCCATTTTGGTGATGAAAGTGACAATAAGCATTAGGCTTGAAGGTTGGTGGTAATGGTTGGTTTGGATCAAGCAGTCTAACAGGTGGCAAAGTGAGCATGCGTTGTTGGATTAATTGGTTAATTGTATTATGGAGGGTATCAAGTAAAGGAGTAAATTGTCTCTTGGGGTCCCCATAATGATAAGGCATGACTTCCTTAATAGCGACCATTGAATTTTGAACTTGTTGCACAGGTTCGTTGCGGTTGTGAAGGTGGATTGAATTGTAAAAAGCCTCTATTTGGTTTGTGAAATTTTTGATTGTTATTATGGTTTTGATTGTTGTGTTAAGGTTTGTTAGCTCAGTTAGAAGTGGATTTTGAATCATGACTTGAAACCGAGTTATGATATTCACACAGGGTTGTGCATAAGTGCATAAACGAAGGGAATTTCATCATAGTTAGCTTATCCTGAAGATTTGTGTGCAAGTTTTCGATAAACATATTTTGTAGATGTGCATCAAGGATCTTGACATCTATCTAAGCATACAAGGATTGGTATTGAGAGATAAAATTAGTTATTTTTCTATCTATGTTTTTTCTACATCACATGAGGTCAACCATTGTCTTTTTAGGTGTCATGTGAACTTGAAAGTTACTTATGAAAGCATCCACCAAATCATTGAAGGAGCAGATGGAATGATTAGGCAAGTTGGAAAACCATTCTAAGGCAGTATCTTTCAAGGTCCTTGGAATTTTTTTGGCTAAGAGTCTCTCATCAAGGACAAAATCACTACATAAAGTTGTATAAGCATTAACATAGTTGACAGGGTCTCCTTTACCTCCATATTTCTCAAACCGACGCATTTCTATCCCTTGTGGCATCTGGGTATGTAATATTTCTAAGGATAAGGGGCTACTACGAACATGATATGTGGGTGGAGCGGTTTGACCTTGGCTAATGGTGGAAAGTTGATGTTGCATGGAAGAAATGGTGTTAAGGAGTTGTGTAAGGACATGATTAGGGTATGTAGGGTGAGATGGAAGAGAAAATGGTGATGGAGAATAAGTTATGTTAGGGGAAGTGAAAGGAATGCTAGGGGGTGTAAAGGTAGTGGAGGGGACTTGTGATGCCATAAGAGAAGTAGGAATGCTAGGTGGAATTGCAAAAGAAGGAGCCACATAACTGAATTGTTGCATAGTTGTAGTGACTTACAGATTGGTATAAGTTGGCATGGATGTTATGGTTGAAGGGGGAGGAACTTGAGGTCCTCCTTGGCTTACAAGGTTGTTTGTGGATTAGGTATTAGAAGAGGCATGCTTATTGTAAATCTTGGCAATTATTTTCATTGCTATCAAGCCATCGTCACTTTCAAGCAAATGATGAAGATTATTAATGGCAGGTATGGTAGTTGTGGAGATGTTTTCAAGTGACAAGTTTTTTTGTAAATGTGCAAATTCTTCATGAATACAAATGACCTTGTCTTGAGGAAGAGAGTTGTTTTGGGTGTCAACATTCATTGGATGGAAAGGTGAAGGCATAGTAGCAGTATTGTCAGTGCCTAATGCACCATTGTCCATACTAGGAATGGGAGCTCTTGAGATCCCAAGGTCCACAATGAAAGTGGAATCGTGGGATGCCATGAGTCTAGAACTTTGTATCACCAAAGTATTATCAATGGGACACCAAACACTCATACAAATACCACAAAGAAGGGAGGTGAAATCAAAGGCAAGGTAATCTAGGATGTCTAAATGCTAATAATAGAAATGCTGCCATCTATAATACAGAACTAACTACAAAAACCAAAAATGCAAGAAAATGACAAAAAAATGCCAGAAATGTTGTTTAAAAAGTGTAGAGGGACTGATTCGCCTAGGGTGGCGAATGAGTCCTAGTATACAATTTTTTTGTGTTTTTCAAATTTTTTGAGATGATTCTAATGCTTCACATAATGCAATTAAAGATGCAAAATGCATATTTTCTAGTTTTTTCAATGATATGTAATGCAAAAATGAAGTCTAAACAAAGCTTTCACTAAGGCAATATGAAAAGGCCTAGAATGCAAAAAAAAAACAATGTCCTAATTGAATGTTGATGAAAATATAATCTAGGATGCAATATGCAAAGGAAATTAGAAATGCAAAGTGTTGAAAAGTCGGGTTCACCAAAATGAACCATAGATTTTTGGATCCAATGTACTTTCTAACTCTTATAGGGTTTTTCACCTAAAAGGAGAGAGATTAGACCAAAAATGCTAAGGGTTCATCCAAACTATGTTATACAAGATGTTGTTTAAGCTAAATGAAGTAATCTAAATGCAATTGAACAATCTAAATGAATGAATATGAATGCAAAGCTAAGATTTATGCTATGTTTGAAAACACACTATGATATGAAAACAATAAACTAAATGACAAAATAATGCAAAATAAAAAGAAATATGATGAAATAGTGTGCACCTAGGTAATATCTGATGAATCTAGAGTGTTGTGAATATTGATTGAATTTATTAAAATTTCACAGTGGGACTCATTAGCCCAGGGTAGCAAATTAGTCCTCCTTCTAGTGAAAAAGTGTCAAGAACATGTTTTTGATTGTCAGGATCTAAAATCTGACAAAATTTAGATTTTCAATCCTAAGGTGGGACTCATTCACCACTGGTGGTGAAGCAGTACTCTCCCAAAATTCTGGAAAAGCAGGAGACAACTCTGCAACACTAGATCTGGAAGTGTCTACTTGTCGGGTTGTCGAAGTCAGTTTCGTAGGAAATAGACAAAAAACCTTCACCAAGCTTGAAATATGAATAAGTTGACTTGAAGCACCTAGTTGACTTGTTCTCCACCTTTCAACACCTAAATACTTGTTAAATCTACACACAAAATTCTACAAACACACATGCAAAAAGGGAAAAATGGTTGAGGTTAGCAAATAGGGGTTTGCCTTGGTCAAACCCCACTTTTGGTAATCATACCCTTAATGAAATAATGAAATGAAAGTGAATGATAAACTAATACCATGCAAATACTATCAACTTACCAAACCCTTGATGATGCAAATTTGAAGTAATGTTAATGGATGCTCCAAAGTGCTTGATTAATGCTTGAATGCTTGAAAATTGCTTGAATGAATGCTTGGGTGAAAATGGGGCTAAAGTGAATGTAAAAACACTTATTTATACCATCTTGTACTTTAGTAACTGTTCATACCTCATCACAGGCCAACATCAAGTGTTTTTGAATAAAAAATTAAAAGGAAATTTAAAATATTTTGAATTTTGGAGCCAAGGGGGACTCATTCGCCACCCATGGCGAATGGGTCCCACCTAGGGCTTGAAACTAGGTGTCAGAAATTAAGTTGCATTCAATGTGGTAAGCCAAGCTTACATTAAAAAATGCACTTAATTAAAGCATATGAGGGCATAAAGGGGTCAAATAAGTCATAAGAAAGGGATAAATAAGGGAAATATGCTTAGAAAAGTGTGAATGTTTGTTACAAGACTTTACAACACTTCAAAATAGGAATTGATGATGTGTAAAAAGATGATTTTTAGGTGAAATATAATGAATAGAGTCTAGAAGAATGTGGAAATGTTTCACAACACCTTCACAAGACATCATTATTTGAATTTTAGTACTTAAATATGCATATTCAAGCCATGTTACAACATAAAATTAGAGAAAAATAGATCAAACACCATGAAACAAGACCTAAAAGGCCATGGAAATGGCAAGGGTCCATTTTTCTATGGCACACTTGGGTTTAAATTTAAATGATGGCTTGGATGTTATTTAGGATCTCTTAGAATCTAATGGGATGCATGATCATGGATTTTATGTGATTGTTAAAGTAGTTGGTAAGAATAAATTCAACAAGATCTTGAAGTATGAGATGGAAGATGAAAGATATGTTAGACTCATCTTGATCCATGGTTTTAGGTAGGTTTATAGTTTTTCTTGCTTGATCAAGATTTAGATCTTGAATACATATTCACACATGTAAGATGAGATTTGATACAAGATGTAATGCATATGATTATGGTAAAAAGACATTCCAAACACAAGAACAACCTAATAATTATTCAAGTAGGTATATTGACCAATGGATTTAAACTATGATGCACAAGGATGTGTATATCTTAAAAGTATGTGAGACCTAACTATGTGAATTTGAAAAGAACAGAAAGGAGAGGGTAACCCACACTCCACCTTCACTTCCTAAAGGTATAAAGTTCTTGGGGGCTTAGCTAAAGTTAACAAGATTCACTCCATGAGGTGTGTCTTTCGATTCACCATAGTTTTTTGGAATGCCAGAGTTGAGGTCACCCCTAAAGTGATCACTTCTTTAGATAGACCCCTGTGAAGGTTACAAAAAAGTGATGCAAATAATATTTTTGATCTCCAAGATCATTTGATAATATAAGGAGAGAGTATACACATGTATTTGATCACACAAGCAATGTTCATTAATCTTAGAAATTGAAATGTGTGATGTGAAAATAAGAGTGTTGAAGAATACTTTTGATTTCTAAGATCATATGAAAATACAAGGGAAGAGCATACACACCTCCAAGCACAAACAAGATCACCAAGCAATGCAAACACTTATTCTTTTTAAGCCCAAATTGAAAGTGTGATTTTGAAGAAACACTTATTCTTTATAGATCCAAATTGAAATGAGATATTGTAAACAAGATTAAGATAAAAGTATGAGTTGAAAAGTGTGCACCTGAATTTTCTTTATCTCCAAATTTGTGTCCATTTAATCTATTTTTTTTTTTGAAGAGTTTATTTTTTTGCACATTAACAAAATAAACAACAAAGAAAAACCTTAACAAGATAATTGATCACTAATATTAGAGGGTTAGATTAAAACCAAAACAAGAACTCAGTGTTTTTGGATTATAGTTGTGTCAAAAAAAAGTTATATATTGAGTTGAGGGGAGATATTGTTATTGTGAGTGATCAAGTATGAAATGGAAAAATTTGAACTAGGAATCCTCTACGCATTGTGTAGGTAAGGTCATCGGAGATGAACCTCTGAGAAATAGGTCTGGCTCTAGGTTTTGTTCTCTCATTACTACTTTGAAATTGTTATTGATATTTTTTATTTTCTTAACATGTGATTTGAATTATGTTTAGATTATTCATGAGTTTGTAGAACTGATTAAGACTATCTCATTGATTTGGATTTCATGTCTCCATTTGAAACCCTACCATGATTGTCTAAGTAGTTTAGTTATCTAACTAAATATTATAATCTATAATTGGTCAAATGCTATTCTTTTTAAGAAATGCATATTTTGGAGACAAATGTTTTGTGAGTTATTCATGTGTTGTGGTCAAAATTTAAAATATGTGTTGTGTCTCTAGTTGTGTTTTTTTTATAGACAGTTTTGGGCATTATATTTGGTATTAGAGCCTAAGTTTCCACAATAAGAACTTTGGGAAATGTTAAATTGGTTTTAATTAGTCAGTGTTGTATGTTATGCTAGTCACTAAAAAAAGGTTAGGAAAGAAGTGGAGAGTCTTGGATGAATTATGAAGATAATATCTTTTTTGTGCATTTAATTTAAGATCCTAAGGAGTATTAGTCTCATTAAATGAATGGCTTGTTCTTGATTGAATTAACTAAAATTATGATGATGTTTATTTTATATGAGAGAACTAGCTATGTCTTGTGAAGAAATTAATGAATTTGAATGTTTGTACAACTAGTTATGTTGGACATTCAACTCGAGAAATGGACTTGTGGATAGTGTATATAGATTGTTTGATGCATATTCTTGTGTGATAATTATGTAATATTACAAACCTTAGGTGTTTTATATTTTGATGACCTATTTATTGAGTATTGAAAATATTTTTATTTTTTATGTGTTGAATTAAGATGTGGTGAATGCCATAGAAATTATGTGTTGTGAAATATGGAAAGACTAGTAAATTTTATGTGTTCCTAAAGTGTGTAATCTAGAGTATCCAACTAGGGATAAGGGGGATGTGAACATCAAGTACGATCTACCTATGTACCATTCATGAGATTCATGTGTATTTAGATGTTAAAATATTAAAATTAGAGTGGCTGTATGTTTATTGATATAAAGTTTTGGTCATGTGTTGGTTTATGTTGGTGTTTATCCCTTAGTGTTGACTCCTTTTGGAAGAGAGTTCACTAATGTAACTAGGCGTTGAGAGACACATATCCATCTATTGAAAAGTTACGAGTTCAAAATATTGTCCCTAATTCAGATAAAAAACCTATGTCAAAACAATTAAGAGTGACTAGATAAGAATTCTAAGCTTAAATATATAAATGACTATAGATTTGAGGTTTTAACATGGTAATAACTTTAGTGTCATTAATCCCCACTATTTTGTTTGCATGATTGACCAAAAATTTTCCCCTTTCTTTTCCTCATCTAAAATTAAATTATATGTAATATCAAGATATTATGCAATGTTTATGATTGGCTGGTTTTGAGAGGAAGGCATTTTTATGTTCAAACTACAAGTTTTAAGAATATATGTACTATAGGCTTATCATATGAAATATACTTTGAATGAATGATTAATACATGACTAATTTTCAAACTTTGTCAAGTCTTGAATTTTATACATCTCATATTATTGACTTATAATTTGTTGTGAATGAGCATGCACTTGAACTTGTTTACAATCTTAGATAGAAAACATTAGTAACCAGATAATAAGTATAAGAATAATGTGTAATTTATATGGGTATTTCACTATGATGATAAATTATTTAATTATTTAAATATATAAAAATATAAAAAATTCTAAACTCTCTTACACCAAGGTTTAGTGATCCTTGACCAGTTGTGAACTCTATAAATTTGTTGGCATGATCTAAGTTTTTGTATTCATGTGATAGTCTAAATAAAGTGACAACTTGTGAAGAAATTATATCTTTTATAATCCATGTAGCCACATGTAGACACTTAAATAGTCCTGATCAGTATTATGCATCTGAATCTGATTACTAACATAGTTCTTCCTAAATCACTTCTGCTCTAACCATTTAATTAAATAATCTTTATTATTTAGTTAAATTCATTAGTTTATGCTATTAATCAAATAATTAACTTTATCAAATTAATTCATTCTCTTCTTTACTAATGTTCATCCCATTTAATTAAATAAATCAAATTATTTTATTAAAATCCCTATGTCCTCTCATATGATTATTTAAATAAGTCTAATTATTTGAACAAATGTCATAAATCCTCCAACTTACCTAGGTTAATTAATTTTGAATTAATTAACCTTAAGTTACATCCTAATCTCCATTATCCATTTCTCACTTTTAACTTCATCTTGGTCAAATAAGCCCCTAGTTTATTAACCAAGTTGCACATGAAATTCATTTCTTTTAATTACTAATTAGCTTATTTCCTCTCATAGAGGCATATTCTTTGAGAATATTCCCTCAACTACCCATTTATTAATTTTCCCTCCAAAGGCTTTAAAAGCCTCTTACAAAAGTCTTTAATGCCTTTTACAAGGGAATTCAATTCTTCTTACATGCCATCTTGTCTTTTACAAGGGAATTTACCTTTCTTACATCCTCACCAACATTCCTTTACATTTGCAACCATATCCCTTAAATTCTCTTGCATCCCCTTACACTCTCACCTACATTTTTTAACTCATCCCTTCTCCCAAAATATGATTACACATGTGTGAGCACATATTCCCATAGCTTTCTAATATCCTTATGACAAGTGTCACAAAGCTATTGACTCCCATTTTAATCCCACATTGTTCAAATTCACCCATTCTTCAACCCTATTTTTCTATAAATAGAGGCTTCCTCTATTGAATATGGATCCATCATATTAGGCATTGTTACTCTACTCATTTTAATCCACAAACATTTACATTGTTTATCAATTTTAGTTTGAATCTATCATTTTATTGCATCAAAATTACCATTTTCACATCAAGACCTTGGAGCTTATCAACTTGGGATTGAGAAAGGGTCACTTTCCACATCAAAATGACACCAAAAACAACAATAGGTATACCAAAAAGTGTTTCTTGCACAACAACAAATTTTCCAACAACCTTACATCAATACACAACAAAATTCCTGTAATTCCAATCTGTAAGGAACTTATGCCACCCCATCATTCACATAACAAAACAACCCCCCACACACGCCACATAACACACTCAACTCATCAACCATACCACCCCAAAGCACATATTTTCCACCACCCAATCCACAAGATGATCTTTCCACCCAAGTTAAATTTCTCTCATAGAAAATACAAGACATTCAATTCAGAAAGATGAAAAATTTATATGCCTAATAGGATTTGTCCCCCTATCCCTTTGATAGGAACATCACATGGTCTCATTCCCACTAGGATTTGAAATACCAAAATTTGATAAATATAGAGGAAAAGGAAATCCTAAGGACCATACCAGAGAGTTTCATGTATATTGCATGGAAGTGGCATATGATGACTCTTATCTAATGTGACTCTTTCCTTGAAGCTTGGCTGGTCCCATAATTGAATGGTTCTCTCGCTTACCTCTTGGAATCAAAAAGCTCCAAAACATCATAGATGTGTTTATAAAAAAAGTCTTGTTTAATCTATATATGGATGCAAGCTTGGACAAGCTATCTGACCTAAAACAAGTAAGGGGAGAATCATTTGCAACCTTTTTACTGTGATGGAGGTTTAGAGCCAGCAAAAGCAAATGGTCCATGCCCGAGGAACAACAAATAGGAACCATCATTTCCAACCTCGAGGGAGAGTTGTCCTTCCAACTAAAAATGCAATGTGTCATGACATATGATCAATTAATCCCTAAGGCTCTCAACATTGAGAGAGCCTTCATAGCACAAGGGCATGTACCCACATACAAGGATAATCGCCCATCAATGAGCTATAATGACAAACCTCACATTATGGCTAAGAATAAAAACATTACCAACGATGGTGTGGTTGATGCCAGGGTGGTTATTAGTGTTTCGAAACAAAACATGCACCAATAGACATACCCACAAGACAATACTCATCAACCGCAAATCAACATGCAACAACCCATCTATCAACAAAATACACCACAGACAAACATGCCTCAACAAAAAAACAACCAAGCAGTCAACAATGAAAATGCTCAATGAGGACCTCCACCAAGGAATAATTACCCATAAAAACATAAATATACACCATTGGGGGAACCTATTGAATATAACCTACAACAACTAGTACAAGAAAACTTTATAACACTCCCCATTTATGAGAATTACCAAGAGCCTCAAGTTAAATTGTCATGGTATAATGAGAAGCACCTTTGCAATTTCCACAAAATCATGGAACATATGATGACTAGTTGCATGAAGCTAAAAAATCTCATCCAAGACCTCATTAACAATAAGGATATAACTGTCGGCCAACAAGTAAAACTTTAGTGGCGAATCTTCATTGATTGGCGAATAATAGATATCAGCCAAGTAAAAAATTGGTGAATTAATCACACCCAACAGGGTGGAAAAATCACTTGGATTTTATGAATTATTGGTCCAATGCATGTCCATTTGTCATCAATTTATTTTATAAGGCATATTGAATTAATCAATTCATCATAATGAACTACGTGTTTAAATAGGCTGATTAATATTTTCTCCTAGAATCTCAAAAGCATGTAATAAATCACCTACATATTCACCAATACTATTAAAGCAACATTATGTATCAGGACCCATTTCACCAATTAAAATTTACAAATAGTTGCTTGTGAGGACCCATTTTGCCAATTGAAATTTTCATATAATTGCTTATGAGGGCCCATTTCGCCAATTGAAATTTTACAATAATTGCTTATGAGGACCCATTTCGCTAATAACATTAAAAAATAATTACATTTACAAACACATTTCACCAATTACCGTGACACCTCCATGCGTAGGGCCATAATTTCCTTGAAAATTACAACGTATCATTGTATAATCACGTGAGATTCACCAATTTTTTAATATACCATTTAAAAATACCATGAAATTCACCAAATATTGATTGATATAAATACAATCGAAACTATCATTTATTCTTACACATTTTTTTTAGTTCTGAAATTGTGAGGTCTTGATTCAAAAGTTGGACTTGGGACCTATTAGCTCTCAAAAACACAGGCGAAATACCTCAAGAGGTTGCCAATCTCTTGATACGTTTCAGGGTAACATACAAGGCCAAAAGATTTAGACCTTCTACTCTTCAGGTGTTGCTAGACCTAGGCGGGTGTACCTACAATAATGAAGCAGACTTGACCAATGTTTATTTCCTAAAACAATTTACCCACACTGGCAAATAGGAGTGGATAAATAAGTTTAAATTTGGTATAAATTGTATAAGCGATATCAAGGCAAAAATAAAATTTGTTCATATTTAAAAATGAATGAAATTAAACAGTGAAATAACAGAGACTAGTGCCTTATTGGGTATACAAAGTCAAATGAAAATCTGAAATGAGTAACTTCTCTCTGGAAGAAATTCAAATTGTTTGGCATATAGGTTTTAAGTTTATAACTGGTATAAACATGAAGGAATATGACTACTGAGTTCTTCTTAATGATCCAAATGAGATTCCCTAATTACTATGATTTTTTTAAAGGATTTAATCTTTCCTTGAAAGACCCAATTTATCCAACCATAAAGTTAGAACAAATGTGCACTGATAAACTAAAAAATATCCTCGATATTATCAGTTTAAAAAATTAGAAAATATCAACCTTGGAGACAAATTCAACAATACTTTTAATTATCACAACAAACAACTAAAACCAAAAAAATGCCACAAAATCAGATGAATTCAATTGAAATCTCCATCATTTTTTACATGCATCATAGTCTCAAAATTCAACATTCTGATCTACTATATTTTCTTTCTCTCTGCTTCTCTTCTGCTGTCAAAAATGGGTTTTATATATCGGCCACATCAATAGTTGCATCCATTCGCATTCACATCTGGGTAGTTATTTCATTCGGTCCTTTTCAAATGTTCACTAGACATCCACTATGACGTCCTGCATTTACACCGACACTTTGAGTCCTCTTGAAAATCAATATATCACATATCACTATGGAGTCATGCAGTCTAATCAATGTTTCGAGTCTCACCGATAGCCTATCTGTATCTTCACTTCTATTGCCAAGTTGTCTTGTAGTTATACCAATGCCTTGAGTCTCCCCGACGTTTTATTCTTTATGTCTTAAGTATTTTTGTGACTTTAGGAATCGACAAACATTCCTTCGACTACTCAAGTCTTATCGAGATGCTACTTTCAGTTTTCTTTTTGATCGTCGAAACAAAATGTTTCCTGCCGATGAAACTTCATTTGGCATGACCCTTCGTATATCTCCCCGTTGAAGCCAGTCTCGCCGATGAATGCTCCCTCCAAACATTTTGCTAAGGCTATATAATCCTATCGTTGTGACATAGGGGGTCAGTAGGACTCCGTGACTTCATATTGATGACATTGACGGAACCCACCCTACCTTATCGGTAAGACCAAATGAATGCTATAGGACGTTACTTTGATAGTTCCTATCTCGCTGAACTTTCACTTTTGTACTTCATTGGTATGACATATAGATGCTCGCTATGACTAATCCCAACGATTGTTGTCTTGCCAATATGTCTCTATATCTTCGATTAGTAAGACACAAATAGACTCGATATGACTCATTCTGATGAAATTTATCTTGCCAATAGGATCTTTCTTTGGCTGAGACTCTAAATTGCATCTTGTCGATATGTGTCTTCAGATGAAATCATATCGGTATGACATTCCTGAACTCTTGCGGATAGACTGCAAAAGATATATGTTAGTATAAAATGCTTTATGGATCGGGGAGACCCTCACCATCTCTTGCCAATATGGTTTATACTTTCAAATGCTCAGGAACAAGTGAATTACAGGGGACCAAATGATGAAAACCAACTAATGCATAGGCAAAATATTATGCAAATTTGATTCATGAGCTTATGGCATGGACATTTTTGGAAAATTGTGAGCATATACAACTATAAAATTTTCAAAATTTTACAATTCTAACAGTGGCTCTGTCTAGGGATGAATGATTGTGAGATCATTGCAAGGATCCAAATCTCAGGGTGATCAAACCAAACTTTCAAGGTGATGGACCAGTGAGTAGGATAGAATGAGAGGAAATGGAGATGAACATGACCCTATACTACTGTACAGGGAAAGATTTATTTTAAAAGGAATATCAGGATTGTCCATGTATTGGCAATTCCTATTCCTTTTATTTCCTAAACTATTGTGCATGGAAAAGAATTTTAAGAGGATTGTCAAGAGTTGTCCATGCACTGGCAACTATTAATCCTCAATATTCCCTTTTTTAAGAGAAGAAATGCTTCAAATATTGCCCATGTACAGGAAACTCCTGTTCTTCACCAGTCATATTTTGCAAATAATATGAATCTTCACCTTTCTTGCCAACAACAACAAAGGGTCCTAGCTACAAAGCTTCAAATTTTCCATGTTTTCCCTTCTCCTGACACCTTGCATTCCACATTAACACCAGATCACTTTCTTTGAATTTTCTATCTTTTTCTCTTCTATCAAATAAATATTTCATTTGTGCCTGCAACTTCACATTCTGGTTTTGAGCTAATCTTCTTATTTCATCAAGCTCTGCCAGTTGCTCCATTCTTTCCTCCATTGGTTATGGAATATCTATATCTTCCTGAAGGATAAATTTGTAAATTGGTAACAAATTTTGTAGAGGCATCCTAGCTTGTGTTCGATACACCAATTCAAATGGGGATTTTCCAATTGCCTTTTTTACAGTTATCCTATCAGTCCACACAGCCAACTTCAATTTTGAATCCCAAGCCTTCTTATTCCCACCTAGCATCTTCCTTATGATCTTCAAAAGACTTTTGTTGTTGGACTCTGCTTGACCATTAGCTTGCGGATGGTAAGGAGCCGCATAAGAAACATTGATACCATATGTACTGCAAAAATCTTTAAACTCATCAGATTTGAAACACATCCCATTATCTATAATCAATCTTAATGGTGTACCAAATCTAGTAATGATGTTATCCATTAAAAAATTGATTACAACTTTACTTTTTGCTTGCTTGGTTGGGATTTCCTCTACCCATTTATTGAAGTAATCAGTAGCTACCAGTATCCACTTATGTCCTCCACTTTATTTCTTTTATATTTCCCCAATAAAATAAATTCCCCATTGATGAAAAGGGACTTCAACCTGCAAAGGTCTGAGTGGTAAAGCTCCCTAATACTTCATTTTCCCTGAGAACTTCTGACACGCTTCACATCTTCTTATATATGAAAAGGAATCATTAAAAACTTTTGGACAGTAATAACCTGCCCTAAGAATCTTGTGTGCAGTTGTCTTTGTAGAATAATGGCTTCCACAGACCCCTTCATGCATCTCTCTCAAAACATGCTTGGCCTGTGACTCATCAAGACAAAGCAACAACATCCCATCCCTGTTTTTCCAAAATAAATCACCTTCCATAAACACATATTTTGATGCTTGCAACTTCAAGGTTCTTCTCTGATTATCACTTAACCCTTCAGGGCACTTCATGCATCTGAGGTAATACATGATGTCTGTATACCAAGGAGTATGCTCAATACTTGCAATTGCATTTCCTTCATCTTCTACATTACAGATTTGATTTGCTTCAATATTTGTTTCTGCCATTAGCTTGGCCAAACCCTGACCTCTCACTAATTTAGTGATTTGTATTTCCATATCAAATTCTTGAATTTTATTAATCCACCTGCATCTCTTTCCAGTTACCTTTAATTGTGTCAAAATATCTTTAACAGCTACATGAGGGACATAAGCAATCACCTTAGCTCGAACAAGATATGGTCTAAAAGCTTTTGTGGCTTTCACCAATGTAAACACTTATTTTTCCATTATAGCATACTTGAATTTTGACCCCTGTAGTGACTTACTAAAGAAAGATACAGGCTGCTCATGGCCTTCCTCATTCTTCTGTAACATTATAGCAGTAATAGTGTGCATTGAAGCAAATGAAAATATTTGAAAAGGTTTGCAAAATCTAAAGATTTAAGGACAGGAGCTTCCTTGATGGCCTTTTTGATTGATATAAAAGCTTCTAATGCTTCTGCAGTCCATTCTATCTTTTGTCCCTTCCTTAACATCTTTGATATGGGCTTAATAATTTCAACAAAATTGGACACAAATCTCCTAACAAAATTGATCTGTCCAAAAAATGACTAGATGGCCTTAATAGTTTTAGGAATAGGGACTTTATCTATAGCCTCAACCCTCCTAGGATCTATTATGATTCCCTCCTTTGACACAATATGTCCTAAGAGTTTACCTTTTGTGACTGCAAAATGACATTTTTTAGGGTTCAGACTAATACCATATTCTAGAGCTTTAATAAATACCTTTTCCAGATGTTCTACATGATCTTCAACCCTCTTTCAATAAGTAGTAAGGTCATCTTGATAAACCACCATGATAGCATTAATCAAATCTGCAAATGCTACGTCCATAGCTCTTTGAAAGGTGGCACCTGCATTTGTAAGACCAAATGGCATTCTCACATAAACATATGTTCCCCATGGGGTTGTAAAAGTTGTCTTATATTGTTCAGATTCTTTAACTTTGACCTGGTTATAACCTAAAAACCCATTCATCATAGATAAGAGCTCACACCCTGTCACCTTATGTAGTATAGCTTCCATATTAGGTAGAGGATAATTATCCTTGATAGATGCCACATTTAGATTTCTGAAGTCCACACATAATCTAATATCCCCATTCTTCCTCACAGGAATCAGGTTCAAAACCCATGTTGAATGCTTGATTGGTTTGATAATACCCCCATCTCTAAGCTTTATCAATTCCTCCTGCATTTTTGGTTCCAATGTTGGGTTAATAGGTCTTTGCCTCTACCTAAATGGCTTTGCATTTGGTTTCAATGGGATTTCATGTTGAAACAAATCTTCCCTATATGCTTTGAGATCTTCATAAGACCATGCAAACACATGTTTATATTTTCTCAACAACGTAATCAACATTCTTCGAATTGTCAAGCTTATTTTCTTCCCAATGTATACCCTTTTTGGTGCCAACTCAGTCCCTAAATTGATCTCTTCAATATCCTCCCTCTTGACTAGTGTCTGCTTCATGAGGGACTGATCATTTCCATCATATACCCTTTCCAATGCCAATAGCCCTTTGGGAAGCTTATTAGTTTTGAGTTGTAAGACCTCTTTCCCAAATACTATCTGCTTTCCATCTACTTCTTCAACAAGGCATTGAAATCAATTTCTTGAGCTTCATATCGATCTATATAATGGAGAAATTTCAGGAGGTCAATATCGTCATTAAAAACCTGCCAACTGTATATATTGTCAGGCACGTCAAGTCTTGCTTTGAACTCAATTTGAGACACTCCATCCAATGTGATATCATCTCTTCTTAATGCTACATTAGCTAAAAATTCTTCCATTATGTTCTTCGACCTCTCAATCCATTCAATGGAGAAAGCATCAAACAATTCAATTGTATCCCATACAACATTCCTGTACTGCTTTAGCCTCTTGTGTTTTGCTACATATTTTGATTTAATTTGAGAAACAACAAGCTCAGAATCCCCTAGAATAGCTAGCAGCTTGATCTTATGTTTTACAGCCATATTCAATCCTGTTAGTAAAGCTTCATATTTTGCTATATTGTTCATGCATTCAAATGCCATAAAAAATGAATATTTAAAAGTAACTCCTTTAGGGGAAACAAACACTATTCCTGCTCCATTACCTTCTTGGCTGCAAGCTCCAACAAAGTACATTTTCCACATGCCATCATAGTTCTTTGCAACATTCTTATCAATTGGATCAACATTGACTAATTCTGGTTGAGCTGGTTCTATCTTAAAATTCCCAAGATCCGTATCAAAAAAACAATTGACTTGATTTTGAGGCACACAATCTACAATTTTATTCATCCTTGGCTCTCTATACAACTTAACTTCCTAGCCATTCATTGGAAGTGTTGCATAAGATAAATCAAATTGAACATTTCCCCCAACCGCGTCCGTCCATTTTCTTAATAGAAGCATCCCAAATTGAGGAGTATCAATTACAGTTATATCTATATTGTAGGCCATATGAGGATAAGCAACTAATTTGATTTCAACATCTTTCATAACACCTACTACTGGAACAAGCCTGCTATCCATCGCATAGCACTTCCCTCTGTTAGTATCCACCCACATGCCAAGTTGTTTCATAACTCCAACTGGCATGATATTGATTACAGTGCCAGAGTCTATCATGCAATTCCTCATCAATTTTTTATTTATAAGTAGTGTGGTGAAAAAAGGTTCAACTTGTGGGGAATTTACCAATACATCATTTAGGCACACTTCAGGGACAATCACTTTATCTTGCTTGTTAACTGTTATAGTGGCCATTTGATTTTTAGAATTTGCACTTTTATCGTTTCCATTTGATATCAATTGAATTGCACTATCCCTGTACTCCTTAATTCTCATCATCTCAAGTAGTGGGACAAACATTTTTACCTAAGATAAAGCCTGAGAAAAGTCAAATGAAGAACCCTCTGCCTTAACTGTTTTCTTTTGCTCTAGTGTTTCCCCTTTGAACTCTTCCTTTTGGATAGTCTTTTGCTTTTCTCTGTATAACTCTCTGTTCTCCTCTTTTTGGATCAGATTTTTTTCATTCTTATCATGTTGCTTATTTTTTGTTCTCTTCAAAACTCTTGGTGTTACTTCTCTATCTTTCATGAATGTTCCCCTAAGAGCACCTTCCTTCTCATTCACTATCCTATTTTGTAACCAGTATTTACTCTTTGCTTGTTCAACCATAGCAATGGTTAACCTCTTTATTTCCTCTTTAGTGGGTCTCCTTATATCACATTGAGTAGACACCTCAACAGAGTATTGTTTTGCACAACCTTCTTCAGAATCAGAAAAAATATATTGTTCAACAATGTGGACATTGCACCTTTGATTTGAAACATCATACTCACAACATTTATCTTCTAAAGATGAATACTCCTCCTCAACAGGATAAGAAGTATTTGAAGTCAAAAATACTGAGTGATCTTCTCCACTGCTACCCTCTAGCATCCCTTCTTCTTGCATTTCTTGGGCTACAACACAGTGGTTTGGGGAATGTGGCCCATTACAACCTTCACACCAAAGATTATTATTAACCATATACACCCCCTTCTTCCTTAATGGATTAGGTGTTTCTTTGTTCTTGGGTCTATCCATTACAGGTTTTCCATCCTTCCAATTTGTATTGTAAGGCATGTCATGTAACCGAGGCCTCTCATTTCTATACATGTTCTCCTATTTGTACTGATAATTATTGGCTTGTTGAGGAACCCTAGGATTGTCTCTCTTACTGATCATCCCAGTAGCTTTCCTGTTGTTTTCAATGGTTAGTGCTATCTTTTGGGCTTTAGTTAAATTTCTTGGAAACCTGTTTCTTAGTTCATACCCTATTTTTGGATCAAATGCATTCAAATAAATACTCAATGTTGTAGAGTCTGGAAACTTTGACCAAGGTGGTATTTTATTCTGCAATTTGCTAAATCTTTAGTTAAAATCATAAATTGACTCATTATGATTTTTTTGAATCCATACTAGTTCATGTAAAGCAGCATCTGGTGCACATGGATTTCCATATTGCTCAAGAAATTAATCCTGAAATTCTTGGATAGAATCAACAGAAGCTTTTGGCAGGCCATTGAACCAATCCCTAGCTTCTTCGGTGAGTGACATCATGAATAACCTCATATGTAAATCTTCATATGCTATATCCAAATCCCAAATAAAAGCATTAAAATTCCTCAAATGATCTTCAACAGTAATTGCACTGCTCCCTGTAAACATAGGAACAAGACTTCTCCAACTTTTTTCCATAGGGTAAGGGTATAATTGAAACCTTGTCAAATCAAATTTTCTGATCATTGTTGTGTATTGCTAAGGAGGAGGGTTATGCATGTGTTGATACTGGTACATTGGATTATTGTATTGTGTATGAAGATATGGCACATATTGTTGACCATGAGGTGGTTGTACATTTGTATGTTGTGATGCAATATATGGTGGATGGTTTGATTGCTTGTATTGATTTCCCACATGATTCTGAGGAGCCTTTGATGGGTCTAAAGGCCCTGTATTATCATTTCCCTGCCTATGAGGTGGTATATACTTTGAAAAATTAGTTGTTTGAGCATCAATTTGGGCTTTCTGCAATTTCAAGTCTTGGATTGCTTTTATCATTTGGATCTTTTCCTGTTCAGCTTTTTCCCTTTCTACTTCTTGTTTATGAAACTCGAGTTGTGCTTCTACTTCTTGGCAAGTTGAGAACTCATAATTTTCTTGAGGAATTACATGATCAATAGGCTCACTTTGATTACCCTCCATTCTTTGATCATATTCATGTTGATATCTGATTTGTTCAGCCTCGAGTTTAGCATCGAACTCTACCTGTTTCTGAGGATTATAAAAAGAATTTCTTTGTTCTTCAGGGGTACAAGGTTCTGCACTTGAATTCTCTCCATGTATCATAACGGTCATATGTCTCACAATGTGGTCTTGATGCTTTGTCTTTATTCATTATGCACATGTCATCCTCTTTCTTCTTACCCTTATCATCCTTATCACCCTTATGTGTCCACTTATTGTTGCCAGTAGGACCTCGTTTATATTGGGACCTTCTACCATTCATGTTGAATTGATTCAATGCCTTTGTTAGAGTCGTCACTCACTTTGTGAAAAGTGAGAAAAAAAATCAAACTATTCTTGATTTTATCCCCCAGTGGAATCACCTTTTTAGAAACTTCTCAAATTATGAATTTTTCTTTAATGACTCTATAAGATGATCATCAACTGGATAACTTGCAATAAGTCCCTAGTAGAGTCACCAATTTGTTATCTCTAAAAAATGTAGGCGAAATACCTTAAGAGGTTTCCAATCTCTTGATACGTTTTAGGGTAACAGACAAGGCCAAAAGATTTAGACCTTCTACTCTTCAGGTGCTGCCAGACCTAGGTGGGTGTACCTACAATAATGAAGCAGACTTGACCAATGTTTATTTCCTAAAACAATTTACCTGCACTAGCAAATAGGAGTAAATAAATGAGTTTAAATTTGGTATAAATTGTATAAGCAATATCAAGGCAAAAATCAAATTTGTTCATATGCAGACATGAATGAAATTAAACAGTGAAATAACAAAGACTAGTGCCTTATTGGGTATACAGAGTCAAATGAAAATCTGAAATGAGTAACTTCTCTTTGGCAGAAATTCAAATTGTTTGGCATATAGGTTTTAAGTTTATAACTAGTATAAACATGCAGGAATATGACTACTGAGTTCTTCTTAATGATCCAAATGAGAGTCCCTAATTACTATGATTGTTTTAAAGGATTTAATCTTTCATTGAAAGACCCAATTTATCCAACCATACAGTTACAACAAATGTGCACTGATAAATTGAAAAATATCCTCGATATTATTAGTTTAAACAATTAGAAAATATCAACCTTGGAGACAACTTCAGCAATACTTTTAACTATCACAACAAACAACTGAAACTAGAAAAATACCACCAAATCAGATGAATTCAATTGAAATCTCCATCATTTTTTACATGCATCATAGTCTCAAAATTCAACATTTTGATCTACTATATTTTCTTTCTCTCTGCTTCTCTTCTGCTGTCAAAAATGGGTTTTATATATCGGCCACATGAACAGTCACGTCCATTCGCATTCGCATCCGGGTAGTTATTTCATTCAGGCCTTTTCAAATGTTCACGAGACATCCACTATGATGTCTTGCATTTACACCAACACTCTGAGTCCTCCCAACAATCAATATATCACATATCACTATGGAGTCATGCAGTCTGATTGATGTTTTGAGTCTCACTGATAGCCTATCTATATCTTCACTTCCATCGCCAAGTTGTCTTGTAGTTATACCAATGCCTTGAGTCTCCCCGACATTTTATCCTTTTAGTCTTAAGTATTGTTGTGACTTTAGGAATCAGCAAACATTCCTCCGACTACTCAAGTCTTACCGAGATGCTCCCTTCAGTTTGCTTTTTGATCACCAAAACAAAATGTTTCCTGCCAATGAAACTTCATTTGACATGACCCTTCGTATATCTCCCTACTAAAGCCAGTCTCGCCGATGAATTCTCCCTCCAAATATTTTGCTAAGGCTATACGATCCTATCACTGTGACATAGGGGGTCAATAGGACTCCGTGACTTCATATCAATGACATTGACACAACCCACCCTGCCTTATCGGTAAGACCAAATGAACGCTGCAGGACGTTACTTTGATTGCTCCTGTCTTGCCGAACTTTCACTTTTGTACTTCATCTATATGACATACAAATGCTCACTATGACTAATCTTGATGATTTTTTTCTCGCCAATATGTCTCTATATCTTTGATTGGTAAGACACAAATAGACTCGATATGACTCATTCCGATGAACTTTATCTTGCCGATAGGATTTTTCTTTCACTAAGACTCTGAATTGCATCCTGCCGATATTTTTCTTTAGATGAAATCATATCGATATGACATTCCCGAACTCTTGCTGATAGACTGCAAAAGATATACGTTAGTATAAAATGCTTTATGGATCGGGGAGACCCTCACCATCTCTTTTCGATATGATTTATACTTTCAAATGCTCAAGAACAAGTGAATTCTAGGGGACCAAATGATGAAAACCAACTAATGCATGGGAAAAATATTATGCAAAGTGGATTCATGAGCTTATGGCATGGACATTTTTTGAAAATCATGAGCATATACAACTATAAAATTTTCAAAATTTTACATTTCTAATAGGACCTTTAAGTTGATCATAGTCAAGTTACAAACTTTCAACACATGCATTCCTGCATTAATGAATAGCAAGTCAGTGAAAACCTAAACTTAAAGGTGAGTGATCATTTCTTCATAGTGTCATAAGATTTATTTATCTCTTTTCCATTCTTTCTTTAATCTTCAAGATGATATTGAGTAGGGAATGGGGTCTATATTCTCTATCCTTCTTAAACAAGAAGACATTTTTTTCTAGCTTTTATTTGAAGTGAGAGATAAATATGTCATGAAACAAGTGCAACAAGGGTACCTAAGACTCCTCAGGGTGGTGAAGGGATTGGGAGGCCATCAAAATTTCCAAAACATGGAGTTACCATACAATATTACTTTGGAATTGGCAATGCTTTTGATCCATTAGATCAAGATGGAGCTACATCATCAAATCTTCCACCAAATATTAATGAAGAAGGCATTCACAATACCTCACTGCCACCAGAAGGTCAAGGTGAGATTTCTGTTGAGTTAAATGAGTCAAATGAGGATGGAAATATCATAGAAGCTATTCCAAGGGATACCCTAGTTAGCTAGAATGAGATAATTGACTTGGATGATGTTGACAGTAAAAAAAGAAAAGGGAAATCAAAAGTGAGGAGCAAGTGGGAAATGGCAAGGAATTTTATGCTTGATTGGGTGTCAAAGTACCCATTCATTGTACCAGTGGAGAAAGCAAAAAAAGATAAACCTCTAACAAAATGCAAGTGTATGATTTGTAGTTGGAAATGTAAAAGAGACAAGAAGTTGTAGCTAAAGCTCGACACTATAAAAAAGCATATCAACAAATTTTATGAAAAACAAATCATAGATGGAAAACAATCAATAGTATGATGGAAATCAAAGGAAGAATGTCTTCATGTTAAGTATGTCATGAAATATGAAGAGAATAAGCAAAGAATGTTGAAGCTTGCTACATGTTGAGGTACAATTGAGGCTCAATTTGGAAAGGCAATGGAAGGAGCAGAACTAACAAAAACTATTCAAATGATTTTTTTTATATATTTTGTCTAGAGGGTGTCCTATGATAGACTACCCAAAATATTTAAATTATTATCTTTTTTGGGTGTTCCTCACTTTCCTGGACCACATTGATTAGTAAACGCTGGATGGGAATTGGAAAATTGTCTTGCTATAGTAGAAAAGTAAGATTTAAAGGAGAAAGTAAAAGAGTCAAACTTCATTGCATTATCTTTAGATGAAGTTACTATGATAGATAATACTTCTTGGGTTTGTATGCATGTGTATATTGTAAAACAACATGTATGCCAAGCTCATCTTCTCTGTGTTCATAAAATGAAGGACAATTCAACATTGCAAAATCTATTTGAACTAGTCAAGAAGTCTTTGAATAAAGTTCTAGGTATAAATGAGTTGACAAATATTGTCAAAAAGTTCATGTGTGTAGGAGCTGATGGAGCTACAGTAATGCAAGGTAACAAGAATGGTGTTTATACAAAGTTACAAACTACTTGTGCACCATACATGCTTGGCATTCACTACATGACCCAAAAAATGAATTTAGCATCTAGAATTGTAAGCAAGTTTCCTACAGTATCAAAAGTTGAAAATATAGTTTGCGAGCTCTATGCATACTTCTATCGAAGTCCCAAAAATTTCTAAAAATTTCAAAAATTTGCAATGGGAATAACAACAAGAAAAATGATTCTCAAGGATGTTGATACCGGATGGATCTCCCTACATGGAATAGCGCAATGAGCTGTTTCAGAATATCAACCCTTGATTGGAGTAATGTACGAGCATCACAACATAGTAGACAAAGCTCCTAACCTCTTACATAGGTTAAGTGATATATAAACACTCTTGATTTCAGCTAGTCTTTTCCCCATGCTAGATGAAATGAACGATCTTTTGAAGAAATGCCAAGACAACTATGTATATTAATGAATATGCCAAACTATGTAGACATACATGCATGACCCTTGATCATCTACATCTAGATATAACTTCTAAAATCCCATTTTTTTTCATCTTAAAAAAAATTACTAATTTGAATCAACTTAATAATTATTTATATTTTAATGCAAGTGGGAACTTATGTATCTATATACATAGATTTGAGATAGCAATGTACCATTGTATGACATCCAGACACTCTATCAAAGAAGTACGTATTAGAAAGGAAGCTTTTAATGACATTTTAAAATTTGTTAGTGATAATTTGAAGGAAATTGCAAGATGTCTTTCCACAAAGATTTAAGACAAATTCCCTCAAGAATAAATACTTGAAGCCATGGGTATTGTGTATCCTCAATTTTGGGTAAACCGAGATAGCTCAACCTATTTTCATGATAAAGTAAATATCTTGATCAAACACTTTTCGGAAAGTGTAAAATATAATGAGCAGACAATAGAAGGAATTATCAATATAGATAAGCTTAGAAAATAATGTAAGAATTTTGCAAGAAGTATGATGGACCAATTTGATTCTATGGGCATGGAGAAGTCCTTTGAACCGGGATCAATAACAAAGGCTTGGACAAACTTAGGTCAGAGTGAAGTATTGTGTGGTTTGATGTCAAAATATTTCCAACTTGTTGATTTATGTCAAACAACGATATTGGGATCAGTGGAGGATAAGAGAGTTTTTAGTTCAATGACTATTTTGTAATCAAAGATAAGAAATAGAGTAGACAATAATTTGGAAAATTACTTGAGGGTAAAAGGAACCGCGTATAATGTCAAAAAATTTCCTTTTAAAAGGGATCTCACAATCTAGAGGTCCATATGTGAAAGAAGAGGGTTGTGCAACACTCCAAATATTGGTATTAGTGGCATTGGTAGTGGGAAAAATGGCAGTGACACAATGAATGTTAAATTTGAGATGCAGGGTGAAGAAAGTGAAGACCAGACTCAGAATCAAGACGAATCTTTTACTTTATCTCAAGTTGAACATTAGTTTTAGGACCTTGACTCCATTTGGGAGATGGAAGTGAATTAGAACTTTTAATCTGATGCATTCATGAGATCTGAAGGTTATACACATAGGCAGATGGTCTTAAAGGTAAAGTGGATACAGGTTGAGGGTGCTAGATTTAATCTAGGCCACTCCTTGCCACCTTGTTATCGTAAGATGCACATGAGTTAAGCCCAATGGGGGTATGGGGAGGCTAACACGTAGCCTTCCTTGTGGCTTATTGGGATAGTGGAGCCTGTTGGTGACTTGGCGACAATTCCAAATGCCCTATTTTGATTGGTCAATGGTGATAGCTAGTGATAGTCAAATTTTCAAATTGATTTGACTTGACTAGGACCGTTGGTCAAGCCATCTCACTACAAGATCAACAGTTGAGATTCAAAATTTAGAATAAAGGAAAATGATTTGTTATGTTTGCACGAGCGAACAATAATGGTGGATATGATGCCCAACTACCAAATTGATCTGCTAAAAAACCATCAAAACTTGTTTTTAGCATAATTATAGATTGCTAAAGCATCCAACGTGTGTAAAGAGTTCTTGCTATGATTTTCAAGCTTGTTCAACAACCAGAATTAGGGTTTTCAAAGTGATTATAAACTAGTAAGTAAAATCAATACCTTTCTTTTTAAATTCCTTAGAATTTGCTTGCTCTATAATTCTACCATCAAGGTTTCTTGGTTTGTTGCATTTCTTTTAAGGTTTGATGTTGAATTCAAACATTATTTCTATTAAGTCTTGTTTTTCTATGCGTCAAACCCATACCCTAGTCGTAATCTTATATTTTGCTAAAGAGTAAACCCTAGTTTGTGCAAATCCTATAACTATGGCACCCGAATTCAAGTCATCTGCATCAAAAGAACAAGCTTTTGGGTCAAAACCTCTAGTTAGACCCCTATTCCAAGTTATAAATGACCAATTAAAAACCTCAACATCTGAGAAACCTAAGGGTTAGTTGTTATTCCAAGGTAAACAAGCTATAGAGGGAACCTCATAGACAAACATTATAGCATTAGGGATGCCACATTACCATACACTAGATGGGCACAATTTAGTTGTTGGTTTGGTAATTGAAACTATAGCATCCTTATTGGAAACCCCTAGAATGTGGATATGGGAAAGCTGATAGTACCAAATGCCTATATGGATGTCAACCTATTAAAGGTAGTGGCATCGAACTATGGCCCAATCACAAGAACAGTAAGAACATATGATAGAATTAAAATGGTGAAGGTCATAATGGAAGAAATTGTTGAGGTCTTCAAATTGACCAAGTGGAGTGAAGATATGATCGAAATTGATGAGAAGGCACTCATGGTTGAATATGAGAAAGTGAGACATACCTTCAAGATCTTAGTGTTGCAGAATTATTTGATAACTATCAAAGGAAAAGGAAACATCGTATTGGGCCAATAAATAAGGAGTCATTCCCCATCAATTATTTTGTGTCTTACTTCCAAAGAACATTCTATTCTTTGTGTCAAATTATAGGTTATGACCCAACTACAGGCATGCCCATGGTTGAGATGTATATGGTTGCACATATCCAACACCCTACATGTACTACAACAAATCCCTATGATTTGCTCAATTTTTTGCTTCCACCCATTGTTTTAATGTATTTTTTTGCCAAAATTTTGAAAACATCGATGCTATTTATCAGGATGGAGCTATTTTTGGTGTCTATTTGCATCGATTATGACAAGCCGATGCTAATTTTGGTGTTGCTTCATGCCGTATTAGCGCCACCTCTAGCACACTATTGGCTTTGAGTGTGGTGCCATTGTTAGCACCGCATTTGGCTCTGAGTTTAACTTCAAGTTTCATGCTACTTTCAACTCTGACTTTAGCTTCGGGTTTAGTGCTGGTTTAGACACCCCTATGTTAAAGAGACTTATTTATGTCTCATCGATGATGTAAAATAGTGAAATGTCAACAAGATACGTGCATATCGAGGAGATAATCACTTACATCACATCGAAAAGGTATATCTACAAGTGCTCAGTGAACACAAATCTTGGATATAATGAAGTAATGTCGATGAGACATTGAGATATTGATAAGACAAATAATATTATCTCACCGACACTCCTCAAGTAATGATCAAAAGCATACACCGCTATACCGTTGGTAAGGTGAGAAACATATGCAGTAGAGTGGTATACACTGCAACCTCTAAACAAGAAGCCTTGAGCAACGTAGTAGTGCAGTAAACAACAGAAGGGAAGGGGAAAACAATGCCATAACGCAATGATAATCATGTGTCTCCTTGACATGGTAGAGTTACAGTGGCATATCGACAAGAGATATTAACTTGTCTCATTGATATCAACAACCAATATCAGAGGAACATGAGATCTAATGTCGATAAGACATTGAGATATCGAAAGACAAATAAGATTGTCTCATAGAAACTCTTCAAGTAATGATCAAAAGCATACACCGCTATACTGCCAGGAAGGTGAACAACATATGTGGTAGAGTGGTATACACAGCAACCCCACAACAAGAAGCCTTGAGCAAGGTGGTAGTGTGGTAAAAAATAGAAGGGAAGGGTATAACACTGCCATACCACAACAGGTATAATAAGAGACAACGACAGTATTATAATTGTGGCATCATTACAATTTACAACACTAAATGTAGCAAATCACATCAGTGACAATCCGTTTGAATAAATCATTTGAATATAGCCTACCAAAACACTCTAAAAATCTAATAAACATGTACTCTAAAATTTTTGTTGAAATATTATTTTTAGGGATAGCCCACCAGAATGGAGTTTTCATTTTAATAAACATACAATAAAACCTTTGTTGAAACCTTATTTTTAGGCATAGCCTACACAAATGGAGAAGTGTTTTGGTAAAGAATGACAAAGAATGGTAAGGATATGTACGTGATAGGAGGAAAAGGATTCATTGTTGTTTATCTCATTCCTGCTCTGATCAACAAGGGTTACAATGTTCGTGCTACTATTTGTAATTTGGGTATTTAATTGACATATGTTTGCATAATCTCAAATTCCTTCATATGCTTTTGAAGTATCAATGTATCCTATATAGGGTTTAGAATGACTTCTTTTAATTTAAAAAAAAAAATTAGATGCTTTTGAAGTATCAATGTGTCCTATATAGGGTTTAGAATAATTTCTTTTAATTTAAAAAAATAAATAAATGATGTATTTTCTTGTGTTTAGATAATGTGGAGATCTCCTAAATCTGCCCTAGCATAGTGTCCTCTTTCACACTGTGTTCATTTCTCTAGCTGCTAGGGTTTTGCATTTGACATCTTTAATATCTTCATGATAGTGGCTTTTAAATAGATCTCATTCTTTTCTTTAATCTTTATCATGGTAACCCTTGAGTTCGATAATCCACCTTCAATCTCTTCTAAGAACTTTTTCTTAAGCTAGACTACATAGTATGCATATAAATCAAGTCCTTCATACCTGCCATTGTTCCAAACCATCACTCACTGCCTTGCTTAAAATGCTGCCTCCATAAGCACAATAGCATGTTTTAAAATCATGGTTGCCAGTGAATGACCATTAAGGTCACTACTTTCATCAAGATACAATGAGATTTTTGTCTTCAAACTTAAGGATTATGCAAGATAACATTGTGGATTGTTTGTTGTGTACAATTTGATTTTCTTGCACATTAACTACTTTGCTAACTGCCTTGAAGACTAGATATTGCACCATCAGTTGCAATCTCAAACAACTCACTCACTATCACTTGAAGATTCCTTTCATGAGCATCCTTGTATAACACCAAACTATGCCCTATAGACTACCCACTTACTAATATAGGGGACTCGTTGTTTCATGGTATTTTGAGTTTTATTTAGAAGGGGTTAATATATGGCATTTTTATGTGCAAGAAGAATAGATTGTGATGCAATGTTTTGGTATGGATGGTTTAGGAAAAATTGGATTGCTATTGGTGTAATAACTAGGTTGGATTGTACCTTGAGCCAGTCTGAAACACTTCCAGGTGTTTTCACTCAGAAGTAGAACCCGAGTGTAGGAATTTTCAAATATCTAACAGAGGAAGTTCCTACATTCTAAAGATACAATCATAAATCTGGTTATCCATTTTGTAATCCAACTTGACATCTTTAATATCTGATAGAGAAAGTTTGTACATTCTAAAGATAAAATCATAAATCTACATGTCTTTGTACAATCACTCATTTGAATTGTTTCTTTAACATTTTTAGGTCCACATCCACACACATATCTTCTTCTTTTGCTATTTGAACACTTAGGCTCTGCATTTTCTCTAGTCTCCATCTAAAATAATCAACAACATGCATTAATTTATGATTGTATGTTGAGCCAGTGTGAAACACTTCTGGGTGTTTTCGCTCCAAAGAAAAACTTGTGTGTAGTAATTTCTAAATATTCGACAGAGGAAGTTCCTACAATCTAAAGATATATTCTATGAAACATTCCTTATTTTCTATGAAATAGTGTATATATTCTTATACTTGTAAATATTCTTGTACTGTTATGTCTATTAAAGAAAATAGAGTTTGAATAAAAAATGCTTCACCCTTTTTTGTAAGTGAGTATGTGAATTATTGTTTAAGGAAAAATCTTACAGTGTTTACATTTTCAATTTACTAGTTTCAAATCTTCATTTACTATGTATATAAAATTGTATGTGCTCTTTATCTCTAATGACATAAAACAATAATGTCATCAGAATTAGGGTTTTCAATTTCAGCACCATCATTGTCCACAATTTTCATATCCTGTTCACTTTTAAGTACAATCATCAAAATTTTATTTTTATTTCTTATTCCAGTTAATCTTCATTCCTTTCAACACAACACAATAGGTTGCATGTTAAATTTCAAAGATTTTCTTTGCATTTTTTTGTATATATTATTTTCTCAATGCATCATTATGTAACAACAGTTTCACTTCTAAGATATACAGTAAAAAAAAATGAAAGCACATGTTTGCTTTGTCAAAGGAAATGTATGGTGAATACCCTATGTCTTTCAGATAAGTGTGCAAGTGATATACAATTTTTTTTTTATGCGGAGGCTGCAGCAACTTATCATGGATTAGTTTTGGCTAAGAAACAAGGTGTTTCTAAACTATGGCTAGAGTGGGACTCTCGTAATGTGATTAATTGTCTCATGATGAAATATCCCCGTTCATGGTCAATTGCCAATTTTATTAATGAATCGATATCTATTATTAACTCTTTTGAGGATATTAAAATCACACATGTTTTTCATGAAGCGAATATGATGGCTGATGGGGTTGCCAATGTGGGAGTGGATGAGAGATCTGAGTGGGATTCTTTTGAATCACTACCTCTTAATCTGAAGTGTATTTCTAATGATGACCAACTAGCTTGTTTCTAGGCAAGATGTTCTCAGGGAAAGGTTTTTCATTATGATTTTAAGTTGGGTTTTGCACATCAACCCTTTGCTCTATTAGTTTCATTATTCTTTCATTCATTTCCGTAGAAGGGTGGACTGGCAGTTTTGGTGGGGTTACTTGGAATGATAAGCCCACACATATTGTGGGTGTTTTTTGTATTGTTTTGAGTAGTGCATGGTTCATTTTACTTTTTCAATACTTCTAGGTGTTCTTTGGTTTTTGTTTGTTGCCTTTCACTATGGGTGGTGAGCATTGCAGAATTGAGTCGAGTTCCTGTGAAGAGTTTTAGAAAAATGCTATTGTGTGGGAGCACTTGGAATTGGGAGGGTTACTCAATTTATGTAGAGAATTCAAGTCCTAGACCTTGATGTAATGAATTTCTTTGTGAAAGGATGGAATGGGAGGTCTTTTCGTTACCAGGGCATTGAGTTTCGAATTGAAGAGGATTTTATTGCAGAGGTATTTGGTCTTTTAGTTGTTGGGAGAAAGTTTTTCAAAGACAGGGGAGCAACTAAGAAGGCTTTTATGAATTTCATTAAACATGATGAGAGGAAGAAGGTTAAGGAAATTGGAAGTGGAGGTTATGCTAGGAAGTCCCTAAAGCCACTTTGGAGGGACCTTGTGTTGGCCATTATGCACTACTTCACCCTTGAAGGTAGATTCTTTGTGGTTTACACCCACCATTTTCAGCTCTTAAATCATTTTAGGCATAATGTTTCATTCTCATTTCCTTTTTACCTATTACATTCTATGGGGAAGAGTATTGAAGACCATAGAAAGAACCCTAAGAAGGTAGTTCTTCATCAAGGGCTTATGTGTTTGATTTTTGCTCATATGAAGCTAAATTTGATCTCGGTCTCCCCTAAAACTCCTGGTAAGGAGGAAGTTAAAAATGATGGCTATGAAATAGGGGACTTTACTGGTGAATGGATCAGTAGTTCAAAGGAGGAAGAGTCAAAATATGAGGATATGTCTGTTGATGAAGGAGGCTCTGAGGAAAGGGATGAGGAATTAGAAGAATGGGGTAAGGGCTATGAGATTGGCATGGAGTTGCGGGAGACTATGGCTAATTCTGTTAGAAAATCTTCGAAGGGGAAAACCAAAGGCATGAAGAATGTTAAAGCTTCAACCAAAAGGAAAAATGAGGTGGTTTCCATTGGTTTGAATGTAAATCCCACGTTGTCTTTTGGAAAAGAGGGTTTGAAGGGTTGCCATTTTGTGGGTGATGTGGATCCTTCAAATTTTGATTGTGTTCAGAATGCTTCGTTAGGGAACCATGTTCCTAGTAAGGATGGTCTACTAGAGAGCTCCCCAATGCAAGGGCTTAAGGTGTCAGTTAATTTGGGTGGCCAATTGAGTGGCCCTACTGATATGGGAAAATCTAAGATGGAGGTGAAGCCTAATGAGACTAGCCCCGTGGATATGTACGGGATTGATGTGGTTAATTGTTCTCAGGATTTTTCTGCTATGGAGAAGTGAAGAAGGAACGTCTGGAGGTGTTAGCTGATTTGGAGAATCTTCTAGATAAGGAGAGGATAAAGGTGGATATTTTGGATGTTGAGGATTCCCTAGCCAAAGAAGAGGATGAAAAAAATAGGGATTGTTTTGATGCCCCTGTTGACTTGGAGCAAAAGGGTTAGCCTCTGGTTAACTGGGATGAAATTGACATGAATATGTTTTGTAGAATGGTTGAAGATGGGATGAGAAACCTAATTTCCTTGGTTAAGTGGTTATTTTTTGAGGTTAAGGAGCTCACTCTTCAGATGAAAAATTGGTAGGATGTTTGTGTTGCTATGCTAAGAGATAACCGAAAGGAGTGGGAAATAAAAGATAGTGAAATCAATGCATATTAAGCTTGATAAGCTACTAGTCAATGTTGAGTGTTTGGGGGTTTCTCATGGGGAAAGAATTTCTTCTTTGGAAGTTATTGTTAATAAAATGTTAGAGGACAAAGTGGCAAGTTTGGAGGATAAAATGGGAAAGATTTCAGAGGACTTGAAAATGGTGGTCAATATCAACAATAACTCTTTGAAGACCACTACTATGGGTCTTTTTGTTCTGAATGAGAAAGCGCTGAATTGGAATGGAAAACTACTTGAGTTGGGTAATATAGAGGAAAGGATTGAAGAGATTAGTGGCTCTTACCTAGTGGAGAAAGTGGAAGCTTCTACTCCTATGCTTGAGAAGGACATGCAGGTGGGTTCTTGCCTTAGGATGAGGAGCAAGATGAAAAAGAGGGTTGTTGTTGTTGTTGAGGAGTTGAAGGATGTTATCAGTATCCATGAGGAGGTCATCAAGGATAACATGGCCTCAGCTAATGTTTTAGATAATTTGTTGTAGCTGGTGCTTCCTCTTTTGGTTCAATAGGTTTACTGATGTTTTTTGCTTTTGGGTTTGTTTATAGGTTGCTAATGTTCCATCTTATGTCAAATTTTTGGTTTTTTGGGTTGTTGGGCTTAGTGGTTTAATTTCTCTTGTAGCTTGGTGTCATTATAAAGGGTTTCGGGGCCCCTTCAAAACCTATTTTTCCTTATCAAAAACTGATTGAAGCTGATTTTCTACTGTACAATTGTTTTTTTATGTGCTTTTTACTTTTTGCATGTGGATTACCCTCAGAAAGAGACTACTTATCTTTTCTTAAATTAAGCCTTTACATTTCCTGTCTATGAAAGAAATTTATTGCTTGACAACAAGTTCATGAACTTCATACAAATTAAGATTGGTGTAAAAGGCCATCCCCACAAATGTTGTTTGGTCTAGAATTATAATGGAAAATAAAAAAGTTTGCTAGGAGAATAAAAAAGGTTTTCAATTGTCCAAGTACAACATAATATTACTAAAGCATTTCAAAGTTTAGTCATTTGAGATTCATGGATCTCCTTGGAGGTCACCCAACTAATATAATAATAGTAAATTAGTATGAACCTTTAGTCATAAATTAAAATGCAATATAATAGCTCTATGTCTCTCACACATAAACGTTTCATATAACCACATACCTTGTAAATGATGACAATCGACTTATGCCATTCCTTAAGTCAATTGTAAGATAGGAATTCCCCTTAATTGCCAATGGCATGATATGCTATCAAACACATTTATGAAAATTAATAACATTTGATTTTCACAGTCCGTGATTGTTATGTAAAAATTTGCACACAGTTTATCTAGAAATCTTACTCACATAAAATTTATGAAAAAGGTCATTAGTAACTTTTTCTCACACAAAAAAATATCAAAATAAATTTAGTTTTTAATCAATGTTGTTTCATCTATTTCCACCCACTTTCCTCTCAGCGATTTAGTATTTCTACATCGTCCACGTCTTCCATGGCCTCGTCTGTGAATAAAAATGCTGCCATAAAAGCTTTCACCGCACTACTACTGAGAAGGAAGAAGCAACTTGCGAGACTATGGTAAAAACTGCTCTACTATACCAAGTTGATGAAGGAGCTGTGGGATAGTGGTGGTCACCGCACTACCACACACCAATGGTAGAAGACTTGTAGGAGTCACCACAACACCACCAGGAATAGAAAAATGTACCTTTACAACAATGAAAATAGTCACTATACAACAATGATAGGTGCTCAATTAGGTGCACTTGGCGCTGGCTTAGGTGCACTTGCCACCGGCTTAGGCACCCCAAATTGATTACTTTAACGACCAAAATCTGGCGCTCAAGTTGGCGTTCATGAAGAAATCAAAATATAAAGATAAAAAATTTCCCGCGTGAAGGAAGAAATTAGACAACAAAAAGGGAAAAACATTGTGTGAAGGAAGAGAGCAGGGTGCTACTAGCAACTAAAGAGAGCATGAAGCTAGGATGCATGGAGGAAGTTTGGTGAGGAGAGTACACAAGTATTTGAATTTGCTCATAAGATTATATCAAATTTATTAAACGATATTTAATTTTTTTTTCTTCGATCGGTGATAATATTTTAATTTTATTTAAGATAAATCAAAAAATACAAAACTCCAAACAAAAATTTCTTCCAACACCATCACATCATGTTTACCCAAACACTAGCTATTTATAGTATTGAAACCAAAAATAGGGCTTAACCCCTTAAGCTTATACATCAACATCTAGCTTAAACACAATAAACTAGTTTACGCGGAAGTTCCAAAAGCGCTGCCTAGATGCAATGGGCACATTTCCACAAATGACTTCACCTTCTTTCTCGGACGCAAAACCTTCTTCTTGCACAACTCCTCTCTGGTGATGGCTTTGAGTCCAGCCATTATCTCCTTAGTCTCCATTAATTTGACGCATAGTTTCAAAGCTTGCCACCCCTGTTCCTTACCCTCTCTCCACATGACTTTGGTTCTTCCTTTTGGCCACCTAATGAAAGGGAAATTTATCTTTGCTACTTTCGGATCCACACCTTCCATTCCTTCGCTCACAAAGCCTCATGTCCTAGAATAGCCCTTTCCAGGACACTATCCATGTTCACTAAGAAATCCCTATGCACCAACACTTTCATCACTTTCCTTACAACCTCCACCAAATCTCTTAAGTCTAGTCCCCATGCCATGATCAAAGAGTATATATCCATATTGGTCAGATATCTATGCTTCAAATCTTTGAAGCCATTACCCAAAATTAATTTGCACAAATTGTGCCACTTTCACATCCTTGTACAAGAACAAGCTACACAGTCTCTTCATTGTCACTTTACCATCAAAAGGATCCAATTTCCTCCTCGCTTTCAGAGTGAAGTTGACCTCCATTTCTTCTCTGGTACATTAGCCACCAGATTACTTCACACCACCATCCTAATACTCTCCTTACTCCCGTAAACCAAGAAGCATCAAAGGAAAGAAAAGAAAAAGCTTCATTACATAGCAAATTTTTGGCCATCAACATTAATGCCGAATGTATGTCCAACACCAGAAAAAAGAGCTAATTCTTCAATAATTACAAAAAAAATTCCTTCAATAATTTGTAAGTATATTTAATATGTTAAATGATATATATTTTTTATTTCCTTGGAAAAATTAAATGATTGCATATTAATTAGTTTAACTAGTCCATGTGCTATGTTTTGACAAGAGGAGAAATATGGACACCATCCAAAGCAATTTGAAAAGAATATGTTACAGAACAAAAAGTGGAACGATTTTGTATTCTGGATGGAGAACGGGGTATCAATAGTTGAGATTAATTAACTTAGTTGGATATTATTGTGTTAATATGTCAATTTGCATCTCTTGTGTTGAGTTGTTTATTGATGCATAGGATGAGTAAATAGAGCTCAAATCTTATGATTACAAGATGACAGTTTATGTGCATGAATAAATATTAGAAGGATGTAGATGAACTCAATTCATCTGACTTTATGCCTCTTGGCAAACATTCCTCTTGAATCTCTAATATCAGGTGCCTGAGACTTCCTTGTAGCTTTTATCTTTTAGATGAAGCTGCTCGTATAGCTCTCTTACTTGCTTCACAAATCCTTGAAACTCTGACTTCTTAACATTCAAAAGATAAATGGAATTTCCTCAACACCCAATAGAGTTGTCCAAAAAAGCTAACTAAAAGCTAACCCAGTTTTTTAGTTTAATAATTTAATTATAAATTTTAAAATTTGAATGTTAATTTTTTTGTGTTATTGGCTTATTGTAGGATGGAACATTGTTTAATATTTATATCTATAAATTGTATCTATCACATTAATAGTGTGTCAAAATGGAAAGGAACTTGTTGGAAGTAGTATGCTCTAAATTTCCAATACTTAGTGAATCTAGATCCATAGTTAGTAATCTCCAAACAAAACTTGTCCCAGTAGCCATAAGGAAATGGGAAAAGTTAATGGGTAATAATCAATGGGATACACAAGAGGCTTTCATACTGTCATCTAATTACCTAAGCCTTCCCCCATGCACTCTTGAACTAGCGGGGGGGAGTCTAAAAGAGCTTACATTGCTTCTTACCATTGAACTTAATGCAAAAAATATTCCACATCTTAAACCACCAAATGGTCATGTGCTCGGATTTCCTTTCGTAATTGGGCAAGAGGAAGCCATGCTCCTTCTAAGTTGGATTCAAAATTTACTACACACATATGGTAGGTCTCTTCATACAAAATTAAAGACAAGTATCATGGAAAAAAATGGTTGAAAACCTCTAGAGAATATCAATCTCACAACATGTGTTTCTTGTTAGATTATGAGTGGTCACAGGTTGGTCTGTAGCCAACTAATCTTTCTTTCATCAGTTATTCACCCAATGAAAGAAAGATGAGTTGACTGCAAACTAGCTTGTGACCACTCATAATCTAACAAGAAACACATGTTGTGAGATTGATATCCTCTAGAGGTTTTCAACCATTTTTTTTTCCATGATACTTGTCTTGAATTTTGTAGGAAGAGACCTACTAGATGTGTGTGTTAAATGTTGAATCCAACTTAGAACTAGGATGGCTTCCTCTTTCCCAATTATGAAAGGAAATCTGAGCACATGACCATTTAGTGGCTTAAGATGTGGAATATTTTTTTGCATTAAGTTCAATGGTAAGAAGCAATGTAAGCCCTTTTAGACTCTCCCCCGCTAGTTCAAGAGTGCATGGGGGAAGGCTTAGGTAATCAATTGATAGAATGATAGCTTCTTGTGTAGCCCATTGATTATTACCCATTAACTTTTCCCATTTCCCTATGGCTGTTGGGACAAGTTTTGTTTGGACATTACTAACTATGGATCTAGATTCACTAAGTATTGGTAATTTAGAGCATACTACTTCCAACAAGCTCCTTTCTATTGTGAATGTGATAGAGACAATTTATAGTTATATATATACTAAGTATTGGAAATTTGGAGCTTAACACTTCCACATTTCTTTAATCAATTTGGAGCATAAGTCTAAAACTACTCAAATGACATTGTAACAGGGTAAAAATTTATCAAGGACATAATAGTAGTATACTTGTGTATGTGTATTTCCTTCAAGTAAAATTTGTGTTTATACTTTAGTGATCGATGTATACTTGTGTATGTGGTCAAATTTTCTTCTATTTAATGATATTATTGTGTATTTAAGGTCTATTTAATAAAGGGTGCATGAAACAAGTTTTAAATCCTTAAAAATATTTAAATTTCTAGGGTATTTTCATTTTGTCGAGTCTGTGCCGAGTCCGGGTGCCGAGTCCCTGAGTCCCCGAGTCGAGTCACCCTAGTCGAGTCTGAGTCTCATTAATTTGGTTGTGATACAAAAAAAAGGTGCTAACACATTGGATGAATATATCCTTGTCAAAATGACTAGAAAGAAATTTCAAATTTGTAAGTAAACTTTGACAGTCAAGAAAAAAGTCATAAAAATTGGAAGTAAACTTTGGCAGACATGTAGGTGAACTTAATTCATCCGACTTTATGTCTCTTGGTAGACATCAGCATCTCCCCTCCTAAATTTTGAACCACATCCATCACCTCCACATAAAACTGGACATCCTTCGTCTTCTTGGTTCACACGCCATGATATGGTTATGCAAATGAAATGAAGAAAAATATTCATCTCCTTCTCCATTGGCTAGAAGAATGTGTGCTTAATGTTTTAAGACATGATATCAACTCTCTCTTCTCTCATGGTTGAATACTGAAATCCATTATGGTGGGCCTCCAGATTTCCAGTCATCTTTTGTCCTCTTCCACCAAATGTTGGCCTGATCCACACATTTGCTAGCCTAATTGGCTTTGTTTTTGAAAGCTGAAATTTCTCCTGAGTCACCATCATAGCTCTCTTGCTTTTTAGACTCTTTCATTGCTAAAAATTGTCTCTGGGACTTAATCATTTGTACCACATGGTTGATGTGCTACGAATCCTTGCATCTAAAGGAAATTTCCTTAACATAAATACTGCTAGGGAATTTCAATATTTTCATTGTAGTTGGCATTAAAGACGGTACCTACAACATTGAAAATTATCCTTATATAAGAATTCCCTCCATCTTGTTGGCTTGTAACACTCTTGACGGTGGCTACATGAAATCTAATTCTGATTTCTCTTCTACATCAAAGGGTTCATATCCTTGATCTGACTCTTCTGAGTTATCATAATTAGAATCACTAGCTTCCATATTCAAAAATTCCCAACCACCATCTTTAATAAATTTATCTGGATCATCAGTAATACTCTTCAAAATTGGCTGCTAGTTCAAGTTCATTCTACTTTCATAATACTTTATATCCATGGAGTTCAGCCATTCCTTGATGCCATCAAGTGAAGATTGAGCAATGGCATCAATGCGGAGTACATCCTACTTAAAGTCTTTGAAAACAATAGCCATATCAAATTCCTTTTGCCCAAGTCCTACTCTCTCAAGGTTAACAATCTCAATCTCACTAATAGGGATTACTAAGAAAGGTAATTCCACCAACTCTACCAAACAGTTTACCATAGGAACAATAAAAGTAGAGGATTTCAAAGGAACTCCATGAAAACCAAGCTCTCTAAATGGTATATCAAACTATAGTTCAAAATATTTTAGATAAGGCTACTCCCATAACTCTCTTACTCACTTAACAAATCCTTGAAACTCTGTATTGATTTTATTTTTCTTGTCCCTCTCTTGTTGTTCTTCCTCAATTTCATCAGGATCATACATTGACCTTCTTGCCCCTCCTAAAGTTTGGACCACATCCATTACCTCCACATAAAATTGGACATCCTTGGTCTTCTTGGTTCCCACAGTGATATGGTTATAAATGAAATCTCCTCTATTGGTGGAAGAATGCATGCTTAATGTTTGATACATGATATCAACTCTCTTCTACTCTCATGGTTGAATATTACTAAAATCCATGATGGTGGGCCTCTAGAGTTCCATTCATCTTTCTTCCTCAATTTCATCAGGATCATACATTGACCTTCTTGCCCCTCCTAAAGTTTGGACCACATCCATTACCTCCACATAAAACTAGACATCCTTGGTCTTCTTGGTTCCCACACTGTGATATGGTTATGCAAATGAAATCTCCTCTATTGGCTGGAAGAATGCATGCTTAATGTTTTGATACATGATATCAACTCTCTCTTCTACTCTCATGGTTGAATATTACTAAAATCCATGATGGAGGGCCTCTAGAGTTCCATTCATCTTTCTTCCTCTTCCACCAAATGTTGGCTTGATCCACAAGTTTGCTAGTCTAATTGGCTTTGTTTTTTAAAGCTGAAGTTTCTCCTGACTAACCAGTATTAGCTATAATTTTTTTGAAATTTTATTATGGTATGTGCACTTTGATATGATGTAATATGATTATGGTTTCATCTCATATATTGTAATATTAGATATATAACAGAAAAATAAATTAGTGCATGAAATAAATAGTAACTTTTCATTTTAAATGTTTTTTTTTTGTAGAACATGGGTCTTCCAAAAGTTCAAGATGATCCTCAACATGATATAGATCCACAAAATATTGGTTCTACTGGTACAAATCACATGGCAAAGGATGATGATGACGCAGATATGGAAGACACCGAGACTGATGACAATGATGATGATGATGACGACGACAATGATGATGATGATGATGATGATGATGATGATGATCACGATGGTGATGATGATGATGAGACAGTTGGTGATAGTAACCAATGACATTCATGATCATATATACTACATCATGGATCATTGTTGATATATCATTATGATGACTCTTTTCATGGTTACTATCATATGTATCATTTTCACAGCCTACACTACTATATTATTGAGTTGTTTCATATTGACATGTATCATTTACACTATATCATTTGGACATGTATCATCTTGACTTGTATCAATTTGAGTTACATAACTTATCAATTTTATTTATATCATTTGTACATGTATCATTTTCACTTATGTTGACTATTGGACATGTATCATTTTGACATGTTTTTGATGTACTGGAATATTTGACTTTCACTTGTTTTAGTTATATATTATGATGATCTTATCAGTATTGACTTGTCAATTTATATATATTAAAAGTGGCTGATTATTTTTGGATGGATATTTATTAAGTATGATGATTTTAATTTATTTCTCAAGATGGATGTTGTCAAATTGAATTAAATTATAGATATTTGACTCATTTTTTTTAATTATAGATGATAATCATGTTACAATAATTATATTGTTATTTAATCATGAGTTAAATAATATGATTACTTACTCTATAATCATATTAGTTATTTAAGAGGCATGATATATTTAAATAATTAAATTGAAATCAAATATATTAAATTAATAGATGGAAACAAAACAAGAAGCATTTTTAGAAGCAAAAAAGGAAGCAACAATGGAAGCCAAGCTAAAAGCAAAACAAAAGCAATCTTGGAAGCAAAACCAAAAGCAAACCTGGAAGTAAAACTGGAAGCAAAACTAGAAGAAAAACTGGAAGCAAAACCAAAAGAAAACCTGGAAGAAAAACTAAAAGCAAATTCGGAAGCAAAACTAGAAGCAAACCTAGAAGAAAAATTGGAAGCAAAACTGGAAGCAAAATTGGAAGCAAACTTGGAAGAAAAACCAAAAGCAAAACTAGAAGCAAAACTAAAAGCAAAACTGGAAGTAAAACCCAAAGCAAACTTGGAAGAAAAACCAAAAGAAAATATGGAAGCAAAACCAAAAAGCCAAATTGGGCACTGATTTTGGTGCAATTTTTGACGTTACTTCTCGGTGCTATTTTAGGCACTTTCGGAGGCGCTATGATTTTCCAATGCTAAATCCGATGCTAAATACGGTGGAAAAATCGGCACAACATCCGACACCGAGTTGACCATGCATGTTTGCACCGAGTTTAGCACCAACCAAAATTTTCAATCATGACTCAAAATACACTAAAATTCGACACCAAAGTCGACACTAATTGCTTGTTGTGTTGTTGTGATGTTGCACACTTTATGACTATGGGTCATATTTGGTTGAGAAGATTCATGAGGGCCTAGTTACATTGAAGAAAGGTCAATTTGGGGTGAGGTTCTATTGGTATTCTTTATTCATGCATATGTTTTTGTTTAAGGGTGCTACATATTTTGGTAAGAACATGACTTTGGAGAAAAAGGAAGGTGATATGGATCTGCTTGTCCAATGTTAGAACACACTCCTTGACAAGAATTGTAGCAAATCCAGTTATGTGGTGTTTGAAAATGTTTTTTCTTCAAAGTTGAGAAGGGTATTGATTATGAACATGCCAAGAATTCTTGTAGATTTGCATGACTTTTGGAGTCCCAAGAACAAAAGGCAACATTTAAAAATTGAGCACAATTGGGAGGATGTGATCCCTTACCCAATTTACACAATCTTGAGGGTGTATGCCACAAGTGTCTAACCTCATATATTGCCAAGGGATGTGCCAAAAAGGGTTTCTTTTCTAGAAGTAATGTGGCAATTAGGTGATGTGGAGAACAATCATTTGAAGGATCAGGGTAAGGGAACCTTTTTCACTGCGTACACATGTTTCTCTAATTTTTTCATGATAAAAGGAGGATGGAAAAAAATTAATGATGTACTCAATCCCTTGGAAATGAAGAGGGTAAGAGCAAGAAACCATGATCCCGAGGGATTTATGGTGTTGCTGAAGGCAAGAATTTGAAGCTCCAAATTCATCCATAATTTCTATTTCTCACGGGATGTAATAAGGAATATTTTTTACTTCCAATTTCAAGATGATAGAAAGATGAAGTGGATTTCCTTCACTAAATTGGAAAAGGAAATAAGAGCAAAGGATCCATAATTTATAGCTCTTGAGGAGAGTAAAGATGTAATACAAATAGTTGAATATGTTTTCCATAATTTTGAGAAAATGGTTGGGAATTTGAAAGGTTAAAGATTAATCCAAGACAAGGGGGGGGGGGCTGTTGTAGTAGAGGAACAAGGGGAGGGGGAATCCCCTATGATGGAAGAAAGACTAGCCTCTCAACCCCCAAAGAAATTAATTGTTTTTGAAAGGAGGAAAGATAGGGCAAAGAAGAAGAAACAAGAAGTGCCAAGCTCTTCTCAACAAGAGGAACAAAGAATCCCTTCACCGGTGCATCAAATTCCACTACCATTTCCTCCTATGTCTACTAGTCCTATGATTGTGGGCATTGATTCATCACCAAGGCAATCATCACCACCAAGACAACCACCTCCCAAAAGAAAAAAGGTTGAATTTAGTAGCCTGGTGGATTATGACGAAGATTCTAATGATGAGATATTGGTCACTGAAGAAGAGATGCAACAAGGTATACCTTCTCCTAGGGATATGGTACCTAAATAATTGGGCCTTAGATTGAGAAAAGTGGACCTCATAGGCATGAATAACAAAGATGATGTCTGAGAGGAAGCTTGTAAACAATTCATGGATGACAACTCATTTGTCCATTCTCCTTCCTTCTTAGAATTTTCTTGGAGAGAAAAGAAAGATGAATATGTTAATAACATTGGAAAGAAGAGGAGACTCCACCAATAATTTACCAATGTAGTCATATAGGCCCAAGTCATAAAAGAGATGAAAGAAATATTCCAGAGAATAACTACACAAGAGGGTAGAGAGTTGAGAAAAAGTGGTATTCTCCTACTGCCAGAATGGGACCTAGCCACTGCGATAGTCTTGGACAAAGTAAAGAGGTATGATAAGCCTCTATACAATTCTAAGGAGGAGGAAACAATTGCACTGCAAGGATCTACATTTAGTGAGCAGTGGGATACATTAGCTATCTGGGATCTAGCCCCTAATACTAAAAAGCTAGAAGTTGTAGAACCTTCAACAAACTATAGAGGGGGCTTGATCATAAAGAGGGTATTTGATACCTTTTCTATTGAAGTTGCCAATATGTCAGTGAATGTTGCACAGTTTACAAAGGCAACAGTAGAATCGATGACAACAGAAAAGGAAATTTTTTTAGAAAATGTACAATGATTTTTTAATTCAATATGGAAAGAGCCAACAACAAATAATGGAGCTACAAACTGAAATGACACTACTAAAAGAGAAAATGCAAAATATGCAATCCAATGGGCCAACCCAAATAGGTTATGAGTCTCCTGCTTCACCACAAACACAACTAGCTCCTGCTTCTTCTACAAATGTTTCAATGGCAATTATGCCATGTAATATGGGAAATGTGCCCATATCAGTTGAAGAACCAAGCACATTAGGTGCACAACAAGCAAAGGAAATTAGCAGAGAAGAGCTGCTTGAGAAGCTAAAGGAATATGAAGAAAAATGTGGCCAACATGAAAGAATGATCCTAGTTAGCAATTTAAATATTGTGACTATAATATTAGAGTATTTAAACAAAGGGTTTGATAAGAGATTAATTAGCATCCATGCTAATTATTCCTCTATGGTTGATGCTATAAGGAATTTTGATAGTGATAAAGAAGTGGCAATCCCACTCATGGAAAAATGGATTCCTAGATTACAAGATTTGAGGCTAATGGCTATGGGAGCCAAACATAATGTGAATAAGACCAATAATATCGAACCCACCCTTAAAATAAATGGAATTCAAGAATTTTAGGGAAAGCTTGAGCCTTTGGAGGCTAAAATAAGGGAGTTGGTTAAGAACTTTGATGAGATGAATGTAGGTCTCCATCTTGACATCTTGAAGGAGAATGGTGAAATTAAATAGATTTGCAAGATTTGAGAAGGTAAGCACATGATGTGATTTCAAAGCAAGCAGCCTTGATTTTTGAGGGAACTAATATGAGAATGATGAAGAATAACATGGACATGATTACTCAAGCAAGAATTTCCTCAGAGGAGTTTGATAAGGAATCAAATCAAGTTGTCACAATATATGCTCCATATAGACTAAAGGCTAATAGTCTGATTTAATTCAATTGGCCCTTAGAAGAGGAATTCCCATCATGGAAGGACAAATATCTTGATGTTGTAGAGGACTAGGCTACTGTTTTGGGATGGTCACTACAATTTTAGTCTTTTGGTTTGAAAACAATGGTGAATAACAAATGGGAGAATATAATACATGGCTTGGAACTAGTATAGATTAGGCCTTTGATAAAGTAATGACAAAATAGTGTATTCTCTCCAGTTTGAATTTGTTGACAAGGATGCAGATGTGGAGGTAAATTTTCTTTTCTCTTCTCACTTTATACTTTTCTTCTTTCAAGCATGGTGTACGTGGAAAAAAATTTCAAAGCATGTGGGTATATTTCTACAACAAATGAAAGGTTCCTATTGGAAGGTGGGACAAGATCTTCACCGACAAATGTAAATAGTTTTTGTTGCATGTGATATTTCCCTTCATTTGAATTGCAAATATAACTGTAAAAGGGAATATTCATTGTAATAGTCCAATAGGAATAGGACATGTGTAAATTTTGGCCCAAGCTTGTTTCATTAGTAGAATTTGTCAAATAAATGACTACGTGACTAAAACTTTTAGTCACATGACTAACACTAGTAGATTTTAGCAAATAAATGACTAATTTGGTCATTAGGTAAAATCACATCTAAATGACTAAATAAATGACTAATATTAGACAAATAAAAATGACTAAATAAATGACTAATATTAGACAAATAAAAATGATTAAATAAATGACTATTACTCCTCTATTTTGAATTTGATCATAACCCATAGAGCTTAAGCCCCCTCATGGGACCCCTACCTAAGCGGGACATTTGGCCACCTAGGTTGCTTGGTGCACCAAAAATACCTATTGCATGGAAGGCATTGCCTCTCGGTGCAGTCTTAAGGCCTTCACATATTTTATAGAAAATTTTAACATTTCACAAACAAAAATGATTGAATAATTAGTCACACAAATAATTCAGTCTTGCAATCATGTCAGATAACATATAGTTCTACCGGTGATTCAATAAGAGTTATGGTACATATAATACATATATTATCAATTATTTCAATCCATTTGAATAGATCATTTAAGGAGTCAAGAATCAATCGTGTTATTCCAATATTTCACCATGATGGGGTTAGAGAGGAAGCATGGTAGGGAGCCCTAACTTCACTACATCTAAGCCAAAAAGTGCAAAGTATGTTGGGGAGACCTAATCTAGACTTATCTAAATTTATTTCATTCCATTATTTAGCACTTATTATTAATTGTTTAAGCTAGCCACAAGCAACTAGAATTTGTAGCACATCCATGCACAAACACATACTCTCTAACATATTAACATACATATAGTTTTCTATCGGTGCAATCCTTGAACCTCCTTTAGGTGCAAGTTTTAGTATATATTCCTCTCTATATTGAATTGTCTCCCCCTCTATCTCTCTTTCTTTTTCCCAATCTCTCCAAAGATCAATTAAAGTATTAGATTTTTATATATTAATTTAATTTGTTGTATATAAGAATATATTAATTATTAATTATAATAATTTTATATTTTTTTATTATAGAATACAATATATAATAATAATATAACCTATATATAATATTAAAAAAAATAATAATATATAATTTAATCTTATAACTATTATATTAAATATATATAATATATTAATTATATTTTATATTATATTTATTATATTAATTTTTTATCTTAGTCATTCATCATTTTTCACCCTTTTTTTGGTTGCTTTTCACCATTTTTTGTTGCTTTTCCTGCCACTATTGGTTTCCACTCCTCCAAACTCTTCCTCACTAGAATTGACCTTTCACTTCTCTAATTTTCCAAGCTACAACTTGGAAATAGGGTTTTTCCAAATAATGTTTTGATGTAAGCAGTTGGAATTGTGATGGAAATAATTGATTTGAGTTTAACAAGCTAAATTTAAGCTTCTATGATTCCATACAATTAGAGGCTGAGCTTAGATGATATCCAAAATGGATTTCTATAAAGTTTTGGATCAAATTGTCAGAGAAATGCGAGTTTTCTAATGGCATTGAACTTGGATAAATACTTTCATTGTGCATTTATGGTAGGTTTAATACTAAATTCATGCAATGTTTTCTGATAATTGATTGATTTGATGAAACGTCACTTAGATTTTAGATTACAGTAGTAGGGTTTTGGATTCCATATAAACCTTGGTTTGAATCATTGTGAAATTATTTAGCTTAGAACAACATAATTTTGGAATCTGCGTTAACCTTGGGCAGCCTAGGGTTGCATTATTTTGGAATATGTATTAACCATGGTTGTAGTCATTCTAAAAATAATGTTATCTGCACAACAATTATTTTGATTGTAGAAAGAGAGGTGAATATTAAGGTTCTCAAAATTCTTGAAATCGAATAGAAGGTTAGATTTCTTTTGATATTTTATTTCTTTTTCATGGATTAAATTACAATTTGCATCGAAGTAAATTTCCCTTTATATTAATATAGCTTTTGTCAAATCTATTTTGGATAAACCTAGTAGAAGCTTTTGTTTGATGTTTAAAACTTCAGAGTGATTTATTGAATTCAACATCAGAGCTTTTTATCTAGAATTACTTGTTACTTACCTTGCAAAGGAGCTCTCTATCCTAACTTTGTGTCTATAGATCTGTTAGAATGCCTCTAATCTTGACCTTTGTCGATAAGTTGTAACACTTAACATGATTTAAACCAAATAGAGAGGAATGCACCTTCAAAAGATCCTTCTATGTAAACGGTGTGTCTTTAGACCTTTCTGTAATAGTGCATCTAGTGTTGATTAGGGTCTAGACAACTGGGAGATTATTTACACTTAACATGACACAGACTAACTACGCATGAACACATAATTAATCTCAGAATACCTCTGGGCATAAGCCACATACCTAACCTTGTCCATTGTGGCTTTCTTTAACATGGCCTATTTAATTTGGGGAGTTTGTGCAACGGTACCTAGGCTAGGGTCATTTTTATGCCTATTTGAATCATTGTGTCATTCTGTTCTATTATAGTTGGTTGGATTTAAATTCAAATTAAAAGATCATTGATACAAAATCTCAAAAATTAGGACAAACAACATTTATTTCTCTTGTTATTGAGGAATGCCATATGCTTGAAGTGAAAAAATAAGAATTAAAAATAGATAGAGAATACCAATGAATGTTGACTATTGTTGCATAAATTAAAAGAACAGTCTTGACTGATGCTACTCAGGTATGTCCCTACTGTTGCAGACACTTGGATTAAATGAAAATCACTATTGAGCTAGGAAGACTTGAGAGGGGGGAGTATAAGTAATCAAATGTGTATAAGTCCAGTTGTGCATTACTTTTTTTGTTAAAATAGGAATCCTATAAATAACAAGGAAATGAGCCTACATGAAAATGCTGAAAATTTGAATTAAGAGTAGAAACACTATATTAAGTAAATAAAAGCAATTTACTAGTGCTACTCAGCTATGTATTGCAAACACTTCGTAGGCACCATTGCTTAGCTAGGGTGACCTGAGAGGGGGGAGCATAAGTAGTTAGAATACATATAATCTTAATTCTACATGATTTTTTTCTGCTAAAATAGGGATCTTGTAAATAATAAGGAAATGGGTCTATGTGGAAATAACAAAAATGTGAACAGCTAAGAGTAGAAACACTATTAGAAAATAAAAGCAACTTGTGCTTGGATATTTTCCTAATGTGGTGTTTTTATTTTTTATTTTAACACACCCTCAAAAATGACAATGTCCTAGGGGCTACAGGATGGGATGGAATGACTCCCAACATTACCAGTACCTAGGCCCCAATAGGGGACCATCCCTAGGATGCCCCTGCAGAGGAAGGATGTATCTCCTTTGGTGGGATGTCCAGGTGTCCTTTGACTGTCCTTGGGACATCAATGCATCTAAGCAGTAAAAAGAAAACAAGGACTTAATATAAAAAATAGCAGAATAAACTTTAAAAAACAAGTTTTTGGCATCCATTTTGCTATAGAAAAGCAAGAATATAGACATGAGTGCATCATTGGTTGGAAGCAAGCAATAGATTTTTATAATATGCATAGCCATTATTGAAATTTGAACTATTAAAAAGAAACAAGTTTGTGATCCCATTTTATTGGTGTTCAAAGTTTTATTTGAATGCCAAGTAGGAGTCTTGTTCTAGATGGAGCTTAACACTACTATAGCATGGGAGGCTACCCACAAGTCTCAAGAAGATGTCCTTACTCTATGTTATTTGGAGGACATACATTGAGCCTTTCAAACTTAGTTTTTTGTTAAACAGCGTCTTGAATGTGTCTATGATCTAGGAGGATCTACCAACAATGGTTCTTGTGGTATGCAGAAACAATTCTCATGGCTTGTGGTATGGTAACACTATTAAAGTAATATTGATATATTTAATGGTCATCTTAGTTGTTTAGTTTAATTTTAGTTAACTTAGATTGCTTGAACAGTTAGTTTTAACAACTTTTTGTTTATTGCTTTAGTTCACGATTGTTTTTTATTTACAAACCTAACACCTTTTCCCCATCATGCAAATATTGTCATATATTCATGGGATTTTTTTCCAATGATCAGTCCCTTCTTCTTTGTTATGTACCTCCATCCTACTATTCATGCCATGTGGAGTTTTATTTTCCATCATTGAACTACTCCCTATCTAGTCTACCACTGTGATGTCTTTTGTTTAAGTCACTGTCATGCATGATTGAAAATTGTCATGTTGATCTTCTCATTTATCTATCTACTTTGACTATGCATTTCAATAGCTTTAAGATCCACCTCTTTTAAAATATTTGGCAATTCTTTTTAATCAAAATATGTACAGTCTCCTAAAGTGTGAAGCCAAATATTTCTCATGTGGGAAATCTCCTATGAATAATGGATAAACATCATACCTTATGAGTATCATTTGTGCATGATCTAACAACAACTGTCACTATTACCTTTTATAGGATCACATCATTTTAGGATCTCAATGCTACAACCAATCTATAATAGGTCACATGGAAGCCTTCAAATAGATTCATAGTAGCATCCTCATTAACAATACTTGATCCACATTTTGCATCATCATCTAATAGAACTTCCTTTGAGATAAACTCAAGTTTTGATGTTGTGTGATTCATGTATGTATGTTTAGAGCTCCCACATTTCATTCAAAGATTCAGCATTGCTAAGGCATAAAGCATCGGTTTACTAAAGTTCAAAATTATACAAGCAAGAGCCTTTCCATCTCTTCATTCCATTTATCGATGTCATTCTTGTTATAGCTCCAGCTCAAAATTTTAGTATAGATTACAGCTTCAGGGATGAGAATGTCCATTAAGCTACACTACAAGTTATGTTTAAAAAAGATTTAAAAATGATAGAAATAAACATGAAAAAGACAAAACAAGAGGAGCCTTATATGAAAAGGTTTCAAAGAAATAATTGAAAAAAAGACATAGTAAAGGTACATGCATCGAGTATGTTCTTGAAGGTGAAGGAGATTCTTCCATCTAAAGTAATTTTGAGAATAATAATTCAAAGAAATTGAGAAAGTCACATAGAAGACTTCCCAAAGTCACCTAAAGGATACCATGTAATATTAATTCTCTACAACATAATGGATTCTAATCATAATTAATGTTTTGTTAACATATATATATTGACTAAAAGTTTGAAATAAAAAAAGAGGGGCAAAAGTGTATAAAGTTGTATGTACCCATTTTTGGATCATGTTTTGACAGGTTAATGTTTTAGTCCTATGATAATGCGATGCTCTGAAAAGTGCCTTCTAGCACACTCAAGAGATCGAACAGTTGTTGAGTTTCCCTAGTTTTTAATATTCCTTAGTCACCCTCTTAGCCTTTGTTAGCATGTTTCCAAACCCCTCATGCCTTAGTGTGTTCATTTGTACTTTCTTTTTGCCTCAAATTATTTGGTTTTTGCCTAGTATGGTCAAACATCCTTACTACAATTGGTGGTTCTGAAATTGCCACAACCATTTTCACTACCATCCCAATGGCCTGGCTTTTGACACAACAGTCTCACAACTACCACAACAATTTTGAGACCACTTGTTTGCAACAAACAATTATTTCACCGAAAATAGATGAAAAAGGAATTTAGATCATTTCATCTTCCCCTTTTAAATTTCTAGCATTCTAATGCCCATTCCTGCCTCACATATCTTTAATTTGACCTTTACTAACCTCTAGGCTCTTCTAAAAACAATTTTCATTTCTTTTGAAGGATCCTCACCTCTCGCAAGCATAGAAACTTTTCTCAAATTCATCCACATTTCTTCAGATTCCAAAAGGCTCCATATATCCTAGCTACACCCCTCTACAAGATCTACCCATACTTAGACAAAATTTGTCAACCAGTTGAAGTGAATTATGATTGTTGGAGTGTCCCTAAGAACAAAAAACATCAATTTCATCTTCAAACTACTCTAATTCTGCAAACACTTAGTCTACAGGTTGGATATTTATTTATTTATTGTTTTGTGCTTAGTCTAGAAAATTGTGGGTGTTTAGATTGCTAAATTAATTAGTGATTGTGCTCAGAATTAATTGATGGTTAGTTTGTGCTTTGTCTTATTTAAAAATTCTTGTCTTGTAGTGTATGTGTTCTCTATTTTGTTTGCAATCAAAATGAGAGCTTCTAAGTTCCATTAGACCAACTCAAATCCTTTTAAGGGTCTACATCTCATATTAGGGACTTTGTTCTTCCCTATTTGAGTGGAATCTTATGTTTCAACCCTCCTATCATTGATTTATTTCTTGTTTTCCCCATGAAATTCTATTGTTCATGCTTAGCAGTCTTTGAAAAACATTTAGGAGTCTCTGTGGGCATAATTGTGTGCTTCCAAGTGCTCTCCCATCCAAACCTCCCCACACGAGGCTTAATTGCCTCACACTAGACCTCCCAAGGTCTCATAAGAGCTTCCTTTTCACTGTTTCATCTTTGTGGCAATACCAAAGACACTAGCAAATCATTGTTTGATATTTTTTCAACTTTGAACAAAATTTTAGATCATTTTGCTATTGGACTTATGACTTTCTAAGGCCTATCTATCACTATCCCAACATATTGGCACCTTCAACTACATGCATAAATCGCAAAAATTGCTTTGTTACAGGCATACAAGTACCTAGAATGTGCCATCTATTTATAACATTCTAAAGCTTATTTCCTATTGATTGCAACCTTCAAAGGCTTTTTTATAGCTTTCCAAGTCCATTCCCAGCCTCACATAGGCTCTTCTATTGTTTCCTGCCTAAAAACACTTAATTGTAACATTGCTTGACCTTTGTTTGACTATTTGCTTTAGTTCCTCTACATTTTATCAGCACATGTATAGTTGTTTATACATTGTGATATCTTCTAAACATTAACAAACACTATTTACATTGTAGGTTTGACAAAACTTTTAAGTTTGAGCATTAAAGCATATTTATATGGGCGGATTTTCCTATCAGACTTGTTAAACAACAATATATCAGTCATGATTTGAATTTCTATGGACATTATAAATATGCTTCATTATTGTTGTCGTTGGGAAGTAAATCGAGGAGACCTCTAAAAGGATGTTACTAGAGTCCCACAGAATGCACCCTGCTCCAGCCATTCCAATATTACCTTTCAAAGGCCCTATAAAAGTTTAAATAAATAATCCCTAGGGTCAGGGGTTTCCATCTTGCCAACATGCTTAAGTTTCTCGTCAATACTATTCTTAGCTAGATGTGTCTTCAAAGTTGGCCATTCATAATTTTTGTGCTTACCAGAATCCATTTTAATATACCTTTAGATAAGCTTAGAAAGATCTAACTCAATTTTAATTTTACCCTACCATGATTACATATTATTGTGTAGTGGACTCCTATTTCTTTCTATCCCAACTGATCATTTCACTACAATTGAGAAGCCTTCTACATGAGCTTAAGAGTCTTTGCTTGGAAAGGGCTATGAGATTAGGAGTTCTTGTAGCGTAATTGGGGTGACCCAGCACCAACCCAAGTCCTCAATCAATGATCCCCCATTGTGAAGGGCCAATGCAAAGGAAGAGGATCTATATTTTCTTCTTCATTCTCATAAAACAAATCTTGATGGGCCTACATACCCAGTTCCTCTAACCCTCTTCTGGGTCAAAATTATATGTTGAGTTGCTAAACAAGAAAAGGAAGAAGCCCTTGGTAGGGAAAATTTCAACCAAATTGTTTTGACAAGGTCAATCATCATTCTGTTAATTTAGAGACTGTAAAGTGTATGCTAACCTGACCTTACAATTCCTATTCTTATCTCTAATCCAAAGGATGGATGCCAAGAGTTCCTTCTAATTTTATTTATGTGATATTCTTTGAAAGATCTACATGTTATGTTCCATTGGACCTGAGAAAAATATTTGTTTGTCTCTAGCCCACATCATTTTTTTGGCATGTCTTGCATGATCGAGTGAGTTTTCGAGAAAAAGTGTGGGAAAATTATTCTAGGAGTCTACCCAAATGTAGCCTTAGTTTTGTGTTTGATTTCCCATGATTGGTATTGATTAATAACCTTACTATTTACTATTCAAAAATTCCACATATGAAATCCTTTAGCCTTTTATCGTTGCATCGGGGGAACTGGGTTTTATGTTGGTCCGATAGTATTATGCTCCCTCGCTATGCTTTTAGCACATGTTGATTCTCCCTATTGTATAGTGTATCATACCATTGGTGGGGCATTGTGTTATCTTCCGTTGAGATGTTCTAGTGTTGTCGATATGCTTTATTCGAGCCATTAGGGAAATGATAGCATTTATTCCATCGATACACTTATGTTACTCTGATGTGTTCGCCTTTGTTGACCTCGTTAGAACATCGAGGGGAGTCCTTTGGAATTCTACCCAATGGACTGTTGTTACGTCCATATTTGTGTTGTGAGCTACTTTCATTGGTTTATCGGTGGAGCTATGAGGGGAGTTCCCCTGATGTAGTAATGTTAGGCCAATAGTGTTAAATTTCTTAGGAATGGGAGTGGTGACCATGGAGTTTTTGGATTATTGATTGATGTGATCATATGGTAATATGGGTCATGAAATGGACTTGCAAAAACCACACTTCATCCTTTGCTTCCATTGATAGAATGTTTACCAACACAATCTCGATCTCTAGATAGAAAAAATGTTATGATTGGCCAATCTAGGTATGATGAGGTACATATTGAGAACAAGAATTTGCTAACTGGGTTCACAACCCATCAAATTGGTCAGTTTCATTGTTTGATTCATGAACATGTTCAACTCCTTGTTCAAGTATTTTTTAAATGTCGAGAAATTCCACATGTAAAACACGAGCTTTTTTATTTTAGCAAAATTACTCGATGGAGAGGCAAAGAGCTAAATTCTGAAATTTACAGATATAAACTACACCAAATTTGTCCTTAAAATCTCCACCAAATTTTTTGAAAAGCTCTAAATTGAGAGGAGTTGACAGGTAATACTAGGCTCCAAATCCTGTCTTTTTTTACAATCTAGGGTTTCATATTACAGGTGAGTTATATTTAGATTAATTATTGTTGGTTACTTCATTTTTAAACCTTTTTTTTTCTAATTTTCAATTCTTGAATTTTAAGTAGAGATTAGAGCTTAGGAAAAAATGATGCAACATTTGTTTAAAAATTATGTTGGCAAATTATATCATGTATCCCTCACTCAACTAAACAAGGTGAATGTATCATCATTTTGGAATGATTTTAGGCTTGCAAGTCAATGAATACCGTCATTTAGAATGCCTCTAAGCTCAGACCCACTAAACACGAAGAATGCACTATCAATCTTAGAACACCTTTCCACTTGGATGTGTTATTTAAGGGAATTTTATTACACTAAAATTTGGCCTAAAATTTGCATAGGGTGTTGTGGAAATGTGGTCTATATTTACACCTTGACACTAGTATTGATGGCTTGTGAGTCTTCAACCAAGGTCATCATCGTGGAAATCTCTTTATGCCAGGTACCTTTATCCCACGATTACCTGAACTCTATATAAAATTAGTGTTCCTTGTCTAGGTTAAATTTTAGTCTTCGAAATGAAGTTTTGCTTATCCAGGTTATATTCTAGTCTTTGAAATGTAGTTGATTTGTGTGTATCTAGAGCATGATGTATTTTATTCTTTTCACTAGAGAAAATATGCTGAGATTGTACCCTCCTATTTAGAAAATGTTTAGCCTTGAAGTCACTAAGAATAAAGATCGCATCATCAAGGTTAAATATCCTTGTGGCTTAGAAGTAAAAGGGGATTTCTATTCCTCCAATTATGCTCAGTCTTGCTTTAGTGTGGTTGGGATTGAAAAATTCTATCTTTTTAAATGTATTCACTTGACTAAGTTAAATTTTAGTATTTGAAACGCATAACAGGATATCAAACAGGAACCCTAAAATTTGATAGGATGAATTTATTTAACTTTGGTTGTGCTTTGACTATTCTTTTCCACTTTTAGTTATTTTGTAAATCTAGACCATTATATTTTTTTCTTTTCTATGTTAAAGGAAAATACCTTTTTTTTCTGGTGGCAAGAAGCTGATGTAAAGAAGAATGGAATCCAATTACAATTAGAAACAAAAATTGGACAGTAGGGAAAAAATGGATGCCAAACTTCCCTTTTTATGATAAATTTTATCTTTTGAAATGAAGTACATATTATAAATTTGGGATTCTGAGCTTAAATTATATCCCGGACCTTGCTACAGTAGCTCTCTTCATCTATGTTCCTTCAACACCATATTCTCCATGCTTTTTTAGTGGGTAAATTGTAACACTTACCCTCTCTGAACTAAAGATTCACCCATCTGCCATATTTTTAATAGGTTAATTGTAACCTCACTTTCAACTTGACACAGGGAATAGAAATCAAGTTATTAAAACATAATTTACTGCAAATTGGCATGTCCATTTTAACATAAGTAAATTGTAACACTCATTTGTTGTCAACTAAACATTTTCTTATTTTCTATGTTTTTTAACAGGTAAATTATAATAGTCTACCTGAACTACATGCAGTTAATGCACCATCAAGCTTAGATCATAATCTATTGTATGTAGCACGACTACACTTGGGGAGCACATTGATATGAGCTTGACCCCAATCATAAGCCAATTCTTTCATGGTTCCACCATTGAACTAGATACTAAATTCTATCTCCACCTTGCTTGAATAGGCTTTTTTATTCCTTAGTTCCCTTTTCCTCTTTCTCTTTAGGTTTGTAATAGATAAGTTATATCATGTATCTGATGTTAGTTGAAAGTTATCCCCTTCCACTTTTCATAGGGAAATTGTAAGTCACTGCTTTGTCAACTAAGCATAGGGAATGCACAGTCACTGATTTAAGAGTGATGATCAAATAAATTGTTCTTCTCTGTTATTAGATCATGGCTAGCTGGACTTTCTGCCTCTTTCATGTTATTTTCTAAACACAGGTTGTTTTTGTTTGTTAAAGTACATAACTTTTATTTTGGGATTGACAGCTATGGTAAAGAAGAATGGGATCCATTTAACCTTGGATTGGTAAAATGTAGATTATGTTGTCCTGGGTGCAACAAGAACATCTTCTACGTTTCAGACCTCCATAGAAAACCATTATTTTAGAGGAAGCCAAGGGGGAGGAAGATATTATATATCTGAAGCATGGAGAAAGATGGTGAAAAGACTACCCCTAAATAAGAAAAAGATAGTGAAGTTGTTTTCCCTGAACACAAAGAAGACAATGATGCTATTGTTTTTGAAGAGTTTGTTTCTAAAATTGTGGGGGAAGAATCAAAACCTGAGGAAGATGATGAGGATGAAGACTTTGACTTTGACCCTTTCCTATAGTACATGGATGAGGAAGATGCATCCTTAAGCTAAAGTTCAGAGAATGAAGAAGGATTAGAGGAGGAAGGAAAGGATTAGTTAGAAGATGTGTATGATGAAAATGAGGCTATGTGGTTGGAGTTGGGGAGTGATCCAAAATATATATTTTCAAAATTTTGTTTCGTGGATACAACATATATCACTATATTATAGTCTAGGTATTATCAAGTGTTATCATGAAATTTTTAATAGTTGAATTCCAACCCCACAATAGTTTAGAAATTAAAATTAACCATCATATAAATTTGAAGAGGCTAGTATTCATGACAATGTTCCATTTCTTACATAATTGAGCATCCATGTACATCTTCTCATCAAGGATTCCCAACTCTTTGCATGATATCCTTTTCTTGCGAGAATTTTGACTTATCTTAAGTAACTTCATCATACAGGCCATTTATGTTACAATGGCATTGATAAATAATGTATGCAAGTCTCTTAACTAGAACGATTCTAATTATCCTAGCAATGAGTGTCATGACATGATTTTGATGTAGAAATTTGTGACATTTTTTGTGTTAAACAATCTCTTGTTGGTTACAAAAGTGACAACGTAGTAAATTAGACTTGGTTGTCATGTGCTATGGAATATATCTACCCCCCATCCAAAATGTAAGAATTTCCCTAAGCATCTCTAGGGAAAAAAATCATCAATTGGCTCCTAGCCAGTCTCCTAATTAAATTTTGATTAATGAACTATCGGGAGATAGTATCCTCGAGTTCACCACAAACATGCATGAACTTGTCAACTCAACAAAGAACCTTTAGAATCACTTTTTTACTCACTTTTTATAATCCAATTATTTGGTGCAAATGAAGATAAGACACCTAGTTCTATTTTGGAGGCTCTCCTTTAGACGTGAATTTTCAGGATCTTTCAAGTGTTGATGAGGCTGTGTTAGATGATACTGCATCATTTCAGGTGTTTAGAGGAAAAAGATCTGGATTTTAGCTCCACCATGTTGGTTGATGTTGATTTGAGACATGAGACTCCCACTTCTAGGGATTATATCAATCAACTTGATCAACAACTTGATGGATGTTATTTTTCTTGGGGTGATGGAGCCAATAATTGAGATGGCATTGTTGCAGATGGGAGCATTTCTCATCATTTAAGGTATTTATACTATATTTGATGGATATGTGGTCTTGTGGGGTGGCCATACCATGGATTCAACATTATTATTTTATCTTTACTTGCAAGGATTGCTTCAGGAAGAAATTTAGTTATCCATGATTGTTGTCATTCAAAATATGATGTGTTGATTAGGTGAATTGTTCAAGGTTGTAAAGACCAAATCTACAATCCTATGGTAAATCAATTCATTGGAATTCTAGTACTTTGTTTCAGTTCATTGGCATGGAAATTTGGATCATGTAGATTAGTAAGCATCTGCAAATTGTATGGACTATTCATTAATTGAAATTTTTTGTCCAATACACCATATTGAGGCTAACATTTTGTCACTTGTTATCCCTTCACTGGCATTGTGGGGTGCAAATGGCGATGGACTTAGTATGAGATTCACAAACAGTTTTAGTAATTTTGTTTTCCTAAAAATTTGATTACCAGTAACTTGCTTTCTTTTTTAGTAATTATCTTTAGAGATTGTAGGTTTTAGGCTTTGCGCACAGGATTTAATTGTCATTGTAGTTAAGAAGGCATTGATTTGCATTTTTGGAGTATATATTGCTAGTTGAAGATGATGAAGTTGTCTCAAGTTTTGCATGATCAGTTGGGACTCTAAAGGATGAATGTGACAAACCTACAATTGTAAACGAGGTTGCACCCACCAATTGAGCTTATTATATGATATTCCTATTTTTTCTTGAAGAAAATGTTTGTTCAGGAGGGTGACACTACCTTTTTTCATACTCAATACCATCATCCTCAGTTTGAAATAGAGAAAAACATTGATGTTTAATCAAAGCTTAGGCTGAAATGCCACTATCTTATGATGGCACTACCTTTCTATGATTGAGACTATTTTATTGTAGCAAGCTCTTGCTTGTTATCTTGGAAAAACAAGATTGTAGACTATTAACATCTTGTTATTGTCTTTCATAGCACTGTAGATTTGAAACTATCTTCTAATTAGAATTTTGGTATGATCACTATCCTTTCTCTTGAATTCCCTTCCATCTCACTTTCCTTACTCGTTTGAAACTAGTCATCTTGTCATTTCTATGACACAAACCTTTTAAAACTAGATCCACATCATGACTATTATTCTTATATAAACCCTAGGTTTAAGAACATGGGGTGCAATTGTTTCATTCCTCATGAAGATTGGCCTATAGATTTTAAACTAATTGTACTCTTTCATGACTTTAACTTCAGATTAGCCTTCCATTATGCATTTCATATTTCATAGATTCTAGCCCAATTAGATTTCCATTGCATGTAATATGATTATTCACTTGCTGCAAACTATTCCTGTCTTAGTTTCATGGAGAGAATTCACATTTTTTAGTAAAATATTTTAGTTTGAGAAATGGCATGGGTATGTAAATGGGTGAATTCAAGAAGGTGCAATAGGTTGTAGCATATTTCTTGAAAGTATTCATTACTCTATCACTCATCATTTTGTGCTCTTTTTTTCCCTCCTCCTCTATGTGCATCCTTGCATTACAATTATCAATTTTCAATTACTCCTCATTATGGTCCTTCCTAATAGAGTTCAACATATATACAACTCCTGCATGGAATCAAGACTGATTCAAATAAATCTTTATAGTTTCAAACATATTCAACATAAGATAAATCTTTATAGTTTCAAACATATTCAACATAAGATAAATCTTTATAGTTTCAAACATATTCAACATAAGTAAGCTCTAAAGAATGTCATTTTTATCTTAAAATCTCATTTTATGAGTTTCTTTTAAAGGAATTTTCCAATTGATCATAGTATTCATACAAAATAGTTGAATGATTGGGGAGTCAAAGTATGGTGAGCATAGCCTTTAGGAGTCTCCATGTCTCTAAAATCATATTGCCTCTGTGTATTGCTCCATGCTACCTATCCACCTATTATGTGCATGCAAACCCTTGGCTAAAACTTAAGGTTAAAACACTAGTATCTTTATTTGTGTCACTTTGAGGGATTATTTTCTTGTGAAACCCTTAATACTTTCTAACCTTGTGTCTAAATTTTCTCTAATAACCTCTAAACAACTTTACACAAAATCATATCCTTTCTCCTCTTTAACATTTCTAAATTTACTCTTTTTCTCTTCACTTAGACCACACTCATTTTCATTTGCAACTACAACTACATCAATTGGATTCCTTGATCAATTTTCAATGTCATCGATTTCTTTGAATAATTGGAAAGACACAAATGTAATGAAAATTAGGTAACACCTTTGTAAAGTTTTTTGATTTGGTAAGAGATATTTTAAGCACTGAATTTGCAGTTGTTTTTTCTTTGTCTTTTCTTTGGTCAGAATTGTGTTTAACTTGAATCTTTTCCACAGGACTTACCTAGAGTTATAAACATGGTTGTTGCAACTAATGTTTCTCACTTTGAAGGAGTCACAATGGCTCCACCTGATCCAATTCTAGGTGTTTCAGAAGCCTTTAGGGCAGATAATAATGATGTGAAGCTTAATCTTGGTGTTGGTGCTTACAGAACAAAAGAATTGCAGCCCTATGTATTGAATGTGGTGAAAAAGGTTACCTTTTGGACATTACTCCTTTATTTTGTATACAGTTAAAGTGATTTGAGTAAATTTCACTACATGTAAGATTCACTATTTTAGCTTTGAGATCTTACAAGCTAATTATGTGGCATCCTTATTATGTGGAATTTCATTTAATCTATTTCAATTTTGTAGGCAGAGAATTTGATGCTTCAAAAGGAGACAATAAGAGGTATACATGTTTTTCATTTTTTTTAATATTTATTCATATTATTTGCAATTTTTAGCAATTACTTAGTCTTATTCTTTCGGTAGTATCTTCCAATTGAGAGTTTGGTTGCATTCAATAAGGTTACTATAGAGTTGCTTCTGAGGGCTAACAATGTTGCAATTAAGCAAGGAAGGGTGAGAATTTTATGATTTTCTAACCAAATCTTTCTCCTATCACTTTTTTATACTCAAGAGAAGGAATTGATAAAGTGTGTTAAATAGTTTCTTTCATTGATTTCTGCATGCATATGTTAGAATAGGAAAAAATTGATGGTATAGTGTTGTTGAATGTTTCTCAGGTTGCAACTGTGCAATTCCTTTCAGGAACAAGATCGCTTCGGCTTGCTGTTGCATTTATTCAAAGATATTTTCCTAGAGAGAAAGTCTTAATCTCATCTCCAACTTGGGGTGAATTTCAATGTTATTAGAAATCCCACGAACATTGAGTAGTTTTCAATGTCATCGATTTCTTTGAATAATTGAATAATTTTTAAAATGAAAATTATGGCTAAGATCCTAATACTGAGCACACACGAACAACACACGAAAATTTTCCCATAGTTGGAACCACCACCCAAGTCCTAGCGATAGGCACAAACTCCATTGACAACATCCCCATCAGACCATCGCGGGAATAGGAGACCTCATCCTATCGATGGCTCGACAAAGTGTATCAGGGAGAAATTGACTATTAGCAGGAGAGAAGCATTAGTTCCACCAATCATCTAATAACCCTTATTGCATTACAATTTACATATATAGTTGATCATTAGGTGTGCATGGTTGACCTTCATGCCCGTGCTAGCTATATTGAGGACACCCTAAACATTATTACTAAGATGCTAGTTAAATATGTGGTACATGTGGATCATATATGAATATAAGCTGAGTATTTCCAGCAACATTTCTTTTTAAGTTGGATCCTAAAAATGATGCAACTTATGTTCTCTAAAACATCTGTAAGAGGTTCAAATAGTAAATAGATCGATGAAAGATAGAGGAATTAAAAAGATACTTGGATGTAGTTGGATTGAAGGTTGTAAACTAGTACATGTTTTTTGAGTAGGAGACAGATCACATCCACAAACATGGTAGAATTATGAAAAGTAGGATAAATTGGCTTGGCATATGAAGGCAACAGGGTCTAAAGAATCATTTATCTACCACCATAGTGAAAAGTTAGCAATTACATTTGGTTTATTAAACATGGCCCTTGGTACAACTATTAGAGTTGTTAAGAACCTTCAAGTATGTTATGATTGCCACATTTTATCTCCAAGAGAAATTCAATACTTGGAGGGATCAATTATCATGATTCCCATACCTCATGCACTACAAGACATTCCTTTGGATTAGATTTTCTATAGAATAGGGAAAATAATTCCTCAAATGCAAATGCATTATGCCTAGAGAGACCTAAATTTGTTGATTTCTAATGCCAATTAAATGTTTGGAATACAACCCATAACTTAGGGATTCAATCTCCTCAGTTTCCATGAACACTATGGGAAAAAATCAACTCTCAGCTACCATCTACCCAAGTAGCAACTTGGCATCCAAATCATGGTCTACCTCTGAAACTATACCCTTACAAGAAAACTCCTTGATCAATAAGAGTTAATCTTACTATGCCAAGTGTCCTTCAAATGTTGCCTATTCATTTCCTACCAATTGAGATAGTAGTGCATCTTTCCTTCAATAAATTCTACAATGTTCAAATCCTCCTTGCATAGTAGCATTGGGATTACTTTGGTCAACATTCATTTATTTTTGATAAACAATAGCTTTCTTAGTAAGAAGATAAAAAATACACATTTAGAACACTTGGCAGTTTCCATGAATACTGAATAAAGCCAACACTACTTTTTAGGATAGATCCTTTCACCCACCCATGCCTATTGTTTTTTCAAGTAATGCTAAAGTCACCCTTCAATGGATAACAATGCCATTTTCAGGTGATATGGATGTTGGTATCATCATAAGCTTATTTTGTTGAATAATCCAAAAAATGTATAGAATGCAATGAATAATCCTTTTATCTTTTGGTTGATTATGTCTGAAGTTTTCATTAATGTGAAATTCTAGATGGGCACAAAGCATGCATTTGATGACTTTGGATTAATACAAACCTAAGGATAGTGCATGCTTTGTTGGCTAACTTTTCATTATTCACTTTTTCAAAGGATCAACAAATATATTTGTTTGATACAATGATAAATTAGTTGCACTATAGCTTTGGATGAAGACCTAAAGTAAGAGGGAGACATTGCATGTGGATCCATAGATGATGGATATGCTACATGGAAATATAATCTTCTGTGTAGATGGATATGCAATGTGGAAATTAGAACATAGTTGAAGTTTCTTAACAACTCTAATAGTTGTACCAGGGGCCATGTTTAAACAAACCAAAGAAATTGCTAACTTTTCACTATGGTGGCAGATAAATGATTCTTTATACCCTACTACCTTCATTTTCCAAGCCAATTTCTCCTATTTTTCATAGCTCTACCATGTTTGTGGATGTGATCTATCTCCTATAAAAAAAACATGTACCGGTTTACAACCTTCAATCCAACTACATCTAGGTATCTTTTTAATTCCTCTATCTTTCATCTATCTTTTTACTATTTGAACCTCGTATAGATGTTTTAGAGAACATAAGTTGCAACATTTATAACTTGAATATAGATTTTAATCTGATTGTATTATGGTATAATTTGTGAGGGGAGATGGATGTAGAGATATGAGATTTGAATGCACAAAGCTAGAGAGATTCCCATTGGAAAAACCTAAGGAAGTGTTGACATTGCTAGTAGGTTGGATGGTTGTATTAACATGAGTAATACTCTAGGTAGGAATAGAAGTAAGGGTTATGGAAGGAGGAATTGAATTTCCACCTTGAGTTCAAGTATATCCCAAAGCTTGAGCACTAGTCGTGGTAGGGAGATGTTTTTCAATAGTACGAGCTAGAATTTGCACAATGTTTATTCCATGTTCATTTTCAAGCATTTTCCTCATATTATCTAAAGTAGGAATGACATTACTAACAATGTTTTAAGAATTCACAAAGTTTTGTATTTTTTCTATTTATTCATCCATCCTTCTTATGTTCTCTTGCGGGACATTAGAAACCATTGTTTCAACATCATGCACACGTGTTGTGGGTAGGGAAGTTATTGGAAATGAGGTATGAAGACTATGATCCATAGTGGGTTGATTAGTCTCAACACTATGAGTGAAAGAGCTGGAAAGCCTAAGAACCACAATGAATGGTGTATCATGGGATGTCGAGTCTCAAACTATGTCTCACAATAGTATTGCTAATAGGACACCAAGTTGTGAAGCTCATACAAGTTCCACAAACTCAATATTCACCCAAAATGGATAAGACGTAAAATAAAATAACCTAGAATGTAAAGTACAATGCAAATATGTAAAAGCAAATTTCAAATTTCAAACAAGATAATTTTTTGATTATGCTATGTAAAATCCTGAAAAATGATTTCTTGTAAATGCAATTTTGAATTCACACAATGCGCTAAATTTACCAAATGAAGCTTAATATGATCAATTTGAGATAACATAAATTCTGCAATTTGAAACAAAAAACTAAAAACAACATAACAAAATATAGAAACAAAGGTTTTAATGCCCATAAATTCAAGAAAAAACCATGATCAGGGACTCATTCTCCCTTGGACGAATGAGTCCTAGCTTAGGGTTTTGAAAAATGTTTTTATAGATTTTTGAGTTGATTCTTGTGGCTTCTAGATTCTAGTTTCAGATAGTGAGTTACAATTTTAGATTTTTGTGAAATTAAGCTTGAATGCAAATGAAAAATATGATTAAATGACAATTTAGGAGAGCTAATTTGAAATGCAATTTTGATTCATTTTTTTAATGTAAATGAATGATGATGCAATGTTATATAAATCCTTTGCAAAATGACTGATTTTTTTGTATTTTTCATAATTTAAAAAATGCAAACATCCAATCTTAAAACCCTAAATGAGATGCAAACTAATGCAAGTTAAACAACCCTAAATGATATTCAATCAAGAACAATGTAATGAAATGGAAATGAATTCAAGATCTAGATCTAAGGCTGAAATAGACTCCAAATGAGGGTGAATGGGTCCTAAGAGGATTTTTTGCAACCTTTGGGAGCCTCTGCTACATATCCAAATCTTCCAATTTTCCCAGGTTTAGGTTCTGAAAGCCAAAAATAATTTATGTAGATATGTTTTCATGAGATGACAACTTTGAAAACTTTGACAACTTCAATTTTTCTCTTCCAAGGGTCTTCAAGATTTCTTCCACCTAGATCTGCAAACATAACATGAAAGAGAAAAATTGTTTGTTTTTGGTGAATTGGGGTTTGCCTTAGTCAAACCCCATTTTGGCAATCAAACCCTTAAATGAAATGAAACATAAAAGAGGGAATGAAGAAAGAACAAATCTACATTACCACTCAACAAACCCTTGAATAAGCCTTGGAATGTAGATATGCAACTTGCATGAAATGATTTCAATGGATGTGGATCTTGAACCTTGAATCTTGACTTGAAATAGTGCTTTGAATTCTTGAATAGATCATGAAACCTACATCAGCATATTATCTCTAAAAACATGCATGATACAAGAATACTTTAACATGACAATTGGATCTCGATTGCTGCAATGAAACTCTAATAATTCTTTTGTTCAATTCCTTTAAGTTCTCTTGAAATCTTATAAAATTGGTCATAAAATTTCTAGGTTCTTGACTTTGTTTTCTAGGATTTGAAATGATGAAATAACCTTATATTTATAGGTATGTATCCTTAATTTCCCAAAATTCAAATATCACAAGCTGACATTGAATCATAGATTTGAAAACATTAAAATACTGCCAAAAACATAATTTAAATTTAGGTCCTAAGGTCTAGGGAGGATCCATTCGCCCATGGGTGAATGGGTCCTAGGTCCTTAAACCTAGGACACACATTGCTCAAGGTAAAGAGTTATGTTAATGCATTAATGAATGTCGGATCTCCTCTTTTAAGGCTAGAAAAATAGAAAAGATTGAAGATTTTGATGGAGAAGATATTGATGATGTGGAAGCTAACTTTGTAAGAGGGATGAAAAAGGGCACCAGTAAGTACAAAGGTAAACTATAATGAATGTTGGGTATCCTCTTTGGAAAATGTAATAAAATAGACTTGGAAAATGAATTAGAGGGCCAATTAAGGCATAATTAATGATTATTTAAGGGAGCCCTAAATAAGTGTGAAAGTGTTGAGGGGTACACTTTACAACACTAAAATAAAGCACAATTAAGCCCAAATTAGCTAAGAGGGCCCAAAAAAAAGTGAAAATGTAAAAGGGATACCTTTTTCTACACAACATTTAGCCCCCACTTTAATGAGAGGATGAACACAAGCACAAACTCACTAAAGTAGACATTCAAAACATATGTATGTAGAAACAACAAGATTACTCAATCATACAATGCCAACACAATATGGAGCATGCCTCAGCTATTTTTCCAAAAGAAAAGGGGAACTCAAGCCTTAATTGTCCAACACAATGTGGAACATGCCTCATCTGTTTGTCCAAAAGAAAAGAGACGATCAAACCTTAACTTCCCAATGTGATTTGGAACACATTTTGGTTGCATGTCCAAAAATGTTCAAAAGTGGAATGCAATGTCCACTATGCAAAAAAAAATGCACGCTCACTTCAAGCTAATGGAACCTTAGGTGTTCCACCAGGTGAGCCCCTAAAAAGTGGCTAAGTGAGAAATTCATGCCAAGTCTACAGGCTTTCATTGTACAATGAGAAATTCATGCTAGGTATACAAGCTCTTATCATACTAACCATACCAAATATATACCGATGCTTGATTGTCTTGCTGAAGTTTATGACATCAGTATAACGTATGGCCAACAAGGTGAGGACTCACCGAGGAAAGTTGCATTCGCTGACAGAAGGCTCGGTCAGTGTAATGTCTCACTAATCGAATGGTGTCTTGTCGAGAGGAAAGAATCTGTGCTCGGGGAAATAGATTGGTTTTGGGGTGATGTCCTGTCGATTGCTGGAGGTCTCGACGAAATGAAATGGCCTTGGTGAAACATCTTGCCGACCCGATGGTGTCTCACTAAAGGTTCATACCTTCGGTATGAGGTCTTCCCGACTGATGTTTGTCTTACCAATAGCGATGGGTCTATTGTAGACGTCGGCAAGAACTCTTGTTGAATGCGGATGTTTGGGCTATGAAATGGAAATATCAATATGACTTTTGCAGCTCGCTATGAACTCTTGCCAACGGTTGTGAGCTATGCTGATAACTGCTGAAGGGCATAATCGCATCGAGGAGACACGGCTAGTGTCTCACCAACATGCAATTCTTATGAAGTGACCTTTAACCATCTAGGAATCTATGTGGCATGAGTTCAACCAATGAAGGAGCTAAAGATGGACCATGGGCAGTTTGACTGTCGTGACTATCCTTGTGATGAAGATCAATAGAATGTGAGAAGTATGGATCTGCTCTGTGATCAAGGATGATGAATCGATTTGAAGGCAGTGGTGTTGTCTCTATGGGGGTCTGACAACGAGGAACATTTAATGTTGTCTCTCAGGGGGATCAACTTGAGGAAAGATCTGAAACAGGAGGAAGGCCGAGGGGGAAGAAGCCGCCAGTCTCAGGGACAGCTGGGATATCTACTGGCATGGGTAGAGAGACATTTATGATTATGCTTTAGTACATTCAAAGTGGCTCTGATGAAAATTTGACATGGAAATGGGGCCCAGAAGTTAATGTGATTGTTGCAAAAGATCAAGGAGGCCGTTCCTGGAGCGACCCTTCACCGACATGGACATCAGGGATACATGTTTAATGCAACATTAACTTCATTAAAGATCTAGGGGCAGATCTTTCTGGAGGTTGATATTTTTGTAAGCCCTAGGGGCTGGGGCTTTTGCATATATGGCTTTTTTGCCTCTTTGCAAAGTCAGTTCGGATTATGCATTCTGGAGAGTTAGTGATTTTTAACAATCCTTTCTCAGCTGATGTATGTTTTGTAACTCTTTTGGAATATGGAATATAGAGATTACCTTGAAGATCAGTGTTAGTTTTTTCATACTACCTTCTTTCTTCTTTCAGATTATGCAAGTTTTGAACTATGTTTTCCTAAGTCTGCATTTAAATTTTAAAATTGTGAAATTCATCTTTCCTTCTTAAAATATATATGTAGATTAAACCTTTTTGTAATTTTTGCATAAGTTTTCACAAGATTTATGTTGGGTAGATGAAATAACTATCATCTTTTTTCCAGTGTATGTTCATCTTTTTATTTCATGATTCCTGTCAGTTCAGTGTATCACCATAGGATTTAGTTTTCATTTTTGTGCACTCCTTCTCCCTTTTCCTTACAAAGATCAGTAGTTAGGTGATAACACAAAGGAAGCCATCCTTCTCCGGAGGTTGACCTTTGCTTGCAAGTAACCCACAACTTTAGAGGTCTTCCCATGTTACACTGAGGTGTTGAACATCAGGTTCAATAGGGTGCAATTTCAGTAGATAACAGTAAAGAGGACCATCAGGTGCATGTTTAAGTATGTATTGTTGTGAGAAAGCAATTTCAAGAGGCAACTTAGTTAGGCCCTTACAATGTTCAGTTTCAATAAATCTAACCATAGATTATACAAAGTGTTCCTCATTATCATTCGTGTTATCATAATCCATGTCAACATCCATCACATCATTCTTTGTTTCACTAGCTTTGACAAATGAAATATTATGATTTGGCATAAGATTGGTAAATATTTGCAAATTTTGATTAGGAGGATCTATAGACTTATTACCTTGATTATTAACACCTCCAATTTAAATATGATTAGAATCAATGAGGTCTTACACAAGATGTTTAAGATGGTTGCAATACTTTGTATCATATCCATTTTGTCAGTGAAAATGACAATAAGCATTCAGTCTATAGTTTGAAGGTAAAGTCTTAGTAAGATTGGGAGCTCTAACAGAAGGTAAGGAAATCAAATTCTTATCTAGGAGTTGCAACATGATATTATGAAGAGTATCAGGTAGGGGTGAAAATTTTCTATTTCTATATGCAAAGGCATATGATTTTGTCATTTTATAGCAGCCACTTGGGTGTCAACATTTTGAGTTCACTAAGAGGAATTATGATGCAGAGCAACCAACATTTAGCACAAATTGGTACAAGTGAAACAATGATCCATCACCAAAAATGACAAAAATGCAACAAAATTGATTCACTTGACAACTTTCATAAACTGATTCATCTCAAACAATGATTAAGTGCATTCTAGATCACATTGGAAACATTGCCATGATAGCCTACAGTTTAATGCAATGAACTGTCATTAATAACTTCCACAAAACAAATAATGACTTGCTAATCGCTTTGGTGAGATTGAAGATAACAAAATTGTATAATTTTCCTCAAATTTTTTATGAAGATCCAATGGTGCAAAAGAAAGTTATTGCATTTTTCCCAAAACTGCAAACCCCAGGTAGGGTTCAGACCATCACCTTTTTTAGGCTGCAAATTCTGCACAATATTGTTAGAATAGGGTAGTCTCACTAAAATAGTCATATCTCCCACAAAAATCAATAAAATTCAATAAGACAAAAAGAATTGTAAACCTAGAAACAAACATCTTTCCATCCATATATTATACTCCTTGATATGTGGCCATACCAAACCATACAATGCACAAATTCAGCCTAAAAACAATGTAAGAATAAGAAAATGCACACAAAATTTGAGGTTTCCATTCATCAAACTTCAAAAATAATGTCTCCATCCCCCAATTTGAGTTTTGGAGGGTGTATTTATACATTTCCAACCAAAAAAAACTATTTTCAACCACCTTTTGATTAGTTTGTTGACAAAACACCTTAATGACACTTTTTGACAAGTTGTTTGACAACTTTCTTGCGAAACTTTTACAATTTTTATGATATTTGCCTAAATTTCTCCAAATGACCAAAAATGGTCCTAAACCACTTAGGATGGTCTCAAATAACCTTATTTACATCAAAAAATAAAATACCAAAGTTTCACAATATAACTTAAAATTGCATCAAGGGTGATCCTGCACCATACTCCTAGAGAAAAGAAAATTCAAGTCCTCTTGAAAGCTGGTCTGCTCTTTCTTCCTAGTCTTCCAATTCTTTTGCAATTTTTCCTTCATTTTGGAAATTATCCTTGGGTCCTTCTTCCTCTTCTTCTTATACCATCTCTTCTCCATCATCTTCTCAACTTCTAAGCTCCAAAACTCCATTTATTGTGTATATACCATAATAGTTAAATCTTTGTCTTTATCCTTGTCATTAGAGTACCATATAACATGTTCACCATAACCATAACCTGCATCATACTCTTGAAAATTTGCATACACCTCATTAGCAAAAAAATATACAACATCTTTATTAGCAACCTTATTATGAACAACATCTTGAGTATCAATACCAACTTCATCAACAAAAAATTCATCAACTACTGGATTACCAACAACAACCATATCATTTATCTCAACATCAATATGTTCATCAACAAAAAAATAATTTTGTTCATCTTCAAACACAATTGGAATATCATGCATCTCAACTTGTAACTTAATTTTCTCAACAAACTTTACCTCTTCCTCATTTTTTGCCATCCTTGCTTGTCTTTTCCTTCTTTGAATAATATTTTTGATGATCCACACAACTCTCTCCTTCACTATCAAATGCCAACTTGTTGGTTTCCTATACAACTGCTTTAGATTATCCTCACATATGTTTATCTTCTTACTGAGTTCCTCTAGTGCTTGCCTCATTTCTTGGTCATTCTTCTTTTTCTTTTCCTTGTCCTCTTTTCTTTTACTCTCTTCTTATTTCTTCTTCCTTCTTTGTGAATCTTTAGCTTGCCAACATCTCAAAAAATCCATCTTCACAAGAAATTATCTCCTTGCTTCCACTTCACTTTGCCTCACCTAGGAAATTAGTTTCCTTCCTCAACCTACACACACACACAAGCACAAACACAAACTCTTCCTCTACCTAGACCTTACTAGGCTCTGATAACACTTGATGCAAAGCAACCAATATTTAGCACAATTTGGAACAAGTGAAACAATGATCCATCACTAAAAATAAAAAAATGCAACAAAATTGATTTCATTGACATCTTTCATAAACTGATTCATCTCAAACAATGATTAAGTGCATTCTAGATCACATTGGAAACATTGCCATGATAGCCTACAGTTTAATGCAATGAACTGTCATTAATAACTTCCACAAAACAAATAATGAAGCCAATCGCTTCTGTGAGATTGAAGATAACATAATTTGTAGAATTTTCCTCAAATTTTTATTAAGATCCAATGGTGGAAAAGAAAGTTATTGTATTTTTCCCAAAACTGCAAACCCTAGGTAGGGTTCAGACCATCACCTTTTTTAGACTACAAATTCTGCACAATATTGTTAGAATAGGGCAGTCTCACCGAAATAGTCATATCTCCCACAAAACTCAATAAAATTCAATGAGACAAAAAAAATTGTAAACTAGAAGCAAATATCTTTCCATCCAAATATTATACTCCTTGATATGTGGCCATACCAGGCTGTAAAATGCACAACTTCATCTTGAAAACAATGTAAGAATAAAAAAATGCGCACAAAATTTGAGGTTTCCATTCATCAAACTTCAAAAATAATGTCTCCAACCCCCAATTCAAGTTTTGGAGGGTTTCTTTATACATTTCCAGCCATAACCAACTATTTTGAACCACCTTTTGATTAGTTTGTTGACAAAACACCTTAATGACACTTTGACAAGTTGTTTGACAACTTTCTTGAGCAACTTTTACAATTTTTACAATATTTTCCTAAATTTCACCAAATGACCAAAAATGGTCCTAAACCACTTAGGATGGTCTCAAATGACTTTATTTACATCAACAAAGCAAAAACAAAAGTTTAACAATATAACTTAAAATTGCATCAAGGGTGCTCCTACACCAGATTAAGTTGTAGAAATCCCTTATTTTGTTTCTTGAATGGTTGATGGTTGGTTTCAGGTGTTGATTCAAAAAATTTAGAACCATTAGAGGGAAGTTTCACTTCACAACTACTAACCAAATTTTGGTAATCACAAAGGGTTGTACACAACTATGTAAAGGAAGGAAACATCAACATTTCAAGCTTAGCTTGGATTTTATCTTACAAAATAGAAATAAAAATTCTTTGAAGGTCGACATCATGAATCTTAATGTTTATCTGTGAATAAATCATTTGGTATCACGCTATGAAATAGTGACCTTTTCATCATCCTTTCATTTTTCGTGTCACCAAATCAGCTTAGGTCATTTTAGGACCCATGTGAATCAATAATTTCATTGAATGAACTAATTGAATTATTCGGTATGGAGCAAAACCACTCTAAAGTAGTATCTTTCAAAGATCTAGGGAAGAGCTTAGCCAAGAGTTTATCTTCAAAAATGATGTCACTACATAAGGCTATATATATGCAAAAATATGGCTGATAGGATCTCCTTTCCCACCATATTTCTCAAACCTAGGAACCTCTATACTTTGTGGCATTTGTGTTCTCAATATCTCCAAGGATAACAGATTGGTTTTGATGTATTGTGAAGATTGGCCTTTTTTTCTTTGTTTAATGTGGCAATTTTTTTTGTAGGGATGAGACATTTTTCAAAAGTGCGTTAAGGATTGGATCATTGTTGGTATTGTGAGATGGAGGTGAATAAAGTAGAGTTGTGTATATATGCAGAGGGAAAGTGAATTATAGATTTGTGAGGGGGAATGGATGAGGAGATATGAGATTTGAATGCACAAAGCTAGAGGGATTCCCAATGGAAACACCCAAGGAAGTGTTGACATTGCTAGTAGTTTGGATGGTTGTAGTAACATGAGTACTAGTGTAGGTAGGAATAGAGGTAAGGGTAATTTACAACTTAACTTTGAGTATATCCAAAAGGTTGAGCACAACTAGTCATGGTAGGGACATGTTTATCAATAATATGAGCTGGAATTTGCAGAATCTCTATTCCATGTTCATTTTCAAGCATTTCCTTACACTATCTAAAGCGGGAATGACACTACTACCAATGTTTTAATAAGTCACAAAGTTCTGTAATTTTTCTATTTATTCATCTATCCTTCTTATGTTCTCTTGCAGGACATTATAAACCATTATTTCAACATCATGCACATGAGTTGTGGGTAGGGAAGCTATTGGAAATGAGGTATGAAGACTATGCTCCATAGTGGGTTGATTAGTATCAACACTATGAGTGAAAGAGTTGGAAAGCCTAAGATCCAAAGTGAATGGTGTATTGTGGGATGACAAGAGTCTCAAACTATGTCTCACAATAGTATTGCTAATAGGACACCAAGTTGTGAAGCTCACACAAGTTCCACAAACTCAGTATTCACCCAAAATGGACTAGAGGTAAAATGAAATGACCTAGAATGTAAAGTACAATGGAAAATATGCAAAAGCAATTTTTCAGATTTCAAACAAGATAATTTTTTTATTATGCTATGTAAAAACCTGAAAATGATTTTTTGTAGATGCAATTTTGAATTCACAAAATGCACTAAATTTATCAAATGAAGCTTAATATGATCAATTTGAGATAACATAAATTATGCAAACTAAAAACAACATAATGGAATATAGAAACATAGGTTTTAATGTCGATAAAATCAAGAAAAAACCTTGATCAAGGACTCATTCTCCCTTGCGCAAATGGGTCCTAGCTTAGGGTTTTGAAAAATGTTTTTGTATATTTCTGAGTTGATTCTTGTGGTTTCTAGATTCTGGTTTTAGATAGTGAGTTATAGTTTTAGATTTTTGTGAAATTAAGCTTAAATGCAAATGAAAAATATGATCAAATGACAACTTAGGAGAGCTAATTTGAATTACAATTTTGATTCATTTTTCAAATGTAAATGAATGATGATGCAATGTTATATAAATGCTTTGTAAAATGATAGATTTTTTTTGTATTTTTTAGAATTTAAAAGATGGAAACATCCAATATTAAAACCCTAAATGAGATGAAAAATAATGTGAGTTAAGGAACCCTAAATGAGATTGAATTCAATGTAATGCAATGCAAATGAATGCAAGATCTAGATCTAAGGCTGAAATAGACTCCAAGATTAGAAAGAAACAATGCTCAAAAGGTCAGGTTAACCAAAATGAAATGATGAAAAATAGGTTTTTGTATCAAAATAGAATATGATGGACCTCTATTCCACTATTTCATTAGGAAATGAGACCCACACAAATAATTGTCTTAGTACAACCCTTAGGTGGCTCAACTCAAGGTGTGAATCTTCATTATTTCCTTTTTGTGTTAGGACGGGGGTCCTAGTCAAAAAACACCTTTGGGAGAAACTAAAAATATCAAATGAACACCAAATTGTAATCTAACACTTGGAATAACAAGAATAAACTCGGTATTGTCATAAACAAAAAATAGAATGCAAATCAAAGAAGGGTAGAAGCATGTGTAACAGTCACCAAAAGTTAGTTTTTGAAGATGATCTAGGACACATTCACCCAGGGGTGAAACGGTCCTGAGAGGATTTTTCTGCAACCTTGGGGAGCCTTTGCTATAGATTTAAATCTTCCAAATTTCCCAAGTTTTAGGTTCAGAAAGACAAAAATAATTTTTGTAGATGTGTTTCGTGAGATGACAACTTTTACAACTTTGACAACTTCAATTTTTCTCTTCAAAGGGTTTTCAAGATTTCTTCCACCTAGATCTACAAACATAACATGAAAGGGATTTTTTTTTTTGTTTTTGGTGAATTGGGGTTTGCCTTGGTCAAACCCCATTTTGGTAATCAAACCTTGAAATAAAATGAAAATGAAAGAGGGAATGAAGAATGAACAAAACTATGTTACCACTCAACAAACCCTTGTATAAACCTTGGAATGTAGTTTTTCAACTTGCATGAAATGACTTTAATGAATGTGGATCTTGAACCTTTAATCTTCACTTGAAATAGTGCTTTGAATGCTCGAATGGATCATGAAACCTACATCACCATATTAGCTCTAAAAACATGCATGATGCAAGAAGAATTTGACATGAAAATTGGATCTTGAGTGCTGCAATGAAACTCTGGTAATTCTTCTCTTCAATGCCTTTAAGTTCTCTTGAAATCTTATAAACTTGGTCATAAAATTTCTAGGTTATTGAATTCTTTTTTCTAGGATTTGAAATGATGAAATAACCTTATATTTATAGGTATGTATCCTTAATTTCCCAAAATTCAAATATCACAAGTCGACATTGAATCATATATTTGAAAACATTAAAATACCACCAAAAACATAATTTAAATTTAGGTCATAAGGTCTAGGGATGATCCATTCGCCCATGGGTGAATGGGTCCTAGGTCCTTAAACCTAGGACACACATTGCTCAAGGTAAAGAGTTATGCTTAGGCATTAATGAATGTCAGGTTTCCTTATTTAAGGCTAGGAAATTAGAAAATATTGAAGATTCTAATGGAGAAGATCTTGATGATGTGGAATCTAACTTTGTAAGAAGGATGAAAAAGGGCACTGGTAAGTAGAAAGGTAAACTACAATGAATATTAGGTTTCCTCTTTGGAAAATGTAATAAAAAAGGCTTGGAAAATGAATTAAAGGGCCAATTACAGTATAATTAAGTTCAATTATTTAAGGGAGCCCTAAATAAATGAGAAAGTGTAGAGGGGTACATTTTACAACACTAAAATAAGGCACAATTAAGCCCAAATTAACTAGGAGGGCCCAAAAAAGTGTGAAAATATAAAAGGGATACATTTTTCTACACTACATTTAGTCCCCACTTTAGTGAGAGGATGAGCACAAGCACAAACTCACACTAAAGTATACATTCAAAAAATATGTATGTAACAACAACAAGATTACTCAATCATACAATGCCAACATGATGTGGAGCATGCCTCAACTATTTTTCCAAAAGAAAAGGGTGGATCAAACCTTAATTGTCCAACACGATCTGGAACATGCCTTAGCTATTTGTCCAAAAGAAAAGTTCAGATCAAGCCTTAACTGTCCTACGTGATGTGGAACACGTTTCGACTGCTTGTCCAAAAATTTTCACAAGTGAAATGTGATGTCCACTATGAAAACAACAATGCACACTCACTCCAAACTAATGGAACCTTAGGTTGTCCACTAGGTGAGCCCCTAAAAAGTGGCTAAGTGAGAAAGACATGCCAGGTCTATAGGCTCTTACCATACAATGAGAAATTCATGCTAGGTCTACAAGCTCTTATCATACTAACCATACCAAATATATATGTCTAATAACTTTGATAAGGAACAACAAAAATATAAACTTCAAGATTCATAAGGTTAACAAGCTGTGTTATGCTAAGCACTTATGAAAAAAATACAAATAAAGTTTGTTCAAATGGATTTTGATTAATTTATGTAAGGTCTCCTCTTATGAAACTCGTTTCTAATGCCTCCAAGAGAGGACAAGTCAAGGATAAAAGATTTAGAACTTAGGGAATGCAACACATAGCATCATCAGTAAGAGGAAAGTTGTATGCCAAGAAATATTACACTCCTGGAGGACATCAAACCCAATGACACCACCAAGAAAAATATGCATCGAAAGAAGAAATAAAATCAAACAATGAAACATAAGGAATGTCAAAAATTTTAAAAATGATAATGCCAATGTATGCCTCCACTTTAAAGAAATTGCTAACACCATTATTGTGAGAAATTTACTTCAAAATAGCAAATAATCAATTCGAACAATGAAGAAGACATGAGAGCTTATTTGGAAAGCTCTATGCATAGTCATATGTTTCCAAATGAAGTTGCCTCATGAAATAGAGAGGAAGGTGTTGCTCCCAAAATGAAATCCAAAATCACATAAGGGATCCATGGATTTGGGGTTAGTATATCTTTGCTAGAATGTTACTATAGAGCTCAAAAATGTCATCATTCCTTAAATACTCATTGAATAGGAAGAATGACACACAGAGAGTTAAAACAAAGAAAAATATTTTGGGTTAACATGGAAGAGACCTAAATGTCTCGATGCCTTGCATCATCCCCAAAAGGAAAACACAATACAAAGAAAAGATAAATGTTTATGACATATAGAAGAATGTAGGTACAAATAGCAAAATGCACATGAAGGGATACATCAAATAGAACAATATAGGGGACCAAATTACACACATGAAATCACACAAAGAACATGTAAAGAAAACAAAGAAAAATACTAGTAAGGCACATGTGAGTCAACCTATAGCAAGTCATTTGTATCCCAATCTTGATCAGTATATGTCGAAGGCAAACAACTAGCCAAAGGGACCACATCAAGTGCCAAACTAGGAAAAACACCAAGTTTAACACTCTCTTTTGGAGGATAATCATTTAAGCTCATAGAAGAGGAAAACAACGAATTAAACTCATTATGCACTTATTCATCAATCTTAGCAGTTTTGTTATCATCATCTAAGTTAATCACAATAGGAGGTCTAATGAAAATATTCATAGAATTTTTTTGTTGTTTATGTTTCGGAAAAGGTGAAAAGACATGATGCATTTCTTGAAAAAAGTTTGGATTTTTGTTTTCTATGTTATTATTTTATTCTTTTTCTTGTAATGAATGAGCAAGAACAAGATATCTACACCTATGCTCTCTAGAATTTCAGTTTCTTTTCATTTGGTTTTCAAGTTGTGACTATGTAGGATTGAGTTTGTCAACCATAGGTTTCTTTTCTTCCCTTAAAGGAGGAACATAATGAACCATGGGAGTTTGTTCAACCACTTTCTCTTTAATTCCGTAAACTTATTTGAATTTAGGAGGCACAATGGGATTTATTTTATTATCTCATGGTCTCTTATAGGAAATAGGTAAAGGATTTGTCATAGGCTATTCTTGGTTACTTGGGAGAGCTTTTGGTTCAATCATGGGTTGAGGCATATTAGTAAGGGATAATTATGCTATGTGCTTTGCCTTAAACTTTTGATAGGATTTGAAAAGGAAGTATTCATGGGGTCTAATAGTTTCAGTAGGCTCAAGCCAAAAGAATTCCAATGAGAAATTTCCAAGGGAAGACAAAAGATCAAAGCCACTATGATACACAATAAAGATTTCATTTCCAAATGGAAACTTTAAGCATTTATGCACAACAGATGGGATGAAATTCATGGAGCGAAACCATGGATAGCCTAACTTCACTTGAAACTGGTCCAAAGTTGAGTTGATGATGAATGAGACATTTAATTTTTTTGGTCCAAATTTCAAGGAGAGATTTATGGAACCTATTGTAGGGAAAGAAAAACCATTATGCATTTTGATCTATGCTTTTGATCTTTCATATGTATCTTGATAAATATCATGCACAAATAGGAATTATTTAGTGATCACATTCTCTACATAGAGAGTATCAAGTAATATCCCATTAGTTGGCTTGTCATTGATTCTTCTAGCTATGTAAAGAGGACCATCAGGTGCATGTTTAAGTATGTCTTGTTGTGAGAAATCAATGTCAAGAGGAAACTTAGTTAGGCCCTTACAAGGTTTAGCTTCAATAAATCCAACCATAGATTTTATAGAGTGTTCCTCATTATCATTTGTGTTATCATAATCCGTGTCAACATTCATCACATCATTCTTTGTTCCACTAGATTTGACAAATGAAATATTATGATTTTGGTGCAGGAGCACCTGGCAAAGTTCAGGCTTTACTGAAGTTGTTGGTTGAAATCAATTTTGTTGTGTTGTGTAAGGTCTTATGGACCATCTTGTTTGTGGTTGTGGACCTTTGTTTCTTAGGTTAGAAGTGGTGAAGTTGAATCAGTTTTGGAAACCAATCTTTGGTTGTTTTCTTAACAATAGACCAAGGATGCTAAACACACTGTGTTTTACAACACTAATCTTTTGGACATTCCTAGGCTCGAAGAAGGAAACCTAACTGTTTCCAAGCCTTTTAAAAGTGATCTCTTGACCTGTGTGAAAGGTTGGAAGAATTGGAACGTTTATAGTTTTCATGAGAATGACAAGAAAATAGTGATTTTGGTGTGGAAACTCAGTTTTTCTATTCTTGTTTGTGTGATAGCTGCTAAATGAATTAAAAGAGGCATTTTGTAGTTTTGATTAGCATGTAGTGAAGCATATGGAAGTTTTTTTTTGGCACATTAGATATTTGTTCCATCGCTTTCATCCATTTTGTAAATTATGTGTTTTTCCTTATTTGTTGTTTTGACTGGTGAATTGAATAAAATGGGGTTTTAGACTGCACTCCCACCGTACCAAGAAGTATGGGGACATTGGGAATGTGGCTAAACTCCATCATTGTACATACATTAGCAGTAGGATTCTGTAGGAGGCATAGCATCATGATCAAAGTCTTTCCCTAGGTGAGTTTGTTGATACCCAACTTGGGAAGACAGTTAAATACACAGTCCTAATGTGGCAGGGGTGTTGAATCTTCTATCATGCAAAGTGTGTAGTGGTTGTAGGAGCCTTCATAAAGGTTGTAAAGAAGGTAGAGTTCTTGTCTAATCATTTGGAGGTTGGAGAAAAGCAAACAGACCAAGAAAATGGTCTAGAAAACCCTAGTTTTTGAAGAAATCTAAGTTGTGCCTATGTATAGACAGAGAGGGTCCCAAACCCTAGAAATCCTTTAGAGCTCAGAAATTGAGCCAGGGTGTCAAAAGGGAGTTTGGCATAATCCTTTGAAGGAGAGTAGTTCTCACCAGTTTACTTGAGTAAGGAGACCTAATGGGGGCTCTAGGCTAGTAGCCTTCCCAAACCCTAGAATAGGGTTTTTGTGAAAGCGATGGAGAAGTGGTGAATGGAGGTTGAACAAGAACCTTTCCTAGATAGTTTTGAAGCCATGGAAGCCTATGCACACCCCTACAAACAAGTTAGGAAGCATTGGAGGTTAACTAGTCTTTAAAAGGATTAAGGGCTAGGGAGAGTAAGAGAGGAAGAGCACCAAGTTTGGCTTGGTAATGCATTTGAAAATGATAGCAGGGTTGGCCAGAAGTACCAGGGGTGCCTAGTCAGCATTGGGGACCTATAGGTAGTGAGGTGGAGAGAGTGACACCAAGCGGTTATCAAAGGTGAGACCCGGAGCATTGAGTCAGTGATTGATTCAATCCAACCCTATCCCTAATAGATTTGGCATAGGTTTGCAAATTTTGATTAGGAGGAGCTACAAACTTATTACCTTGATTATTAACACCTCCAATTTCAATATGATTAGAATCAATGAGGTCTTGCAAAAGATGTTTAAGATGGTTGCAATATTTCGTATCATGTCTATTTTGTCGATGAAAATGAAAATAAGCATTTGGTCTATAGTTTGAAGGTAAAGGCTTAGTAAGATCAACAACTCTAACAAGAGGTACGGAAATCAAATTATTATCTAGGAGAGTTGCAACATGATATTATGAAGCATATAAGGTAGGGGTCTAAATTGTCTATTTCTATCTACAAAGGCATATGATTTTGTCATCTTTATAGAAAGGTCACTTGGGTGCCAACATTTTGAGTTGATTGAGGGGGACTAATTTGTAGAAATCCCTTCTTTTATTTTTTTTTGAAAGGTTTATGGTTGGTTTGAGGTTTGGATTCATACTTTTCAGGACCGTTAGAGGGAGTTTTCACTTCACAACTACTAACCAAATTTTGGAAATCATGAAGGGTTGTACACAATCATGTGAAGAAGGAAACCTCAACAATTCAAGCTTAGCTAAGGTCATCTTTGAAGGTCGACATCATAAATCTTACCATTTATTTGTGAATATAGCATTTGGTATCACACTATGAAATCAATGACCTTTTCATCATCCTTTTGTTTAAATTTCATCAAATTAGCTAAGGTCATATTAGGACCCATGTGAATTTGGAAGTGGTTGTAAAAGGCATCAATAAGTTCATTGAATGAACTAATTGAATTATTCGGTAAGGAGCAAAACCACTCTAAAGCAGTATCTTTCAAATATCTAGGGAAGAGCTTAGCCAATAGTTCATCTTCAAATATGATGTCACTACATAAGGCTATATGTATGCAGAAATATGGCTAACAAGATCTCCTTTCCCACCATATTTCTCAAACCTAGAAACCTCTATACTTTGTGGAATTTGCATTCTCAATAGCTCCAAGGATAATGGATTGGTTTTGATGTATTGTGAAGATTGGCCATTGTTGTTTTTGTTTAATGTGGCGATTTTTTGTTGTAGTGATGAGACATTTTGCAAAAGTGTGTTAAGGATTGGATCCGTGTTTCTATTGTGAGATTGAGGTAAATAAGGTGGAGTTGTGCATATATGCAGAGGGCAAGTGAATTATAGATTTGTGAGGGGAGATGGATGAGGAGAAATGGGATTTGAATGCACAAAGCTAGAGGGATTCCCAATGGAAATACCTAAGGAAGTGTTGGCATTGCGAGTAGGTTGGATGGTTGTAGTAACATGAGTACTAGTGTAGGTAGGAATAGAGGTAAGGGTTGTGGAAGGAGGAATTGAATTTCCACCTTCAATTTGAGTATATCCAAAAGGTTGAGCACAACTAGTCATGGTAGGGACATGTTTATCAATAATATAAGCTAGACCTCACACAATTTCTATTCCATGTTCATTTTCAAGCATTTTCCCCACATTATCTAAAGTAGCAATGACACTACTACCAATGTTTTTAGAAGTCACAAATGTTTGCAATTTTTCTATCTATTCATCAATCCTTCTGATGGTCTCTTGCAGGACATTAGAAATCATTGTTTCAGCATCATGCACTTGAGTTGTGGGTAGGGAAGTTATTGGAAATGAGGTATGAAGACTATGATCCATATTGGGTTGATTAGTATCAACACTATGAGCGAAAGAGTTGGAAAGCCTAAGATTCACAATGAATGGTGTGTCATGGGATTACATGAGTCTTGAACTATCTCACAATAGTATTGCTAATAGGACACCAAGTTGTGAAGCTCATACAAGTTCCACAAACTTGGTATGCACCCAAAATGGATAAGAGGTAAAATAAAATAACCTAGAATGTAAAGTACAATGCAAATATGCAAAAGAAATTTTCATATTTCAAATAAGATAATTTTTTTATTATCCTATGTAAAAAATTGAAAATGATTTATTGTAAATGCAATTTTGAATTCAAACAATGCACTAAATTTATCAAATGAAGCTTAATATGATCAATTTGAGATAACATAAATTCTACAAACTGAAACATAAAACTAAAAACAACACAACAAAATATAGAAATAGAGGTTTTAATGCCCAAAGATTCACGAAAAATCCTTGATCAGGGACTCATCTCGCTTGGGTGAATGGGTCATAGCTTAGGGTTTAGAAAAAAAAATTTACAAATTTCTAAGTTGATTCTTGTTATTTCCAAATTCTAGTTTCAGATAGCGAGTTACAATTTTAGATTTTTATGAAATTAAGTTTAAATGCAAATGCAAAATATGACTAAATGAAAACTTAGGAGAGCTAATTTTAAATACAATTTTGATTCAATTTTCAAAAGTAAATGAATGATGATGCAATATTATATAAATGCTTTGTAAAATGACTGATTTTTTTGTATTTTTCATAATTTAAAAGATACAACCATGCAATATTAAAACCATAAATGAGATGCAAACTAATGCGAGTTAAGCAACCCTAAATGAGATTTAATTCAATGTAATGCAATGCAAATGAATGCAAGATCTAGATCTAAGGTTGAAATAGACTCCAAAATTAGAAAGAAACAATGCTCAAAAGGTTAGGTCCACACAAAGAATTTTTTTATAACCCTTAGGTGAGTCAACTCAAGGTGTGAATCTTCATATTTCCTTTTTTGTGTCAATATGGGGGTCCTGGTCAAACTACACTTTGGGGACAAAAACTAAAAATATTAAAAAAACACCAAATTATAATCTAAAACTTGGAAAACAAGATTAAAATTAGTACTAATAGAACCAAAAAATATAATGCAGATCAGAGAAGGGCAGAAGCATGTGTACCGGTCACCAAAAGTCAGTTTGTGGAGATGATCTCAGACTCATTCACCCTGGGGCGAATAAGTCCTAAGAGGATTTTTCCACAACCTTCGAGAGCCTCTGCTACAAATTTGAATCTTCTAATTTTCCCAAGTTTTAGGTTGGGAAAGCCGAAAATAATTTTGGTAGATGTGTTTCCATGAGATGGCAACTTTGACAAATTCAATTTTTCTCTTCAAAGGGTCTTCAAGATTTCTTCCACCTAGATCTGCAAACACAACATGAAAGGGAAAATTGTTTGTTTTTGGTGAATTGGGGTTTGCCTTGGTCAAACCCCGTTTTGGTAATCAAACCTTGAAATGAAACATGAAAGAAGGAATGAAGAATGAAAAAATCTATATTACCACTCAACAAAACCCTTGAATAAACCTTGGAATGTAGATCTACAACTTGCATGAGATGACTTCAATGGATGTGGATCTTGAACCTTGAATCTTGACTTGAAATAGTGTTTTGAATGCTTGAATGGATCATGAAACCTACATCACCATATTAGCTCTAAAAACAAGCATGATGCAAGAAGACTTTGACATGACAATTGGATCTTGATTACTACAATGAAACTCTGATATTTCTTCTCTTCAATGCCTTTAAGTGCTCTTGAAATCTTATAAAATTACTCATAAAATTTCTAGGTTCTTGAATTCTTTATTCTAGGATTTGAAATGATGAAATAACATTATATTTATAGGTATGTATCCTTAACTTCCCAACATTCAAATATCACAAGCCGACATTGAATCACAACACTCTCACACTTCATTGTAGCAACAACTCTACTCCACCACTTCAGTAGAGCAAGTTTGGGACAACACCACTGCAACAGAGGCTTGAGTACTTTCATTCTTTCCTCCATTAGCCTTGAGTGCTTTTGCTGGAGGTGGTAAGCTTCCCATTCCTCTCCTCTATTACTTGGTTGAGTAAGCACATTTGTTGTTTTGTAGTGTTTTAGTGTTCTTCATTATAGTACTTTCATTATTATACTCACTTTTTTGGTTGTCTGTGGAGGTGGAAACACCTAAACAGGGGTTTGACTGAGGCAGACCCCTATACATCTACCCAAAATTTTCCCTCCTCTTTGTGTGTAGGTAGATGTGCTTTTGGGAGCTAGCTAGCGAATGAATTCCTTTGTGAGATCATTATTTCTACCCTAACTCTTGTATTTTTACTTTATCACATTAGATAATATTTTGTCTACTTAATATTGTTGTTTTGGCCCTTTAATGGTAGTTAGTTGGGTCATTAGCTTGTTTTCCTAGGTTTGACCTTGTCTCTTTAGCTGTCTGGTCATACGGACACCAGTGCACTCGAGAGACTGTGAGGCCCACCCCTATGCTCCATATAGTACTTGAATTATTTTGAGTTTGGTTATTGTCTATGCCTATTGATACCATTGATGACAAGATATTTAAATGTTTAAGTCCATATGATGATTTGATTTTGATTATGCTATATGCTTAGTAATATGACTATGATGATTGATCTAATTTTATGTTGATTATTGAGTTTGTTTAATTTGAATTTGGAAACTTAATGATGAATGAATGAAACAAGTGGTGTGAACCAATCATGTTGCAATTGGATGAGTATGAAAATGAAAATGGGATAAGATAGGTGGCAAATGATTTTTCAATTATGTTACTAGATTTTTATGCTATGTGAATTATGAAACTTGTGTGAATGCAATGGTTTTATTTTTACATGAATATGGTTTACTTGGATGGATTAACGTGTGCATTGAGTGTGCAGGTACACTTTCCATGGCCAATGGAAATTAGAGGTGACCCTTGGGAACCTTAAGTAATTTAACCAATGAAACCAAACTATATTTCATTTGGAGGGACTATAGTTTCATTTTGTGATGTATTTTATTAATGATGTAAATTGTGAATATTTGTAAATTGATTTTTAATTTCCATGTCAATCCATCTAGGAGATGAGTTGTCCATCCAAGTGGAAAAACTCGGATTTGAACTTTTAGGCAATTTTTGGGGTATGAAAAATGATATTTTTTAAGTGTTTTTATGGGTTTAAAGTCCCTAGGGCTGGTACATATGTGTTAGGTACCGTTTTAGCTCAAAATATTGAATCAATATAAAGATGTGGCACTCTTTTTGAGGCCTTAAAGAGGTTTGACGAAAATAAGGTTTTGGGAAGTGGGATGGGGACTAATCTCTTTCCATCCCCAATTCTCTAAGTTTCCTTGAAAGACTCCCAAGTTCTCACACATGTGTGAGAACACATGGGTGAGTGTGCATAGTAGAGTGAAAGGTAGGTTGATAAATGTCAGTTCCCTATTCAAAGGAATTCAAACTTGAGTTCCTATAAAAAAAAATCAAAACAAGGGTTATGAGATTCTTTTACATTCTTGATTTTGGTTGAATTTTGGGGGTGGATGAGTTTGAAGAAAAAGTTTGGAAGAAGAGGAGTTGTGTGGATCCTCAACCCATCCTTCCCTAAGCTTGGTTTTGAGGTAGATTCACCACTCTTTCTGTTTCTCTATGTTTTTATTTGAAAGATTACATGTGTATGTAAAAATGTTCTTGGTATTTTATCTCTTACGTTTTGCTTGTATGCTTATTTCAAAATGCTTTTTGTGCTTGTTTTCTTGTGCTATTGAATGTGGTCTATGTGATGGGAAAAGGGTTGAATAGGGATAGGATTACCCAAAATTTGGGAAGAGCATCCCTCGTTGGGGATGGTATGGAGTAGGAACCTCCATGGGGAAATTTAATCCCTCCTTAAGAGGAGAGTCTCAAAAAGGGTATGAGTACTCATAAGTAATTTCGAAATGGTAGAAACGGTTTTGGTGGTATGGGTTTTGGAGAAAGAGAAGATATTAAAGAAGGGTTGCATGTGAAATGATGGGAGTATGATATTGAATTTTTCTTGTTGCTATTATTATAAGTCCCCATATGGAGTGTGTAGTCCACCCTCCATTCCCACTTTGGATTCTTGATGGAATCCTAAAGTTATGTGAAAATCCCTTGGGTGGGTGTGAAAATAATCTTGTGTGTATCATGTGTGTGTAAATATTGTTTTGCTTGGTTTTGTTTGTACACGGTTCCTTCGGTTGCCTCCTAGCTCAGGGGTGGTTGTTTTTCCAACCAAGGGTTGGGAGGTGATCTCTACCTTGGATATGGAAAAGTATTGTGTTCCTTGTGTAGGTTGGAAGATTTGGGATACATGTAGATTTTGAAGAAATCATATTAGTTGTGCCTTTGTAGATTTGATGAAAATGTTGTAGTTTCCATAAAATTTTCTTGATGAACTTTTGAATATGTAATGTAAAAGTTGTGTATGAAATGTTATATAATTAATATGCGGTACTCTTATTCCTCCTATTTTTATTCAAATGGTAATCTTAGTATAACATTCCACCCCTTGGGAAAATTCAAGAGAAGGAAATATGTGAACATATGTACAATATTTATCTTTGGGTGTTTTATTTTTCAATGGGAAAACCCATGTAAAATTTGTATCATGTTGTGTAAGGAAAGCTTAGGTGCAAAATAAATTCTCCTAATGCCAAAACCTCAGGGAAGAATGTAAAGGTGACTTTAAATTTTTCAATTATATTTCAATAAGATACACATGAAAAGAATTAAAACACACACACAATTAGACACCAGATTTACATGGGAAAACCCTTACGGGAGAAAAATCCACCACACCAAGAAAAGCCTCTTTGTATTACAGTAAAAAAAATTACATACAGAGTACAGACTTCACTTTCTGATGTCAATTTTACAACAGCAACATTGACTAATCAATCTTGTATAGAACATTAATCTTACAATGCTCTTAGACGTATACTATGAATCCACTCAGATCAATCCATGTTTCGTATCGAACATAAACCTCTTTTACCTGAACCGATCATTATCATCAGTTATAGAATATATCTCATTATGTTCATGGTCTGTTGATCTTCCACACAGGAATGGTCGCAAATGGTTCAACTACCAACGGTTCACATTCTGCTTCTCTCATTGGCTCAAAACATGCCACATAGGATAGATGTTTGGTCAAAGAAGTTCAAACAGAATTGTAACATCGACAAGAGCACCGCTATCGGTGAGACATCACATCGAACACAAATCCAGCTTACCCATATCTATTGGCAAGAGTTTTGTTATCGCTAAGAGTCTTATAAAACCTTATGTCATACCAATGTTCATACCTATTGGCGAGAGAAGACACCATCAGCAATAGGTTACACCGAAGTTCATCACACAGAGATCCATCGGTAGTTCATAAACAAATCCGTCAGCAAGACTTACACTTGTGGAAAGAGTTCATACCGACTAAAAACCCGTTAGCCAAGAGTCTCCCTGATGATCACCATCCGCCAATGACACATGTCCACTGCTCGTACATTTTCGGAGAATCAAGCTAGGAATCTACAATATTCTCAATGAGTCTCCTAGAATTCCAAGTGGTCCCCACATCCGTTGGCTTAGGTTAGGAAAATTCCAAACACTGTAACACTGAAGGAGATCACCCAGTTGGAGGAAACACAAACTTAGTAACTCTGTGACAAGGTTTCAAAGTTACAAAAAACATCGATGCTGCGAAAATGAAGGAAGTTGGTTAGTCAAAAAAATTTGTAACTTCCAAACTCTGTGAAATGGTTCCAAAGTTAATAACTCCAGTGATCGGTCGACAATGAGGACTTAGACATAAATACAAACCAACAAGTTGAGGCACCATTTCCAACAATCTCCCACTTGATGAAGACTTATTGGCTTCCTTCAAACTCAAAGTTAGTGAAGGTCATGGGCTCCAAGGCCCATCGAACTGGCACACCACCTGTACTTGTATGTGCTCACTGGTTTTGTCAATGCATCTGCAACATTTTCTAGAGTATCCACTTTTTCTAAAGAGACCTTTCCATCCTCCACCATATCTCAAACAAAATGATACTACACATCAATATGTTTTGTCCTAGCATGGAAAGTAGGATTTTTGCCAAAAAATAGCACTCGACTATCACACGTAGAATTGTAATTTTCCCTGCATCAAACCCAATGTTAGAACACAAACGTTTTAACCAAATTTCTTCTTTACAGGCATGTGTTGCTGCCATGTATTCTACCTCTGTAGTGGACAAAGTGACTACAACCTATTGCTTACTCATCCAACTAACTGCACCACCATTCATCATGAAAATATAACCACTCGTGGATCTTTTGTTGTCAATTTCCCCTGCCCAATCAGAATCCACATAACCTCGAATATTGAGAGTCCCCTGTGATTCAACCAAATTTCCATGGTAACACAAAGCATATTCTGAAGTGCCCTTCAGATATCTAAACACTTTTTTCACAGCATCCCAATGTGTCCTTCCAGGATTTGCCATAAAATGACTAAGTACTCCCACTGCTTGGGCAATGTTTGGCCTTGTATAGACCATTGCATACATTAAACTGCCAACTACACTAGCATAAGGCACTCTAGTCATGTCCTCCATCTCAGTAGGATATTTTGGACAATCTTCAATAAATAGCTTTGTTCCCTACAAAACTGGAACAACTAGTTGCTTGCACTCATTCATACAAAATCTCTCCAAAATAGTATTAATATACTTACTCTGACTAAGCCAAAGTTTTCTACTCTTCCTGTCCCTGGTTATTTCCATTCCCAGAATATACCTGGCTGCACCAAGATCTTTCATTTCAAACTTTGCAGACAACTGAGATTTTAGATCAGAAATCATTAACTTACTATTGCCTATGAACAACATATCATCAACATAGAGTGCAATAATAAGAACATAATTATTTTCAGCTTTGAAGTACACACAATGATAATATTTCGATCGTACAAATCCCAATGACAAAAAAAAAGTGTCAAACTTCTGGTACCACATTCTAGGAGATTTTTTTAATCCATATAGATATTTTTTCAACTTGCAAACCATATTTTCTTTACCTTTTTCCACAAAGTGCTCAGGTTGGGACATATAAATTTCTTCTTCAAGATCACCATGAAGAAATGTTGTCTTCACATCCATCTGTTCAACCTCTAAGTCATACGCTGCTACAAGTGACAAAAGAAATTTGATAGATGTCATCTTAGCTACAAGAGAAAAGATTTCTCCATAATCAATTCCCTCTACTTGGGAATAACCCTTCGCAACCAACCTCACTTTATACTTTTCCACACTACCATCTAGAACTATTTTCTTTTTAAATACCCATTTGCAACCAACAGCTTTTCTGCCTTTAGGCAAGGGAACCAAAATCCAAGTATCATTATTTTCTAATGATGCCATTTCTTCATTCATGGCTTCCAACCAAGAGTTTGAATCAGGCATTCTAAATGCCTCTTTTACAGTCCTAGGCTCATCAGTGCTAGAAATTAAAGCATAGGCACAAGTAGAATCTAACATAGAAAACCCATACCTATTAGGTTGATTTCTTTCACGTGTTGACCTCCTTAAGGGTTGAGGCTGAGGTTGTTCTTCTTCAGAACTTTCTACTTGAGCTCTCCTCAGTTTCAGGTACATTTTGAATTTTCAATTCCTCTTTATCTGGTGTCGGAGGAATTTCAACTACATCCTTTTTTTTTTGATTTTGTTTGACTGTAGATCCAAAGTAGAAGGCTTCAACTCATGAAAAATGACACTTTGTTGTACAAAACCTTCTTCATATCAGGATTCCAAAGCTTGTATCCTTTTTATGCCAACACTATAACCAATAAAAATACATTTAACAACCCTGTTTTCCAATTTAGACCTTTTTTCATTCGTCACATATGCATATGCCTCACAGCCAAAGACATGAATGTGTCTCAGAGAGGGCTTCTTTCTAGACCATGCTTCCAAAGGTGTTTTCTCAACAAGAGTGGAATTTGGAGAACAGTTTATTAAGTAACACGTTGTTGCAACTGCCTCAGCCCAGAACTTCTCCTCCAAGCTAGCACTGCTTAGCATACTCCGTGCTCTTTCCATTACTGCCTGTTGAACCTTTTAGCAACTCCATTTTGTTGCGGAGTGTAGGGTGTAGTTTTATGTCTTTTAATCCATGATCTTTAATACCTTTTGAACTCATTAGAACAAAACTCACCACCATTGTCAGTCCTTAAACATTTTATTTTTCTTCTAGTATGATTTTCCACAAGTTTTTTAAATTCCTTAAAGTGACTAAACACTTCTGATTTACTTTTTAAAAAATAAAAAAATGCCCTTCTTGAATAATCATCAATGAATGATACATAATATCTTGATTTAGACAAAGAAGGAACATTTACTGGACCAAATACATCAGAATGAATGTAATCAAGTAAATCAGAAGATTTATGAAGACTGGAGTAAAATAAAACACAATGTTGTTTACCATATATACAATATTCACAAAACTCGAATTCAAGGTTGCAATCATAAAGCCCCTCAACCAGGTTTTTATTTTTCAAGGTTTTTAAACCTTTTTCTCCAATGTGGCCTAGCCTATGATGCCAGAGCATAGTCTTTTCTGCTGGAAGTTTAACTTCCATAGAGTTTACACTATCAGGAACTTTTCCCTCCTTTTCTCCATGAATAGCATTTTGTGACTTTGCAGAGACACTATTGCATTGCACATCATGTGCATCCAGCTTATACAAGGTACCAATACGAGCACCCCTAGCTAGCACCATTGAGCCTCTAGTCATTTTGCAGCCATTTCCAGAGAATGTGACTTGCACTCCAATATCATTCATCCTACTAACAAAAAGTAAATTTCAAGCCAGACCTGGTATATGCATTACATCATTGATTCCCTTCACTCTTCCATCAGGGAACTGAATTCTGACTTTTCCACGACCAACTATTTCTAGAGATGAATAGCTTGTCAAATACACCCTTCCACCATCATATTTTTCATACTTAGTGAACCAGTCTCTATGAGATGTCATGTGGAAAGATGCTCCAGAATCAATCAGCCAGACATCATCTGATGCATGAGTTGCCAAGGCTACAATGAAGGCGTCTGTATCACTTTAGGAAGAATCATTGTCGGAAGAATACTTCTTCTTTTTCTCCTCTTTGAAATCCTTTCGGACATGACCAAGTTACCCACAATTCTAGCAGTTCACCTTGGACTTCTTGCCAGGAGACTTTGATCTCCCTTCTGATTTTGATTTGGACTTCTTGTCCTTCTTCTTGCCTTTTTCTTTCAATCTGCCTCTAATAGCAAGGGCCTCCTTCACCATCTCAGAAGATTTTCTTCTCATCTCTTCTAATAAAAAAGAAGCAACATCTTCCATCTTAAAAGTGGATGTCGTAATCCCAATATCCATCACCAAGTGATCCCAAGCATCCAACAAAGAACATAACAATAGCATATAGTGTTCTTCATCAATCTTCACACCCACAGATGCTAACTGAGCAATCAATATGTTGAAAGCATTCAAATGATCAGCAACAGATGCTCTTTCTTGCATTTTCAAAGATTACAGCTTCTTCCTCAAGAACAACTTATTCACCAAGGACTTGCCTTGATAAATAGCTCCCAGTCTTTTCCACAAAGAAGATGCAATCTTTTCTTCATGAACATTCAGAAGAACAGAGTCTACTAAATAGAGCTTTATCAGCCCCTTTGATTTTTGATCTACAAGGTCCCAATCTTCTTGCTTCACTCTTGTAGGCTTCGTTCCAGACATAGCAAGCCAAAGATCATGGTCAACCAACAGATCTTCCATTTTAAGTTTCCACAACTCAAAATTACTACCATTGAATTTCTCAATTTCAATCTTTCCTGACTTGCTTGCCATCTTAATCTGTAATTCGAATTACCAGACTTCTACAAGACTCCCACTGAACATAAATGACACAAAAAACACAACCTACCCACAAGGATAACACAACTGGCCAAGCTCTGATACCACTTGTAAGGAAAGCTTAGGTGTAGAACAAACTCTCCTAACACCAAAACCTCAAGGAAGAATGTAGAGGTGACTTTAAATTTTGCAATTATAGTTCAATAAGATACACATGAAAAGAATTAACAGAAAAGAGAATTGAACACACACACAATTGGACACCATATTTACATGGGAAAACCCTTATGGGAGAAAAACCCACTACACCAAGAAAAGCCTCTTTGTATTACAGTAAAAAAAATTACATACAGAGTACATACTTCACTTTCTAATGTCAATTTTATAGCAGCAACATTCACTGATCAATCTTGAATAGAACATTAATCTTACAATGATCTCAAATGCATACTATGAATCCACTCTGATCAATCTGTGTTCTGTATCGAACAAAAACCTCTTTTACCCGAACCGATCATTATCATCAGTTATAGAATATATCTCATTATGTTCATGGTCTGTTGATCTTCCACACAAGAATGGTCGCAAACGGTTCAACTACCAACAGTTCACATTCTGCTTCTCTCATTGGCTCAGAACGTGCCCTGTGGATAGATGTTTGGTCAAAGAAGTTCAAACAGAATCGCAACATTGACAAGACCACCGCTATCAGTGAGACATCATACCGAACACAAATCCAGCTTGTGCAGATCTATCAGCAAGAGTTTCACTATCACTAAGAGTCTTATAGAACCTTATGTCATACCAATGTTCATACCCGTTGGCGAGAGAAGACACCATCAGCAAGAGGTTACACCGAAGTTCATCACATGAAGATCCATCGACAGTTCATAAAAAAATCTGTCGGCGAGACTTACACTCTCTGCAAGAGTTCATACCGACTACAAACCTGTCAGCCAAGAGTCTCCTTGATGATCACCATCCGCCAATGACACATGTCCACTACTCATGCATTTCTAGAGAATCAAGCTAGGAATCTACAATATTCTCAATGAGTCTCCCGAAATTCCAAGTGGTCCCCACATCTGTTGGCTTAGGTTAGGAAAATCCCAAACACCACGACACTGAAGGAGATTGCCTAGCTGGAGGAAACACAAACTTAGTAACTCTGTGACAAGGTTTCAAAGTTACAAAAAACACCGATGCTACGACAACAAAGGAAGTTGGTCAGTCAGAAAATTTTGTAACTTCCAAACTCCGTGAAATGGTTCCAAAGTTAGCAACTCCAGCGATCGACCGACAATGAGGACTTAGACAGAAATACAAACCAGCAAGTTGAGGCATAATTTCCAACATGTTGTTCATCTATATTATTATGCTACAAATAACCTCCTATGCTCTTTTTGACATTAAGAACGGAAGATTTACCTTGTTGCGGAAAAGAAAGAAATGCATATTTGGTATTTTTCATAGTAACTAGTAGTTGGCTTTAGAAATAAAATAAAAAGGGAAAACTTCTACATTTATTTTATAGTTTGAGAAATATAGTATGATTATTGTACCTGAGCTACATGTAACATGTTAAGAGAAATCTCATGTAAGAAGAATACAGACAGTAATTCATTTTAGAATAAGTCGAAGTGTAATTTTGTTAAAAATGTATTGCCATCTATAAATTTGCATTTTTTGTCCTAAGAAGTTAGCTCTCTGTTACTAGAGGAATAGAGTTAAGAACATAAAGTCTATTTCCTAAAATAGTAAGATTAGAGAAGTATTTAGAGTGACAACACACTTTAACAATTTTTATATATACCTGGCATCTTTATTTCAATTGTTATGGGAGTCTAATCTTGGAAGGAAAGAAAGAAAAATCTATAGCGTCTCTTTAATACAACCCATAGTTTAACTACTCAGGATAGAGAGTGGGTCTATACATTCCTAACACACAGATTATTTGTGTTGTTAGTGCTCTGAACCAAAGGAAAATAAGGGGTAGGTTTAATAAGCCATCTTTTTATATAAAAACTCAGAGATATCAATACATCTCTCATAGGTCTAGGATTTTGCGTGCATATACAAAAGGAAACACAACTGCTCAACATTTGTTCATGGACAAAGTGGATAGGGATGTACAGAACATAGCTGAGGGTGAACAATGGTGATAAGTAAATACATCAATGAAATGGATAGAAAATCTGTGGGATAAAACAAACAAAAAAAAGTCATTGTCCTTCTCCAAATTCCACATCCATAGTGAAGGCTTTCAGTTAGGGACTTAAGTATAGCTCTACCAAATCTGTGTCAATGAGCATGTAGGATAAGTTGCAAGGATGGTGAGGAAGGTGGGATAGTATACTTGTTCACCTGCCAACCAAGGTAACTTGATGCCTTAGGAACTGGAACCATTAATGTTGCAGCTGTTAGGATGATGATTAAGTCATATACAACATAAAATGAAGAAAGATATCGCCATTTGTTTAATCTTGTGTGGAACCTAGGTCCAACTTGGTAGTCTTTTCTCGTGCAAGTCCTCAACATTACCCCAGCAGTCACAGTCACCATCATTCCCTTGAGCTTGTGAATGGGAACATCAAATAAAAAAATAACAGTGAAGATACATGCTAATGGAATTGTCAGAGAAAACAAAAGTGAAAACCTGGGTGGATTAAACAGTCTTCTCCTGTGGCCTTAAGTTAGCTCTTTCTTCCTATTGTCTCAATGAAATATAAAATAAAGAGAAGAGAATCCCTTCCATTTTTCCAATAATGAGAGGCACTAAGAGATTATGTTGGATGACATCAATAGTGTTGGGTTTAATAGAATGCAGAGAGATATCTAAATAAATTTGGTTGAGTAACTAATAGTTTTAGCATGTGAGAGGGAGAGGTCATGAGGGTGTTTCAATCAGGTTCTTTTGTTTTCTATCTTAGTGTTGGGGTGTTTGTGTTTTATGGATTTGAGTGCTAGGTTTTAGCATATTTCGTTGGTTGATCAGACTATATACTATGGCAGACCCTCAAACCTCGCCCAAAAAAAAGGACTCTTGCTATTGATCTATTGTTTTATGATCTGTCTTTTCCCTTCTATCAACTCGTGACTCTGATTGAATTTCGAATCAATTCTATTTGCTAGCAAATAGAAAGAATCATTACTTTTTAGGTTCTTGAAAATCACGTAGGTGTGTTGTAGTTAACACTGGAATTATCATTTGGCAAGGTGTGTTAATAAGTAGTGATAGTGAAATTAATATCAATTAAATAAGTAACATCAATATTAAATTTAAAGTTGCAGTCTATTACAACTGCAAGGAAATAGTAATAAGAAAAAAACATTGTCTTAGTTGCTAAGTCATAGCAACCGAGAATTATCAATTAACTTGGATAATAAATTGAAGTTCAATCTAGGAAATCGCTGCCCAAAATAAATATAACTAAATAAAAAGATCTTTCAAGTAAATCTAAATGAAGGAAAAGTAGAAGTAAAATTCAAAAGGAGGGTTATGTGTCCTAAAGGTTGGAGAGAGGAGGGAAGTATATTAATTTAAAATTAAAAGGAATGAAAAAAAGAAATAATAAGCATTAATAGTATTACTTCCTAAAAGAGGGAGGTTTCTTTAAATTACTTTTTTTTTTAATTCTTTTAATTTTCTTTTTAGTAATTAAATTAAATAAATGTGTAAATAAAAAAATATTCATATATAGTAATTATTTAAGAATGGAAAATAAAATAAATAAAAGAGTAATTGATAATTAAATGAATAAATACATTATATAGCTCAATGAGATTTATTTCTTTTTTGAACTATTAATATGTTAATATTAAGAGGTGTATTAATTTTCTTCATCGTGAGAGAAGTTAATATGAATGCTGACATTAATATTATTGTTAATGAACAAGATTAATCTTATTAAGAAAAGAAAAGATATATATATATATACAAAAAAAAGGGAGGTAATAACAATAGTATCTTGGTTATCTATAGGGACTATTATTTCCCACTGTTATTAAGGCGAGAGATAACATAGTTGCATCAAGGTTGATGATAGCCACTTGTATTAAGGAAAACCAATCTTAATGTGTCCCCATTTGGATGGTGTTGGAGTGAAAATCCAAACACATTTTTAGTATGGATAACCCTGAATGGTAAATGTGCAACCCTATATAACCTGACCAATAGAAATGCCCATTCATCAATCAAGGGTGTACGTGATAGACTTCACACACATCATCCTAGTACTCTTTCACCCTTCACTCTCAAGCTATGAGTCAATGATTACATGGTATTCTCAACCTCATTTGATGCATACAGATGGTTATCATCTGGAGCATGGTATAACTTTCAAGCAAGTGTTATGATATTGTTTCAAAACAAAAAAAATTAGTTGCATTTTTTTCCCTTCGGTCAAATTATGGGCATTACAGAGACACCAGCGCGTCATGTTGTCATCCTAGGACCACGCTTTTTTCCTCGTGTAGAGAGCTTCCTGAGGCATAGTGTTGAACCTAAAAACTGGCTCGCCTAGCCCCATCCTGTATTTCGGGTGTGTAGGGTGATTGAAGGACTTCATAGTCATCATCATTCTTGTCCCGTATTTCCTAACACCACATTAAGCTGAGGTAAGTTAGGGCAACCTTTCACATCTTGGCCCTCCATGACCTTGGGCCTTGCACGTGGTGGTCCCCCTCTCTTACACTCTCCAAGTTGTACTTAGTGGGGGTGTTGGTGTAAATAAAGTCTTGTACCTAGTTAATTTATTACGAGGGGACTTAAGGGACTTATTTACATGTTAAGTTTACTTAGGTCCTAGGGGGAATCTTTCTAGAATGTGTTAGTTTTCATTAGATCTTATCTTATCTTTTGATTTTTAACACATGTCCTAGGTAGTTTTGATAAGTTGTCACATGATAGGATTAAGACACTTGTCATAATCCTATTTAATCGTATGTCTCACCTTGGCTATATAACTAGGTGGTCTTAACAATTATGATATTAAATTCTTGGATAATCAACTCTATTGTAATCTTTAACATTTCATATTGATCTCTCTTATTTTTCATGAAGTTCCTAGATCTTGGGTGGCTATATAATATTCAGCAAAATCTTGCATGGTGTAGAGTTATCCTATATCAACTCTTACAATTGGAAGATTCTAATAGCATCGATAGATTGGTAAAAAATTACTTCAACATAAGAATGGCTATGAATCTATTAGTACAAAACATAACTCACAATAAGAATGCTAGTTACATATATTGAGCTCTCTCCAATCAATTGAATACAAAGGATGCAAGGAATTTGAGAATAGGAGAAAAAAATTCATGATAAAAGCATTTGTAAATATGGAAACACACATTGTCATAAGATAAAAATGTAAGTACATAGGAACGAAGTGATCATGAAAGTAGATATATCAAGGTCAAGGTAATATGCCTCAATGTTTCCACCTGAGAAGAAAAATAGTAACATGTAAAATTTTGAATATATGATGAATACAACAACAAAAGTATTGGTTATTAAGTGTTTCAATCTAATCAAGCATGTAATAAACTTTATAATATCAATAAAGAAATAGAAAAGAAAAAATGGAAAACATAAACCATATGACCACCAACCAAATATATATTGAGAAACCCTTGTGAAAATATCTCCACCACCAAAGAGACCCAAATTTATATTAATCACAATAATAGTTTACATCAATAAAGTCCACTTATCTATTTGATAGTAATCTAGTAGGACAAAATTTCTTGTAAAAAGAACATTACAAACCTCTATCAGATGCCTCTTTTATATAAGTGTTAGAAACAAGAAACCACCAAGTGGTATCATGCAAAATTATGAATCCAAACTATGAGCCATATAAAAAATCTAATGTCCCCATAGCCATGGTTAAATAACTTGAGACAATAAGTTGCTTTACACCTATTACACATCTTATAGCTTTTACTATCATAAATTGTCACCCTTGACCATTTCACCTTATTTTTTGTCCCCTCTTTAATTATTGGACCTAACTGAGTATTTAACATCTTAAGTTATGCATTCTATGGCCCATTTTTAACAGTTACTAATGAATTGCATGTGGGAAACAAGTGCATTTATCTAATACCTTTCTCCCAACACTTAAAATCCTAAAAAATAGGGAAAGGACACTCACACCCTAGGCATGAGTCTCCCCCTATTTTGGATCCAATTTCAAAAATGTCAAATTCAGAAATTTATGATTTACAATTCAATTTTCTAAAGTTAGCCATCAAGATTTATTTTTTGGGAAACTAAATAAATGCCTAGAAATACCTTGTTATTACATAATTTAACAAGAGATATAGAAGGAAATAATTGGAGAAATTATTACCAAGAGCATTCAAAAGCAAGTCAAGAGAAGCATTTTTAGAGCTTTATTGCAAGAATTTAAGATCCTAACATCATGTCAAATTCTATGTGAGTTTATGTGTGTTCATGTGGTGCAGGAGCACCAAGGTCATTTTTGGGTATATACGGTCATAAAGTGAATTTTGGTGTTTTAAGTCTCTAAAGTCATGTAATAAGGCCATAATAGGCCATTCTTGATGTTTTGAGTCATTTAGAGTCCATAGGGTTAATATTGCAAAGTGATGTAAAAGTTGTCAAAATGTTGTCATAAAAGTTGTAAAAATGCAAAATATTGCAAGAACAAGGAAGTTGAAGGGTTAGTTTGTTGAAAGGTCAGTTTTGGTTATTTTTTTCTAGTGATATGAATCTATTTATGTTGGTAGAACCTTGGGGAAGAGGTTAGAGAATTTTTTATGCAGAAAAGCAATAAGAAGCCTTATTTTGTATTGTAAATTATGAACTTTTTACTGGTAAACTCTGCTATAGATCCCTGTACGGTCTTGAACAGTGGGTATTGGAATAAGGAGTTTTAAATTTATTATAGGTAATCGTTAACTTCATTTTGGGTTTAGTATGAAAGGTTTTTATGGAGTTTGAAGTGATTGGTAAGCTTTTCTCTGAGAATGAGCAGAGAACCCTGTAGTTAAGGGTTTTGACAGAGTATTGTGGAAATCAAGCCTTTCCAACCATTGTAATTTCTCTTGACTTCTTGGAATGGTGTGGCTAGATGAATATCATTGTTGTATGTAGGTTTAAAGAGTAGGGGAAGTGGATTGAAGAGTTTAGGATGATGCCCTAGTGTAATCTCTCATGTTTTTTCTTTAATGGTGATGGCTAAGAGTTAGAATTTGTTGAAAATGTTTTGTTAATGGATGGGAATCAATTTATGTAGCATATGCAGACCTAGGGTAACATGTTTGAAGAGTTTATAAAGTGGGAGAAGATGTGGAGTGTGGTGAACCAATAAACCCTCATCCTTCTAAGCTTGGAGCAACCTAAACAAGGGTTTTTCCATTTGATGGAATTGTGATTGTTTTTCCCCATAAAATTTGTTGTTTCAGTAGTTTTGGAACTTGTTGAAGAGGTTGAAATACGAATTTGGAGTAGAATGAGTGTTTTGGTTGTAGTCTCTTTGGAAAATAGGCATAATTGAGCCTTGTAGCAGAGGGACAATCCTTTTTAGAAGGGTACTTATCAAAATAAGCTTATTTGATTTCTTGATATGTCAAAGAACACCAAAATGGGTACTTGGAATGGTAATTAGGTTGTGAATTTGTGGTTGGAATTGTGAGTTAAGGTCTAGAAGCCTCTATTGCAGACCTACAAGAGAATAGGTGAAGTTGTGAAGGAAAGCACCTTTGATAGGGTTTTGTGGCTTTGAAAGTTGGTTGAGACAACTTGATTTGTATTGCTTTTGTCAAAATCCTTCCTGCTTTGCATCATCATGTTATCATTGTTTTGTAAAGGCTAACACTTTTGTAGGTCTCTAAAGCATTCAAGCATTCAAGAAAATCAAGAAAGAAATATCCAAGACCTTGAGGTGGTGTGCATGGCTTCAGTCCTTCAAGGAGGCCATTGAAGGTTGGTGAGTTGTAGCACTTTATGATTTCATAATTCCCTCTTATCATTTATCCATTTATTATAGACACTTCCATTGTGGAAGTGGAAACACTTACACGGGGTTTGACCAAGGCAAGCCCCTAAATGACACAACATTTATTCTCTTTGTGAATGTGAAGAACTCAAGTTTGAAGAGGATTGAAGGAATTTTGAGGATAATTCATTCATTATTGCATTTGAAGCCCTACATCTTGTCAACTCACAAAAAATCATATACAATTTAATTATTTGATAGTTATCTGATAGATTTGGAAGTAGTAATAGAAGGCTTTAACCCAACATCAAAGGACTATGAAGATAGATATAAAAAAGAGTTATAAGGACACTCATACCATGGGCATTTGTGTCCTCCATTTTGAGCCCTAGATTTGAACCACAAGTGCATAGTGTCCTATTTTTCTCATTTATGTTGTTTGAATTTGTTTGTCAATTTTTGTGTTTTTTGTATTTGCATCAGAACAATGAATTACACTATTAGCCTAGTTAGATCATTGCATTTTATTTATAAATTCATCCTAGATTTGCTAAGGGTCGGTTGACTCACCTTCGATTGTGTTAATGACATACCTTATCAAATCTATCAAACCCCTATTCCATCACTTTAATTTCCAATCCATCGAAACCCCCCTTGGAAACATTCAAAAAAGGTTTCAAACCCTAAGGTGAAAACCCCAAGGTTCCCCTTTTCGTTATTTCACAACTCTCTTACACATCATAGATTCTATCATAAGGATAAAGTTATCCAATTTTTCAAATTTTCAATGATTTGAACCGAGATATCGTAAAAGCATGAGGAAACCCTAAAAAAACTTCATTTTTTACTCTACAACTTTTGGAGGGGAAAACTTTGCACCTGGCCGCCATTGACTAGGGTTTGGATTTCAAACAACACCATTTCTTGCTCTGTTCTTGTCAATTTTCTAGGAGATTTTCAATGGAAAAAACCAACAAAAATCAAGGTAAGCTTTCTTTGTCAGGAATTTAAGCTATAACTCCATTTCAAAATCATTTTCAGGCTTCTACAGCCATGGCTATGCATTTATTCTAATGTTTTTTCTTTGGATATCTTCTCTATTTATGTATATTCCTCTTTAATTTTTCCATTTGAGGGATTTTTGAGGCTTTTGTCGTGGCATAGTGAATGCATTTCTCTTCACAACAAAAGAAGTTAAGCTCTCTTCCCATCAAATCTTGCATCTCCTTCACTATTCTCTGTAAAATATGTTGCATTTGAGCCCAATAAAATTGTGGAATGAATGAGTTTGAGGGTTTTGTGCTATGCTTGGTCGTTGGCTTTAAAAACTAGGCGTCATTCTTTGCTGACAGAAAATCATTTCTGCTTTACCTTCCTATAGCAGAAAATGATTGAAATTGCTAAAGCTTTTTGTGTGTTGTTCATGTCATGATATTCATGGAGTATTTACCTCTGTCAATCATCATGCTCTCTATTGGGTAATTGTCTTGCATAAAATATGTTCTTCATGATGATTTATTTTTGCATAGTTAAAACTTGTGATTACCCCACTCCTCTTGCTTTGTATGTGTAAAGGAAAGGAAAGGAAAAATTATTTAAAAGCTTCTATAGCATCACTATTTGCATCTAGACTGAAATGAGACTAATGTTTGTGGTGCTTGTTTTGCCTCTTTGGCCTTTAGCTTCAAAATTTTGTTAAAGAACTCTCAGACTCTGCTTAAAGTTAATTTGTCTTCTTTGAAAAAATATTCTTATTGATTCATGATTAGTGCTTATATCTAACATTTCTCAAAGTATTGCTAAGATCAAAATGTCTTCTCTTCTCCATCCTTGAGACCTCTATCCTTCAAGGACCTGTATGACAGTCACTTGAGGCTCTGCCCTTATATCCACTTGATATTGCATAATATTCTTGCAATGATACCTATTGTTACTATCTCTACATGGATCATGATCTTCTTCCACACTTTGATGGTGAATAGAATTTTCTATGACTGTTATCATAAATGCATCTCATCTTATCACAGTGATCTAAGATCTATTTTTTCTACTATATATATCATAAATCTTTCCTTGTAGATTGTCTTTTAGAGAGGTGTTATCTTCATATTTGTGACTATACTTGTATGAAGTCTCATTTCAGTCTATGAACTATTGATAAGGATTTTTTATTCTCTTTATCAGTATAGTAATTTTCCCCCTTATGTTATGACTGTTTGTCCTTAATCATTCTCAATTAATGATTCTTTGGGCATAAATCATTGAAATTGTAAGATGACAAAACATTTGAATATAAGAGATGACATTGTTGATATGCATGTTAAGATACCACAACTAAAACATGTCTGAGTGATATATCTTCCTGCCATATTATTACTATGACCATGAGATGAAGTCTTTTCTTGGATTTTCACTTTGTATTCTAAGCTTCATGGTTGAACTCTTTTGCTATTGTTACTAGCATTTCCATTGATGATCATGGTTTTCATCATTGATGTTGATTGTAAGATTGCATTCTATTTCTCCTCCATACTTCAACTGTGAAAGAAATTTTTTGTAGATTCCACATGAAACTTATTTATCTTACTTAAAGGTTGTATTTTGTACTTTCATCACTAAGTTGGCTGCTATATCAATAGCCCTATATGTTAGAAGGACTGTTCCTTTGTGTTGTTTTATGCTTCTTGTGTCAATAACACACTAAGAGAGTGTCTCCTTGGTAACACACAGTTACTAGAGCAAGAGTTGTTATTTCTTTATACAAGACAACCTACTACTATGCATCTATCTCCTTGATTTTCTTTTTTAACTTAGATGAACACTTGCACTGCTATGGTAATTGTATGTTATCATTGCATATATCTTTTATTCATTATCATGTGAGGATTACAATACCTTTAGTATGTTGGGCTCAACCTTTGTGGGAGCCACACTTTATCCCACATACTGAAATGTTGAATCATGATAACCAGTTATATGAAACATGTACCAATATCTGCACAATGAACAAACAAGTTAGATAAAATAGTTCAATATTCCTCTGATGATTTGATCTAGCACTTTTGCATTTATCTTTTAATGGCTCAATTGATTTAATGCCTCATAGTTGTAAGTTATATGTCTGTTGATAGGATATATGATTAGGTTCATATATGGAGCTCTAACAAAACATTTTTCAATCAATTGTAGGTGCTCCTGAAGATCAGGTACGAGAGGAGCTAAAGACAAGAAGAACCATCTGAAGATAGGAGAAAGAACAGTCAATGCCAATATTTCCATGCAATGATGGATATGTTCTCTTTTCATGTTTTCCTTTGCTATTTTCATCTTCAGATGTATAGCTTACTGTCTTTGTTGCATTGAATTAATTCAGTCATTTCCCACAGCTTGTGTAGGACTTTTAAACATTTCTTCTATCTTCAAAGCATGAAACAACAATGTTTATGCAATCTTGTATGTTCTTTGATTTCAAAATGAATAAAACAACATCACTATGCAATTTTGATAAATCTTCTATTGTGAACTTTGCATATTGAATTCCATTTGAGATACTTACTTACAAAAGAACTATCAACATAAAAAGAATGTACCTTTCACCTTAAATGTACCAAATAATTCCAACTCTACCAAAATGAGCTGAGGTGAAATTTTGGTAACACTATGGCGATTTATGTTGTGTGCTTGCTTGCTAAGCATGCCAGATCAGTTGCCTTGTATATCCATTGGGAATGGAGTCCATTTTTTGTCCTTGTGTGACTCAGAGAACCTATGAAACTCAGCAACAAACAAAACTAAAAGAAACTAGCGTAACTCTATTTAAGACAGGGTTATAAAACCGTGCAGAATCTGTACTTATTGAAAAAAAAAATAGTACTGAAACATAACTACTATGCAATGAGAACTTATTAGCTGAAAATATACTCTACCCTACAATAACCAATAGTGTTAGTGCTCACACATGACCATTCACTGGTTGTGACAAATAGCTGCCCTTCCTTGACAACAAATGTTGATTTTCATGCTTATGAACAACTAAAACTAGATGAAGCACAATAAGATACTCAATAAATTGGTGCAATGCTTCATAAAGAATGTACACAAAATCCCTCATTCCTTGAAAATGACCAACTATTTTTCTAGTTTGGAGTGAATATATAGGTTGAATCTATTGTCCTTTCACTGAAACTTCATCTTGAGTATGCTTGGAATATCAGTCCTAGAAAGATGCCTAATTGGGCATCCTATTGAGAGGTTAAATTGATAACTCATTTTTTTGGCTACTCCCTCATCAACAACAACCTCTTTGATCACTTGATTATGCTGATAAAAAACCATTGCTTTGAAAGATGTTTCAAAATCTATGATTTGATGCTCTTTTTCTACTAAAACAACCTTGTTGTCCTCATCATTCACTTGCCTAGGCTTTTGATTACTACAAGAATTAATTAGAGTGGAAAGCTCTCTACAAGTTGAACATGTGGGATCTTGACAATAAAATATTGAGATGTCTTGAAAGAATTGATCATCTTCAATTAGTTCACTTGACTGCTCTTCAAGACAAGCCACTTTCAACTCATTCATGTTGGCCTCTTCATTGTAGTACAAAGGGAGCTTTGAAAAAACATTAGATGCTTCATCTTTATGGAGAACCTATATACTATCTTCCTTATTGTCAATAAATCCAGGAAGCTAGTCAAACAAAGAAATAGAATCCTCCTCCTTAGGTGGTGCCTTCTCCAATGAAACCTGGGCATCCTGTCTTTGTAACAGAAGACTTTCACCTTGTAGCCTTTCCAATTTGCTTTCATTCTCATAAACAACATTAGAAAACTTTTCAAATGAATCAAAATGCAAAGGATTTAATGTCAAGCTTGAACAAACCTCCTCTACACATGCGTTATTTTCATTTTCAATTGGGAACGCACTATAAACAGCAACAACTTCTTGCTCTACATGTGATTATTCTGATTTGTTGGCACAAAAGGGACTGCAAGAACCTTCAGCCGCTGAAGTAGGATTACTAAGTTCATTATAGTGTGTTTCAGACTGTTCTTGGCTATGAATTAGTTGTTGCATTGAAGGAACACTCCTAAAACTTGGAATTTTTGATTGGTTTAGACTCTACAACCCTTTCTTGTTCAATCTTTTGTTGCTCTAAACGATAAACCTCCAAAGCTAAACACAATGGATTTACATTTCTAATCTTCTCCATTATAAGTGAGCTATCCTGATCAATGGGCTGCTCTGTAATTATACTAGCCTATACTTGATTTCTTTCCTCAACTTGCAAAGGATGTAGAATTATGAAATTTGAAAATTCAAGCTGAAAAGGATGATTAGCAGAATTAAGAGGCTCCTTTTGCTTAAAATTTGGAATGGCATACTCCTCATCTTGCAAGGGCTCATCTGGAATGATAGGAATTGTTTGGACCTCCTGATTTTGTGTTCAAGCAAACAAAAAATTTATATGCTCCTATTTTGTAGCTAATTCCCTTTCGAGCTTTTCTTCAAATTGTATCCATTGTAACTCCAACTCTTGTTCATGAAGGTAGGCCTGATAATCTAACTCTTGTTGCCTCTTATACTCTTCTATTTATTTTTTGATAACTAACAATATGTCCTTGGTTGCGTTCATGTTATTCTTCATATCCTCAACCTCTTGGAGTTGATTTTGGACATATAAATGTTGATATGAAGGTTGAGCAGGGGTGGGTGGGAGGTAAGCATGTTGATATGTTGTTGTATGGTTGTTTGGGATAAAACTAACATCATGATTGGAATGACATGGCTAATAGGGTGATTGGTTGATAGTGTTTTCATAGTAAGGGGGTGGGAATACATGATATCCATGAAAATATGTCATTTCTATTCATATAAATGTTGAAAATTAGAAGATTAAGCTTGTATTTGAAACATACCATCACTTGATCACTTGAAACTGGTAGATGTGTTTAGAGTCGCCAGGTATAAACTGTAACCTCTGAAAGGCAAAACGAATTGTTGTATATACCAAAACAATAGCTCGTAACTCTTGAATTCTTTCTCTAAAGCGTGCTTTAGAGTCCCACCGGGCATGCCAAAAATTGTTATCACAAGGATTTGCACCTGCATGCAAGGCTGGAAAGCTCTGCAATCCCATGTAACATTGGACTAATTTCAGGTTGTGGGTACCCTATTGTGAAACTAGACCTCTAGATTATGGGTTGGATCCCCTTTTGATTCTCCTAGAAACTCTTGAATTGTAAGGAAAAGGGTGAGAAATATTGACTAAAAATGTAAACTAAATCGATTATAGGAGGTGATTGCACCGAATATGATGATCTAATGGCAGATTAATTCACAATTGCAAACTCAGGGAATACCTTACACAACTCATTAATTGCAATCTTATGACAAAAATGTTTCAAAGGAAGGCTAAAATTAACTGTTTCTAGAAGGAAATAGATGCTTCACAACCTAAAACTGATAACTGCATGTACAACCTAAAACCTGAAACTTGATTGCATCCAAGAATTTGTAATAATGAAAGAGACAAGATTTAAAGGTTTTGATTGATAAAACACATTAGACCTCATCAAATCAATCATTTATTGCATAAAATCAGTTACAAGAAGGTAAAATTTTATATACTTAAGTCAACAAAAGGAGAACTGCAATGAAATAACAGAAAAATAACCTATAAAACCTGCTGCTGTATATTAAACTGTTATAAAAGTGAGTTACAAATCTCTTCTCTCTCAAAATCAAGAGAGTAAAAGTTAGAACCAGGGAAAAAAGAAAGATTTTTTTCCATAAATACAATGATGGCATGCATCATGTGCCCAAAAGGTGGAACTCCAAGCTAACTAGAAGTGAAAAATATCAACAAATATTTTCTCACGAGCAAAGGAGAAAACCCTATAAAGAAGGGATCAAAATTGAGATCATTTGCACTAAAATAGCTCCAAACTCATTGGGATGATTCACTTGACTCAATTGAACTTAAAAATGACTCCAGTTTGACAAAAAAGTCAAAAGTAATCTCCAAAATCTCTAACTGTATGCATGAGTTCTAGTTCCACTTCCCTTTTGCATGAAAAACACTTCAGTTCCACCTCTAAACTCCTTTTTTGCATGAGTAGTAACTCAAAAGAGACTTAAGTCTCACTCCTCTTGGAATACATTATATATCACCTTCATTCTTTGTATACTAGCTCTTTAAAATAGTTTAATTCAAAATTATTAAAAAAATTAATGAAATTGTTTTAATAATGTCAAATAAATATTTACAAATAAAGTGAAGGGATTACAAAGTGTTTTTTAGAAAAAATACATATAAATGGCTTCTTACTTGGCTCACGGGCTCCACATATCATTAGGATTAATTGACTTAAAAGTCAATACCACGAAACTAATAATTCACAATGATTTTCTCAAAAAACAAAGGTCAAAAATATCAATGATTTGAACTGAGATATGGTAAAAGCATGAGGAAACCCTAAACAAACTTCATATTTTACTTTACAAATTTTGGAGAGGAAAACTCTATGCCTAGCCACCATTGACAAGGGTTTGGATTTCGAACAACAACATTTCTTGCTCTATTCTTGTCAATTTTCTGGGAGATTTTCAATGGAAAAAACCAACAAAAATCAAGGTAAGCTTTCTTTGTCAGGAATTTAAGCTATAAACTCCATTTCAAAATAATTTGCAGGCTTCTACAACCGCAGATATGCATTTATTATGATGTTTTTTCTTTGGATATCTTCTCTTTTTATGTTCACTCCTCTTTGAGTTTGCCTCTTTTTATGTTCACTCCTCTTTGAGTTTGCCATTTGAGGGATTTTTTAGGCTTTTTTTCACAGAATAGTGAATGCATTTGTAGTGCCCCTCCGAATCGGTCTTTCTGGAATGTTGGCGTAAGTATTATTTGTGATTTTTTTGATAAACATTCCTTGTTCAATTAGCTAATTAAGTTAAATTGTGGTGTAAAGAGTAATCTGATCATTCATTGAAGTTTTGAGCTCGCAGAATTACTTGGGTGTTGTTACACAAAATGGATTAGTCATCCATTTATGAATGCAATTAATTATGAATTCCAAAAATTAGTTAAAGAAATAAAGAATAAACATATTTTTCCTTTTTATTAATAAACAAATAAATATTATACTAATTATAAATGATATTGTCTTTTATAAGATATTGCAAATTATTTTACTTTATTCAAAGATTTTATATATTATTAGAAAATAAACAAATAAATAAATAAAAATGTGAATAAAGTAATAAAGTTTAAAAAAGGAGGGTTTCAGGCTGAATAATAAATACATATATGTATTTATACAGAGCCTGAGGTATTAAAGAAAGAGAATGACGGAGTAAAGAAAGTTTCTTTTTAATTCTTTTACATCTGTCAGTTTACATGTTGAACACATGTCTTCTTGCATGAAAATCTGCTTACACCCGTCACTTACATTTGCTTGAAGTTTCTGCGGCCTTTTTACTTTTTGGACATCTGGAAAAAGGAGGTCATGGGGGGAGAAAGAAAAGATATTCGAAGATGTTTAGAGGGGGGGAGACAAAAAAAAATTAAAAAAGGATACAACATAGAAAGGGAGGAAGCGAAGATACCTTGATCAAGCCAGAGCACTCACAGGTATGCCAACACTGCCTGATATGCATAAAGTTAATGCTTTGATTAGGGAGGAGAATCATCTGCATATTGTAGGGAACCATCTCAGTGAATAGATTGAAAGAGCCATGTCCATCTTTGCACCATTACCCTGCAGCCAATCTCCCTGTACTCTACACATTCTTTCACCTTGCATCGCTGGTAAGTTGTTAAGCCTTTTTAAATAAATACATTTGGTGCTTAACCTGCACCTTCTTTGCATTCCAAGAGATCACTTTTCTTTGAGGTATTTTGTCAAATAGTTCACGTGCCTTGTCTGTGCTCTGCTTTTCTTTGAGATATTCTATCAATAATTCATGTGTCTTGGGTTTTGCATATTGCTTACTTGTCTACTAGGACAGTGATAGCCTCAACCTCTGATAACATTTCCTCTACCCTTATGCTTTGATGGATGCCCATTTCCCCCTCCCAACGCTTCCTTTTTAGCACAGGCATCCAAGATGCTAGCAAGGTTATAAAATTTGGTTTTTTTTTTTACACCTTCCAATTGAATTTTTTTGAAATCTTCTAAAGCCTTTTAGCTGGACCGTTCTGCGCATACCCTCCAGCCAATGCGTTCCATGCCACGGCCTGCAACTATTAAGCTCTCACAGTTCCCTGGCTGGACCTTCAGAATTGTTATAAAATTTGAGCAAGAACTCTTAAGACCAACCAGCTCCCTTCGAATTCATTACTTCCCAAAGTATGGAAACATAAATTCCCATGGTCTCTGGCCTTCCCTTGTCTGGTGCCATATGGTTGCAACCTGCAGCATTCATAATCACCTTCTCTATGATAAGTTCATGCAAGATTATAATATGATTGAGATTTCATGAGAGGGTGGTTAGTTTAAACAAGATCTATTCCTGCCAATAGTTTCACAAGAGAATGTTGTCATTCCTTACTCCAAAGCTCCCGCATTACTCATGCCTATCTGCTTCTGCAAGAACATAAGTCGCATCATTTTAGGATCCCCTAAAAAGGAGTGTTGCTCGAAATGCCCAGCCTATATTCATATATGATCCATAGGCACCATAGGTTTAACTGGTATCTTAGTAATAAGATTTGGGTTGTCTCCAAGATAGCTGGCATGAAGGTCAACCATGCACTCGTAATGATCAACTATATATGTAATGCATTAAGGGTACTATCCCGTGAAGTATGTGCAGCCCTCATATACCAAACTGCCTGATTGCGCATACTTTGGACACATGCGAAGATTACGGGGTTAGGACCAAAGATTTTGAGAGCTTCCTTGCGAAGCCCTTTTCATTCTGCACATTCTACAATCCCCACACTTCATTCCTTGAGTAACCTATCACTGCTGCAGCGTTTAAGACTTTGGAGGGTGTATAAACTTAAATAATTTCCCTGATACCTTTTGCAACCTGTCACAGCTGATGTATTTAGGATCTAGGGAGTGTATAAGTTTAAACAATCTTCTTGATACCTTTGGCATCCTGTCACAGCGGAAACACTCAAGCATAGAAGACTGTACAGGTGTAAATAGCCTTCCTGATTTCGTTGGGAACCTGTCTCATCTGTTGCACTTGAAATTAGAATGAGGTAGAGGTTTAAATAATCTCTCTGCTGCCATTATCAACCTATCTCAGCTGCGGAACTTGAACATAATAGGAAGTTTAAAGGGGTTGGTGATATGTGAAGGACGTGCAACCCTCATCCTCTAAACCTGCATAACTGCACACGAGCAAATCTCGCATTGTTAGGATGGAAATGGTTCACACTTCCTAGCTACGGAACCTTCTTATTGCTATTTGTAGTTTTGGCCTACTTGTTTCCATAGTTCCTTTCAGATTCTACGTAACTAATCCCTTGAGCCTGTTTGTATTCGATTTGATTCTGTAGAAGAGAAGTGGCCCTTTATTTATGTATTTGTTTTTTTTTATATACTTTGATTGGGGTTATTTGGAAATCGTTTCCATTATCCTTGTCTTTTGTGTTTGCCCTTTTTCTTTTTAGATTGTTTCATTTAACATCACCTATACTTTCCTCAAGCTCAACAAACCAGTACAATGATGAAATCGGTCCACAACTCTCAGATCAATTTCTCTTGCATCGATCATTTTCTATCTTTTATATAGCAGCTGATTTCGTAGTATGGTTCACTGTGTTGTGCTTATTCCCCGTTTACTTCCTCTTCTCTAACTGATTTTAATCTATCTTCGAATGTCTTTCACTCCATTTTGATCAATATCTTTAGAGCAATGCAATTTGACATGTTGTTGAGCTTTATCAAGTGTATGTTATTTGGTCGGATCTCCAAAGTCTTTAAGAGAATACGTAAAAGCTAGATAATTAATGGTATGTGTAGGAAAGTGTAATATTATTAGTAATCTAAAAGATGAAGTAAACTTAGCACAGTAATGGTTTTCTTTTAAGGGCCACGTATAATTTCATCATGGAGATTTGTTTTCTTACTTAAATAGTTTCATTAGTTTTCCTTTAAAGTGAAGCTTCTTCCATGGTGTGGGAAGGTCTTAACTTTAAGAGAATTAATTAAATAGAGATTTAGTGACCTTAGATTTTTTTTAGAAAGAAAAGCATCTCTTTTGTTAATTTTAAATGTGTTTTTTTAATTTTATATCTTTTCATTAAGAGAAAACAGATGGAATATATATTTAATACATTCATATGATTAATTAATATAATGCAAAGATGAGTAATCTTAATACAAAGCATGTATATATATCATGATTTTATTAGAAAGTGTATATTTAGTTATTCCCAAAATGTGTTTATAATTATATTTACTATTATGTGAAAAGTAAATGATTTGTATTTTATTTAATATCATTTCCTTAATTATTTTAAATGAGTTTACAATGATGTACAAATAGATTGTGTATTGATTATGTCCTTGAAATTAGTAAGTTTGAATAAATGTATTTCTAGTGACTGTTTGAGTTTGTTGATAGAGTTGGAAATTAAATTGGAAGATTTGTTATTATGGGTTTGGGTCAACGTTTAAAGCAAGTTAGAATATTGGAGAAGGGAGAATTAAGTAAAGTTACTTTTATATATATATGTGCATACTTTTAAGATGTTAACACTTAGATGATTGCTTCAAATAATCTTTTAAATGCTTACTCCCTTGAATTCTCTAATGATTGGATTGTAAAATTTGGAATAATTGAGATCATAGACAATAGGGTAGTATTGTGAGATGTAGTGAACTCTATTGATTTTAGGTTGTAGTTTTGAAAACTTGAATAATATGAATAGAATTAAAGTGATTAAAATCAAACTAGGTTAGAAGAAAACATTAGATTAATTTATTATAGTTATATTAGTTTAAGAGAAAATTGACCTATCTATATTTTGATATTTGAAGGATGTGATTAAACAAAATAATTAAGTTATCTTTTCGGTAATTATTGAATATTGGTTCTTTCCAAAATTATTGTACATTCGATATGCAATTAGTTATTAGATTAATTATTGATATAGTTAAATAATGAATTATTAAATAGGTTTACTGATTTAGGTAGTTGAAAAGATTGTTGAAATTAAGTAGATATTCATTGATTGGTCTCATTTGATTTATGTATTTATAAGCATAAATGTTAGGATTCATAAGTAGGAGAAATCTAATTGTGATAAAATGTGTTTAAAGTATTATATTTTAAGATGCCATAGTTCTCAAAAGATTTAAATGAATTTTCATAATGGAGATATTGATAAAATGGAAAGGATGTTTTAATTTGTTTTAGTAATGTGTTTTGATTTAGTGTTGAGATATTGGGTTGATAGCTTGTCACAATTATTGTGTTAGATTAGTGGTATTTGGGAAATATTGGTTATTGTAGGAAGTAATACGTATATTTTGAAATATTGGTTATTGTAGGAAGTAATACGTATATTTTGTTATGTGATTAGGATGGATTGATTTCTTAGTGAAATAATGATTTAGAAGGAAATGAATTATTTATATTAGAAGTATTGTTTAAATGAATGAACCTCTTGTATTGGTTATCATGATTGAATGGTTTGATTTTGAATTGAGAATGTGTATCGTTGATTGTTGCCATTGTCATAATTGTTGTCTTTGTTAAGGGTGATTGATTGCCATACTACAAGGGTACCTTGAGAGGAGGAACAAAGGTCTCCCTTAGGTGCCCAGTAAAATTTGTGTTGACTTTGATTATGTTTGCCTGAATCTGAAGATCCCTTTATGACGATGCGACTCTTATTCTACTCCTTTCGATTTATGATTATGAAACTTATATAGTCTTTTGGTGGGGTCCTTGATGATAGTCTTCCTTATTGTGTTAATTCTGATTGAGGAGACTTTGTTGCATTGTCTTTCTTGTGGTCATATTTGAGATGGTTCGGAACCTGATATACTTGAATTACCTTCAATAGAAGGTTGTGGATTTACGATGTTTTTGGCTTCCAGAGGCAATGGAGGAACTTGACTTATGTTGATTTTTCCACAGTTGTTCCGTTGTGATTTATTGCTCTTATTTTAGATTTTGAGCTCATGAGTAGTACTTTGTACTATGGTGTTGACTTTTGATGTGGTGGGTGGTACCTCCTTGTTCTTGATTTCAGTGATATGGAATGGGTTTGCGAGATGGTTCTTGCCTCGCATGTTGTGAGTTATGCACACTTTGATTTTTATGTGAGTTGAGGTACACCCCTTGCTTGTAATTATTTTTGGGTCGTAGGGAGAGTGGCTCTTCATGGGGGCCGGCACACAAAGGGGCTGTTTGGGTAACCCATGGAAGAGTTTCTTAATCAAGTGATAATGTAATTAATTAACTATTAGGTTGGGTAGATAAACACTAAACAAGATTAATTATGAGCCTCACCCATACCGTTAGTGCTTTCACAGACTAAGGATGGGATGAGAAGACCTAGTTGGTAAGATCACTGCCTTGTCCTCACGAAAGGTAAGTGGTTCTGCATGAGTCACCCTATGGAGCGGTCGCCTTGAGATAGGAAGCCTGGATAACCATAGATGGAGGCAGTACCTTGTGATAGGTTGCCTGGAAAATCCATGTAAGGCCATGTGATGACACTCTCCTAAAGTACCTGTTTATTTTCCCTTTTTTGGTTGCCTCTGGGAGTGTTGATTGACTTGTTGATGTTGTTGAGGCAATTGGTTCTTGGTGATTGTTGTTGAAGCCTCCAAGTTCTATCTTTTAGTGTTGCATACATGCCTCATGGAACTTGATTGATGTTAATGAAAGGTGCCCTTGATATTTATTGTTGGTTGATATTGTGATTTTATTTGAAGGCTTGGATCCTATTGTTGTTGGCACCTCTTTTGGTTATTTAGTGTTGAGCTATAATCTTGACATTTGGTTATGTTGGACTTTTCATTATTTTGCTTTGGCTAAGTGATGGCAATGATGTGGTTTGTTATCTTTTGTTGATGATATCCTTGTTGTGGAGTCTAGTTTTCTATTGGTTCATTCGATTGTTTTGGATTGCGGTATGGGGATCTTTCTTGTCAACTCCTAGCACGGGGGGTGGACTTTCGGGTCCACGTGGTCGGGTGGAACGTGCTATGCACCCCATTGGGTCCCCAGCCAAGGATCAAGCTGTGCAGATATGTTCCTCTTGTGGTGACTCCAGGACTGTACCCAAGTCTGAGCCAGACTTGTTACTTTGTATTCACCTTTCTAGTTGTATCATTCTATCTTATTGTATTGTTCCCATTGTTGTTGGGGAACACTTTTGTATCACTATCACTCTTGTACGATGTAAATTTTATTATCATGAATGTAATATTTGACCTTAATTTATGGTCTTTGTTGGATGCTTATCATGCTTGAGATGTATATTGGCACTTGGTACTATTATGAGACTTTGTTTCACATTGTGCAATTCTTAATGGTGTTGTATCTGTGGAAATATGTATAATTACGTCCATAGATGTGATAGATGGTTTTATGTATGTTATGATGTGGATGTTTGTATTTTGTCTAGTAATTCTAAATAATGGTTAAGTGGAATACTTATAGTTAGTTAAACATCATCTTGGCATGGGTTTACATTATTAATGTTGTCACGTGTACCCCAAAGGATGTGGTTTATGATGTATATGTTTAACTAAAAATTTATGTGTTGGTTGTTCATGTTCATCATATGTATTGTTCTACTTTCAAAAAAAAAATTATTGTGCTTTTATTGTAAGTTCTATAGTTGTCCTTTGGGGTTAGCGCGGCGGGGCGTTACAACATTTCTCTTCGCAACAAAAGAAGGTAAGCTCTCTTCCCATCAAATCTTGCATCTCCTTCACTATTATCTGTAAAATATGCAACATTTGAGCCCAAGAAAATTGTGGAATGAATGAGTTTGAGCGTTTTGTGCTATGCTTGGCCGCGAGCTTTAAAAATTGGGCCTCATCCTTTACTGACAGAAAATCATTTATGCTTTACCTTCCTATAGTAGAAAATGATTGAAATTGCTAAAGATTTTTGTGTGTTGTTCATGGACCATGATATTCATGGAGTATTTGACTTTATTGAAACCTCTCTTTCAATTTATATATTACAACTTGTAGACTTTGAAAGATACAAACCTTTGTCAATCATCATGCTCTCTATTGGGAAATTGTATTGCATAAAATATATTCTTCATGATGATTGATTTTTGCATAGTTAAAACCTTTGATTACCCCAGTCCTCTTGCTTTGTATGTGTAAAGGAAAGGAAAGGAAAACTTATTTAAAAGCTTTTGTAGCATCACTGTTTGCATCTAGACTGCAATGAGACTAATGTCTATGGTGCTTGTTTTTCCTCTTTGGCCTTGAGCTTCAAACATTTGTTCAAGAACTCTCAGACTTTGCTTAAATTTAATTTGTCTTCTCTGAAAAATATTCTTATTGATTCATGCTTAGTGCTTATATCTAAGATTTCTCAGAGTATTACTGAGATAAAAAAGTCTTCTCTTTTCCATCCTTGAGACCTCTGTCCTTCAAGGACCTGTATGACAGTCACTTGAGGCTCTGCCCTTATATTCACTTGATAGTGCATAATATTCTTGCTATAATACCTGTTGTTACTATCTCTACATGGATCATGATCTTCTTCCACACTTTGATGGTAAATAGACTTTGCTATGACTGTTATCATAAATGCATCTCATCTTATCACAATGATCTAAGATCTTTTTTTTTGTATATATCATAAATCTTGCCTTGTAGATTTCCGTTTAGACAGGTGCTATCTTCATATTTGTGACTGTACTTGTATGAAGTGTCATTTCAATCTATGAACTATTGATAGGGATTTTTTCTTCTCTTTATTAGTATAGTAATCTGCCCCCCCTCATGTTATGACTATTTGTCTTTAATCATGCTCAATTAACGATTCTTTGGGCATAAATCATTGAAACTATAAGATGCCAAACCATTTGAATATAAGAGATGACATTGTTGATATTCCCGTTGAGATAACACAACTGAAATATGTCTGAGTGATATATCTTGCTGGCATATTATTACTATGACCATGAGATGCAGTCTTTTCTTGAATCTGCACTTTGTATTATAAGCTTCATGGTTGAAATCTTTTTCTATTGTTACTAGCATTTCCATTGATGATGTTCATGGTTTTTGTCTTTGTTGTTGATTGTAAGATTGCATTCTATTGCTGCTCCATACTTCAACTGTGAAAGAAACTTTTTGTAGATTCCACACGACACTTATTTATCTTACTTAAAGGATTTCTTCCATGCTTTCATCACTAAGTTGGTTGCTATATCAATAGCCCTGTACCTTAGAAGGACTGTTCACGTATGTGCAAGATCATCATGGAAAAAATAGGCCCTTAAGTGGCAAAAAATTTAGAAAAATTAGAGTTATGCAACTTGACATAAAAATTTGAATAAGTTATCTATATTATTTCAAAAATATGTAAGAATATAATCTGTAGCAAATTGAATGTAGTTTCTAAACTACTAGGTTTTTTAAAAAAAATCTATTTTGTGAAAATTTGAAATTTTAATGCAGAGTACTTAAATTTGTGGAAAAAATAAGAAGTGGGTCTCCCACCAATCCTAACCACAATAAAATGATAATATTTTTTTATAATATTTTACATATAAGTAGAGGACTCATGTCCTGATGTGATGCATATTTTTGTAATTTTTTCCAAGTAAATAGTTAATTATGATCTTTTTATTACAACTTTTAAAAAATATAAAAACTTGTATGTCTGACCACCTTAACTTGGTCAAAACTTCATGAAATTCAATTTTTTTTTTTAATCCTATAGTATGTGAAACATAGAATGTAGCGCATGTTTTGGATTCAAAAATGTGATACCATTTGAAAGCTATAAATGTTTTCAATCAGCCTATCAATCGACTTTAGTCGTAATTTGAATAGAAAATGAATAATAATCACTTATTAAATTCAAAGTAAAGCATAATTTATATTGGTGGAAAGCTGAGAATCTCCTTTAAAAACCCTTTTCATTTCATCAATTTTAGGTAAAAAAAAAGTCATCAACCACATACCCATCATATTGCCACTTTTCGGCCCATCATGATCCTGCACATACCCGTTCCTTTGTGTTGTTCTGTGATTCTTGTGTCAATAACACACTAAGATAGTGTCTCCTTGGTAACACACAATTACCAAAGCAGGAGTTGTTATTTCTTTATACAAGACAACCTGCTAGTATGCATCTATCTCCTTGATTTAATTTTCTAACTTAGATGAACACTTGCACTACTATGGTAATTGTATGTTATCATTTCATATATCTTTTATGCATTATCATGTGAGAATTACAGTAACTTTAGTATGTTGGGCTCGAACCTTGTGGGAGCCACACTTTATCCCACATACTGAAATGTTGAATCATGATAACCAGTTATGAAACATGTACTTGTATTTGCACAGTCAACAAATGAGTTAGATAAAAAATTTCAACATTCCTCTGATGATTTGATCTGGCACTTTTGCATTTATCTTTTAATGGCTCAATTGATTTAATGCCTCATAGTTTTAAGTTATATGTCTGTTGATAGGATATACGATCAGGTTCATAAATGGAGCTCTAACAAGACCTATTTCAATCAATTGCAGGTGCTACTAAAGATCAGGTATGAGAGGAGCTAAAGACAAGAACCATCTAAAGATAGGAGAAACAACATTCAACGCCAATATTGCAGGAAATGATGGATATGTTCTCTTTTCATGTTTTCCTTTGCTATTTTCATCTTCATATGTATAGCTTACTCTCTTTGTTGCATTGAATTAATTCAGTCATTTCCCACGGCTTGTGTGGGACTTTTAAACATTCCTTCTATCTTCAAAGCATGAAACAACAATGTTTATGCAATCTTGTATGTTCTTTGATTTCAAAATGAATAAAACAACATCACTATGCAATTTTGATAAATCTTATGTTGTGAACTTTGCATACTAAATTCCATTTGAGATACTTAATTGCAAAAGAACTATCAACATAAAAATAATGTACCTTTCACCTTAAATGTAGCAAATAATTCCAGCTCTACCAGAATGAGTTGAGGTGAAATTTTGGTAACATGTACTATAGGCTTATCATATGAAATATAGTTTGAATGAATGATTAATACATGACTAATTTTCAAACTTTTTCAAGTCTTGATTTTTATACATCTCATATTATTGACTTATTATTTGTTGTGAATGAGAATGCACTTAAATTTGTTTACAATCTTAGATAAAAAAATGTTAGTAACCAGATAATAAGTATAAGAATAACGTGTAATTTATATGGGTATTTCACTATGATGATAAATTATTTAATTATTTAAATATATAAAAATATAAAATTCTAAACTCTCTTACACCAAGATTTAGTCATCCTTGACCAATTGTGAACTCTATAAATTTTTTGTTGTGATCTAAGTTTTTGTATTCATGTGATAGTCTAAATAAAGTGACAACTTGTGAAGAAATTATATCTTTTATAATCCACATAGCCACATGTAGACACTTAAATAGTCTTGATCGGTATTATGCATTTGAATCTTGTTACTAACATCGTTCTTCCTAAATAACTTCTTCTCTAACCATTTAATTAAATAATCTTTATTATTTAGTTAAATTCATCAGTTTATGCTATTAATCAAATAATTAACTTTATCATATTAATTCATTCTCTTCTTTACTAATGTTCATCCCATTTAAATAAATAAATCAAACTATTTAATTAAAATCCCTATGTCATCTCGTTTGATTAAATAAATCTAATTATTTGAACCAATGTGATAAATCCTCCAACTTACCTAGGTTAATTAATTTTGAATCAATTAACCTTAAGTTACCTCCTAATCTCCATTATCCATTTCTCGTTTTTAACTTCATCTTGGTCAAATAAACCCTTGGTTTATTAACCAAGTTGCACACATGAAATTCATTTCTTTTAATTACTAATTTGATTATTTTCTCTCACAAAGGCATATTCTTTGAGAATATTCCCTCAACTGCCCATTTATTAATTTTCCCTCCAAAGGCTTTAAAAGCCTCTTACAAATTTCTTTAATGCCTTTTACAAGGGAATTCAATTCTTCTTACATTCCATCTTATCTTTTACAAGGGAATTTACCTTTTTTACATCCTCACCAACATTCCTTTACATTTTCAACCATATCCCTTAAATTCTCGTGCATCACCTTACACTCTCACCTACATGTTTTAACTCATCCCTTCTCCCAAAATATGATTACACATGTGTGAGAATATATCCCCATAGCTTTCTAATATCCTTGTGACAAGTTTCGCATAGCTATTTATTCCCAAATTGTTCAAATTCACAAGTAAATATTAGGGTTTACAAGTGCATTATCCAAATCAAAACAATCAAAACAAAATCCTAAAGTCTAGTATCGACCAAAAGTTCTTAAAATTCAAACACCCATATCATTCACCCCTTCATCCTTCTTACCATCATCATTTCATCTTAAAACATCTTAGAAGTTATTTTTGTACCTAAATTTAGATCAACCAAAGAAATCAAATCCATCACAAGTACTCCTAAGGTTGATCCTAATTTTATGGTCCAAACAAGGTCACAACACAAGAAGAGCATGGAAAAAAACAATGAAACATCAACCATGAGTAATTTAATCCAAACTAAATTCCATCCTAGGGCATATACTAACCCTCTACCTCATCTCCCTTGACAACTTCAAGATTCTCAAGAGGGAGGATGTCAAGTGGAGGATGTCACAAACAACTTTAAAGAGATGAATCATGATGAGTTACTTGAATTGATACAAGATGCCAACACCCACAAGCTTGTCAATATCGTAATGAAATTAAATCCCACCCAATACATGTTGGAATTGGCAAAAGAAGGGGCTAAAATCCCTTCCACTTTTGATGTGGGTACCATTATTGAGAAACCTTTGGCTACCATTCCCCACACATCTTTCACACCATCTTTTCCAACCATAGTCCAACACATCTTCCAACCATCATCATCACACGCACCAATTCAACCCATGACCACCAAAGGGATCTCACTACTTCAAGCCCTTCAAGGGAACCCTCTTGTCAATAACCAAAACTTGGAGGCCAATAAAATCTTGGTTATTGCAAAAAACATCCCGCAAGACTCTCAACAACCATATGTACCACTTGTATTCCATGACATAAACAATTCATCCACTTTCCATGCCACACCAACATATACCCTAGATATGCAAGGTTACACTCCTAACATCTCACAAGGACAAGTGGATCTATTTGGGCAAGTGGGCACCTTTGATGTTTCATCTTCACTCTTACATGGGCACACATCACAAACATATCCACTAGCTCCTATCATAACCCCTTCACCCACATTCATCCAAGGATTAAAACAAATTGCTTCATCAAGTACATTGACACACAATCAAAACAACCAAACTAATCCACCAAAAACAAATCAAATCAATTCATCCATCATAGATTCAAATGTGCCACTAACATCGTAATGCCAAGTGGCCTAATATCAAACATAACAAAACTTGATCACACCATCAACAACATCCCAAGCATCCCAAAATCTAGTCTCACAATGGTTAAGCACATCAAATCCAATTCCAAATCCAGCATCTATCACCCAACCCATCATCATCAAACAATTACCACCTCAACAACCACCCCAACAACCCCTCAACATATCATCGCAAGAAATATATCACATCCACATCAAAATCCCAACACAACAAATCAATATAGCATCACATTGCAAGCCCCACAACAAGCTTACCAAAAGGCATTAGAATAGCTACAAGCACAAGCACAAGCACTAGCCTTGCTACAACAAAAAAAATTCAAGTGCAACAAGCACAAGCTCAATCCTTGCAACAACAAGCAAAAGCACAAGGTTTAAAACAACAAGCCTATTAACAAGACCTACAACAATATCATGCACAATAACAAGCATTGATAATACAATAGCAACAAACAACACAACAACAACAAAAACAACATGCACTATTAGCACAACAACAACAACAACAACAACAACAAGCCCAATAATAAGTGTTGTTGGCACACCAACAACAACAAGCATACCAACAAGTGTTGCTTGGACAACAAGAAAGTTTCCAACAACCCGACACCAACACACAACAAAATTCCTTCAATCTTAATGTGTAAGGAACTTACGCCACCCCATCATTCACATTACAAAACAACCCCCACACACGCCACATAACACACTCAACTCATCAACCATACCAAATCCACAAGATGATATTTCCACCTAGGTCAAATTGATCTCATAGAAAATAAAAGACATTCAATTTGGAAAGATGAAAAAATCATACACCTAACATGATTTGTGCCCATATCCCTTTGATAAGAACATCACCATGGTCCCATTCCCACTAGGATTTGAAATACCAAAATTCGATAAATACAGAGGAAAAGGAAATCTTAAGGACCATATCAGAGAGTTTCATGTACATTGCATGGAAGTGGCATATGATGACACTTATCTAATGTGACTCTTTTCCTAAAGCTTGTCTTGTCCCGCAATTGAATGGTTCTCCCGCTTACCTCCTAGAATCAAAAAGTTCCAAGACATCATAGACCTATTTATAGAAAACTTCTCGTTTATTCTAGACATGGATGTAAGCTTAGATGAGCTATTTGACCTAAAAAAAGTTAGGGGAGAATAATTTGCAACCTTTTTACAGTGATGGAGGTCTAGAACTAGCAAAAGTAAATGGTTCATGCCTGAGGAACAAAACATAGGACCTATCATTTCCAACCTCGAGGGAGAGTTGTCCTTCCAACTAAAAATGCAATGTGTCACGACATATGATCAATTAATCCCTAAGGCTCTCAACATTGAGACAACCCTCATAGAACAAGGGCACACGCCCACATACAAGGATAATTGACCATCAATGAGCTATAATGACAAACCTCGCATGTTGGCTAAGAATAAAAATATTACCAATGATGGTGTGGTCAATGCCAAGGTGGTTATTAGTGCTCTGAAACAAAGCACACATGAATAGACATACCCACAACACAATACTCATTAACTGCAAATCAACATGGAACAACCAATCTATCAACAAAATACACCACAAACAAACATGCCCCAACAACAAAACAACCAAGTGATCAACAATGTAAATGCTCAACGAGGACCTCCCCCAAGGAATAATTACCCACAAAAACATAAATATACACGATTGGGAGAACCTATCAAATCTATCCTACAACAACTCGTACAAGAAAACATTATCACGCTCCCTGTTTATGAGAATTACCAAGAGCCTCATGTTAAAATGCCATGGTATAATGAGAAGCACCTTTGTGATTTCCACAAAATAACGGGACATATGATGGCTAGTTGCATGAAGCTCAAAAATATCATCCAAGACCTCATTAACAATAAGGATATAACTATCGACCAACATGGAAAACTTTAGTGGTGAATCTTTGTCAATTGGAAAATATTAGATATCGGCCAAGTCAAAATTGGTGAATTAATCGCACCCAATAGGGTCTCCAAATCACTTGGATTTTATGAATTATCAGTCCAATGCATGTCCATTTGCCATCGATTTATTTTATGAGGCATATTTAAAAAATTGCAATATGTTAATGGGAAAATCAAAGAATGGAATGTGAATGAACATTTTAAAATATTTTTGCACAAAAGGAAGAGGTAGCGCACCAACTAGTAGATATACATGAATATATTATTTAGAATGGTATGGATGTTTTCATATATGATAAACAAAAAAATTTGTAGCAGATGTGGGAAGAATTGGGCAAGAGGGAAGAATTATATTGGCAGCAAAAGTCACGAGAACTATGGTTAAAAGAGGGAGATCAAAACACAAAAAATTTCCATGCATCTGCACAATAGAAAAGAGCTGCCAAAACTATTTTTTCAATTTAGAAGCAAGCTCAGGGAATCAAATAAACAATGCAAAAGAAATCCAAAATGAGGGAGTAAAATTCTTCAAAAACCTCCTGGCCCCTCAAAAATCTTCTACCACTGCTAATCAAGAAGAGCAAGAATTATTATCATCAATTCCAAATCTCATTTCTCAAATTGATAATGAAGCTCTGCTCAAACCATTCACATTATCAGAACTAAAGGGTGTAGTATTTTCAATGTCTCTGGATAAGGCTCCAAGGCCTAATGGATTTACGACACTATTCTTCCAAAAATGTTGGGATATTGTGGATCATGATCTTCTTATGGCCATTGAGGAATCATGTAGATCAGACACAACTTTAAAGTATTTTAATGTTACAAATATAGCTATACTTCCAAAAGTAAAGGAACCTAAAACTTTTGCAGATTTTAGACCTATTTCACTTTGCAACACAATATATAAGATCTTTACAAAAGCAATCTATTTAAGATTACAACTGTTTATCTCAAAAATCATCTCTTCAGAACAAGGTGGTTTTGTCCCAGGAAGAGAAACTATAGAAGGGGCATTGGTAGCACATGAGGTCCTGCACTCTATCAAGTTGAATCACTTGTCATCTTTCATAGTTAAATTGGATATGATGAAATATTATGATAGAGTAAACTGGGAATTTCTTATTAAGGTGCTTGACAAATTTGGCTTTGCAAAGAAATGGGTGAGGCAAGGAGATTCATTATCACTGTTCCTTTTCATAATCATGGCAGAGGCTTTGAGTAGGACTATTAAGGACAAACATTCTAAGGGCTTATGGCAAGGAATTATCATCCCCCAAACAGATTTCTCAGCTACGCATAATCTATTTGCAGATGACACATTGCTATATGGGAAGGAATCTATCTCAAAGGAAAAACAAATAAAAGAAGTACTGGATAAATATTCACTGGTATTAGGGAAAAAGATAAATGCACAAAAAAAATATATATATGTGTTTAACTTGAAAGCTACGATAAAAAGGAAAATTATCAGAATTCTGGGATTTCAAGAGGTAGAATTTCCCTGTAAGTATTTAGGTATTCCTTTTTTTATGGGGTCTAATAAACCATCTTATTGGGCTAAAGTCATTGACAGAATTAAGCAAAGAGTTTGTGCTTGGAAAGCTCAATGGTTATCATTTTCAGGTAGAATTCTTTTGATAAAATCAGTCCTTTCCGCAATTCGTAATTATTTCATTTCAGTGTTAAGGGCTCCCAAATCAGTAGTTGAACATATTCAAAAGATCATAAGAGGCTTCTTGTGGAAAGGGAATATGAATGATGCCAGAAAAATTAAATTAGTCTCTTTGGACAGTATGGTTTCAGAAAAACACAAAGGAGGTGTGGGGTTGTATGACATACCCAAATGCAATCAAGCTTTTGGTGGGAAATTAATATGGAAAATTTACTCTAAGCCGAAATCCAAAGGGTGTTCTTTGATGACAGGAAAATACTTGGATAGCCAAGACCCTAATAGAATCTTCATAGTCTCTAATCCACTTGAAGGCTCGACAATGTGGAACTTCATGCTCTCATGTAGAAAAGTAGTAACATCATATATTTCTTGGGATGTCAATAAAGGTTAAGAAGTTAATTTTTGGAATGACTCCTGGAATGGGCATCCCCCATTGTGTAATAATCAAGACCTACAATCGTCCATTCTAGTCATATCTGAGACTTGGGGAACAAGATTAATAGATTATGTTAGTTCTATTAAACCCTCATCAGGGAGGACATCATGGAAAGATCTTTCCTCTCTACAGATATCACAAGAGCAAAAAGAGTTATTGTTAAATATTTTAGAAAGTAGAATAGTGTTCATAACAGGGAAACCTGACTGAGTCATATGAGCTCCATCTAAAAATGGAACTTATTCTGTAAAGCAGGGTTATAAAGCAATTCTCAATAGGATAACTCTATTAAGTCTCAAAGAGCATTCTCCTTTTGTTGGAATAGTTTTGTTCTTCCAAAAGCGGGTAGTTTCACATGGTTAGTGATGAGAAAGAGAGCTCTGAGAAGTGATTAGCTAGTTAAATTGGGTATTGTAGAGCATTTCAAGTGCGTGTTGTGTGATCAAAATTTTGAAAATCATGATCACTTGTTTTTGCAATGCTCCTTTGCACAGTCTTGTTGGGATTTTGTCTCGGGAAAAATGAATTATAGCATGCCTCTTCCGAACATAATCTAGGATCTTTTTTTTTCCTGGCCTGTGCTTTACAAAACTTCATTCTTTGCATGTATTTGGAAGACTATCCCAACATTGGTTGTATGGGCTATTTTGTGGGAAAGAAATAAATGTATATTTAGAAAAATTGTCACCTCAATGCATTATGTTCATGCTTTGATTGAAAAATCTATCTCAGAGGTAGTCAATTCTTGGATTCAAAATCATAAAAATGTTGAATCAATGTTTTTATGCTGGGATAATATTATTTTGAAGAATTGGAAGCATACAACTCTTCCTTTCAAAGGAAGTTTGAAACAATCACATAATACAAAGGAAGATAGGATTTTAATAAAATGGCCACCACCATCTCAAGGTTTCTTAAAAGTGAATTTTGATGGGGCATCCAGAGGTAATCCTGGCATCTTGGGAGTAGGCTTTTGCATCAGGGATAAAAAAGGGTTTCTCAAGGAAACTAGATCAATATCCTTACCACTTGGGATGAATAATATGGCATAATCACTTTCTCTTCTTCATGGGTTTCTTCTCACAAAGCAATTGCAAATCAAAGCAATACACATTGAAGGCGACTCGTTAATAATAGTAAATGCTTGTAAAGAAAGTTCATGTTTTAATTGGGCCTTGAGATATGTTTTACAGGCTATTTGGAAACTACTAGATGAATTTGAAGATTTTTCAGATTTCTTATACTTACAGAGAAGGTAATGTTTTAGTAGATCGCCTCGCTAATCTAGGATGTGATAAAAAGATCTTTTATACAAATTATAGTAATAGCAGTTATGATTTTTCTCGTATTTGTGAGGTTGCAATATTAAGAAATGTAATAGAAGAAGATTACATTTCTTTATGATAAGATAATTCTTCCTAAGTACATGCAAACTGCTCATTCAAATCAAATTGTTGTTAACAACAATACATCCACCGTGGAAAATTCATAGTGAATTTGAATTAAAGCACATGTTAGAGAGCATATGCAGTAATGATGGCTTGTTATCTCACAAGGGTGTTCGTATTAGTCTTAAAGGATAGTTTCATACCACATGATGATGATGGAATCTGACCAAATATTCCAGCTTGGTCACATCACTTCATTCCTGTTATTCTCCTTAAGATTTTTGCATCATACAGGTACATTTTAATTATGTTTTGGTATGCAAACATCGCCTCTAAATATTTCAGCTTCTGTTCTACACGTATTAGCATTTAAGGGAGTAGGGTGTTTTTATTACCTAGTCCTTTGCACCTTTCTTCTTAATGATAACACATCATTCTATAGCCAAAAATTAGTTTTAAAAAGGCGGTTATCAGATTATTCTTTGCAAAAGAGTTGTGCAGGAAAAAGGTAGTTGGTAGTGTAATCACCTACATTAATCTAGCAGTCCCAATACTTTGTTGAAGCACTAGCAAAATGGCGCTTCATCCTTGGAACTATAGAGTATACTTGCTAGTCAAGCTGTGGGAAAATCCCATTGAAGAATACATCATGCATGATGCTTTGAAAACAATGTTTAGGTTGGACTATGCAATGGTGGAGGAATGCATCTGAATTATTCTGGGCATTGAAGTTACAAGCCCAAGAGCTCGCTATCTCCTCTTTCCATCTTAAGTGATATCTATATTCCTTTCTAATGCATTTGATTTGATTCATTCCTTGAGTGAAATTGAGGACCTTGCTAGGAAATATATTAGGTTTCAATTCCTGTTAGATAACGCCATCCTTCGAGCAACTCAACAATACAACTTTTACAGTGGAGATGGGTCTATTGGAGGATTATTTCCTAGAAAATTAGTGCAAGGTGTCAAGGTTTGGAGAATATTTTTGATGCCATTAGTCTTGCACTCCAGTACAAGAATGTGAATGTTCTATTGCGAGCCCTAAGAAAGAACCGGAGGAATGTGTGTTCAGTAATGGAATTGGAGATTAAGGATAAATTCTATGCCCTGGCTTTTCTTTGAGATTATGTCTCACACCTTGCTAATCAAGGCTTACACTTGGATTTACAGTTGAGGGTAAACTCGCAAGCTCGGATCTCCAACCATGTTCAAAATGCTCAGGATCAATCTGTGAATTGTCATTAGGTGATTCCAAATGCTACTAATGCAAGAGTGTCTTCTCGTATGCCTTCCCGTATGCAGTTTCATGGTGTTCAAAATGATGGAAGAAGAGATTTTGAAAGATTTTTACAGCTGATAGATGGTATGGATGAAAATTTAGTTAATGGGGTGTCTAGAAAAGAGTAATGTTAGTATATTTATGGGTTTTTTATACTACACATATAGGGTTTTATGTGCTTTGTAAAGGGGTAAAATGCAATAGTTCTTGGTCTTTGTAAGGGTGTTGAAAATAAACATTTTGGGGTAGAATTATATTTATTTTTTATCATAGAAGAGACTAATTGGGGTTAATTAATTTCTCTACAAGAGACTGTATGGGGTTAGTTAGGAAAAATGTTGAATTTTAATTATCAACATATTTTGTACAAATGATGAAATTTGATTTGTAAGCATGTCATCTTTATACGATTGGAGCTATAACTGGAGGTTTTCTTACTAGTTCTTTCCTAGCGGTATGCTCCCCAAAACTAGATTTTGTATCATCTTATTTAAATATATAATATATAATAGTGGCTTTCCACTTTCGCCAAAAAAAAGAGAAAGTAATCAATTCATCATAATAAACTATGCGCTTTAAATGGACCAATTAATATTTTCTCCTGGAATCTCAGAAGCATGTAATAAATCACTTACATATTCACCAATACTATTAAACCAACATTGTGTATCATGACACATTTCGCCAATTAAAATTTACAAATAGTTGCTTGTGAGGACCCATTTCACCAATTGAAATTTTCAAATAGTTGCTTGTGAGGACCCATTTTGCCAATTGATATTTTCAAATAGTTGCTTATGAGGACACATTTCTCTAATAAAATTAAATAAAAATTACATTTGCGGACACATTTCACCAATTACCATGACACCTCCATGCTAATAGTAGGGCCATAATTGCCTTGAAAATTACAACGTATCATTATATTATCACATGAGATTCGCCAAATTTTTAATATACCATTTAAAAATACTGTGAATTTTTTTAAATATTAATTGATATAAATACAATTGAAACTATCATTTATTCTTACACATTTTGTTCAATTCTAAAATTGTGAGCTCTTGATTCAGAAGTTGGACTTGGGACCTTGAAGTTGAACACATGCATTCTTGCATTGATGAATAGCAAGTTAGTGAAAACGTAAACTTAAAGGTGAATGATCATTTCCTCATAGTGTTATAAGATTTATTTACCTCTTTTCCATTCTTTCTTTAATCTTTAAGATGATATTGAGTAGGTAATGGGATCTATATTCTCTGTCCTTCTTAAACAAGAAGACATTTTTTCTAGCTTTTATTCGAAGTGAGAGATCAATATGTCAAGAAACAAGTGCAACAAGGGTAAGACTCCTCAGGGTGGTGAAGGGATTGGGAGGCCATCAAAACACCCAAAACATGGAGTTACCATACAATCTTGCTTTGGAATTGGCAATGCTTCTAATCCATAAAATCAAGATGGGGCTACATCATCAACTCTTCCACCAAATATTAATGAAGAAGGCATTCACAATACCTCACTGCCACTAGAAGGTCAAGGTGAGATTTCCATTGAGTTAAATGAGTCAAATAAGGATGGAAATACCATAGAAGATGTTCCAAGGGATACCATGGTTAGCTATAATGATATAATTGACTTGGATGATGTTGGTAGCAAAAAAAGTAAAGGAAGATCAAAAGTGCGGTGCAAGTGGGAAATTCCAAGTAATTTTCAGCTTGATTGGGTGTCAAAGTACCCATTCATTGTACTAGTGGAGAAAGCAAAAAAATATGAACCTCTAACAAAATGAAAGTGTATGTTTTGTAGTAGGAAATTTAAAAGAGATGAGAAGTTGCAACTAAAGCTTGGCACTATAAAAAAGCATATTAGTAAAGTTTATGAAAAACAAATCATAGATGCAAAGGAACAATCAATAGTATGATGGAAATCAAAGGAAGAATGTCTTCATTTTAAGTATGTTGCGGAATATGAAGAGCATAAGAAAAGAATTTTGAAGCTTATTGCAAGTCAAGGTACAATTGAGGCTCAATTTGGAAAAACAATGGAAGGAGCACAATTGACAAAAACTACTCATATGAGTGTTTTTTTCATATTTTGTCCAAAGGGCGTCCTATGACAGACGACCAAAAATATTTTAACTTATTATCTTTTTTGGGTGTTCCTCACTTTCCTGGACCACATTGGTCAGTAAACGCTAGATGTGAATGGGAAAACTATCTTGTTGTAGTGGAAAAGCAAGATTTAAAGGAGAAAGTAAAAGAGTCAAACTTCATTGCATTATCTTTAGATGAAGTTACTACGGTAGATAATACTTCTTGGGTCTGTATGCATGTGTATATTGTAAAACAACATGTATGTCAAGCTCATCTTCTTTGTGTTCATAAAATGAAGAACATTTCAACATCACAAAATCTATTTGTACTAGTCAAAAAAAAATTGAATGAAATTGTAGGTATAGATGAGTTGACAAATATTGTCAAAAAATTTATGTGTGTAGGAGCTGATGGAGTTGTAGTAATGCAAGGTTACAAGAATGGTGTTTGTACAAAGTTACAAACTACTTGTGCACCATACATGCTTGGCATTCACTGCATGGCCCAAAAAATGAATTGTAAGAAGGTTTCCTATAGTATCAAAAGTTGAAAATCTATTTTGTGAGCTCTATGCTTCTATCAAAGTCCCAAATATTTCGCATAATTTCAAAATTTTGCAGAGGGAATAATAATAGGAAAAAAGATTCTCAAGGATGATGATACTAGATGGATCTCCCTGCATGGACCAGTGCAACGATTTCTTTCAGAATATCAACCCTTGATTGGAGTAATGTATGAGCATCTAAACACAATAGACAAAGCTCCTGACCTCTTACATAGGTTAAGCAATATAGAGACACTCTTGATTTTAGCTAGTCTTCTCCCCATGCTAGATGAAATGACCAATCTTCTAAAGAAATCCCAAGATAGAACTATGTATAGTAATGAATATTCCAAACTACATAGACATACATGCATGACCCTCGATCATCTATATCTAGATCTAACTTCTAAAAGCCAAATTTTTTTCATCTTGCAGAAAATTATTAATTTGAATCAACCTAATAATTATTTGTAGTTTAATGGAAGTGGGAACTTATGTATCTATGTATGCGGATTTGAGATACTAATGTACCATTGTACAACATCTAGACACTCTATCAAAGAAGTACATGTTAGAAAGGAAGCTTTTAATGACATTGTTGAATCTATTGGTGATCATTTGAAGGAAATTACAAGATGTCTTTCCACAAAGATTTATGATAGATTCCATCGAGAAGAAATACTTGAAGCCATGGGTATTGTGTATCCTCAATTTTGGGTAAACCGAGATAGCCCAACCTATTTTCATGATAAAGTAAATATCTTGATTGAACACTTTTTGAAAAGTGTAAAATATAATGAGTAGACAATAGAAGGAATTATAAATGCAGATAAGATTAGGCAACAATGTAAGAATTTTGCAAGAAGTATGATGGACCAATTTGATTTCATGGGCATGGAGAAGTACTTTGAACAGGGATCAATAACAAAGGCTTGGACAAACTTAGGTCAAAGTGAAGTATTGTGTGGTTCGATATCAAAATATTTCAAACTTGTTAATTTATGTCAAACAATGATATTGGGGTTAGTGGAGGATGAGAGAGTTTTTGGTTCAGTGGCATTTTTGAAATCAAAGATAAGAAACAAACTAGACAAGAATTTGGAAAATTGCTTGAGGGTGAAAGGAACTATGTATAATGTGAAAAAATTTCCTTTTAAAAGGGAACTCACAATCTAGAGGTCCATATGTGAAAGAAGAGGGTTGTGCAACACTCCAAATGCTAGTATTGGTGGCATTGGTAGTGGGAAAAATGATAGTGACAGAATGAATGTTGAATTTGAGATGTAGGGTGAAGAAAATGAAGACCAGACTTAGAATCAAGACGACTCTTTTGCTTTATCTCAAGTTGAACATTAGTTTCAAGACCTTGACTCCATTTGGAAAATGGAAGTGAATTAGATCTTTTAATCTAAGTCATTCATCAGATCCGTAAGTCATACGCATGGGAAGATGGTCTTAAAGGTAAAGTGCATATAGGTTGAGGGTGTCGGATTTAATCTAGGTCACTCCCTGCCACCCTGTTATTGTAAGATGCACACGAGTTAAGCCCAACAGGGGGATTGGGAGGCTGACATGTAGCCTTCCTTGTAGCTTACTGGGATAGTGGAGCCCGCTGGTGACTTGGAAATAATTCCAAATGCCCTATTCTGATAGGTCGATGGTGATAGCTAGTGATGGTCAAATTTTCAAAATGATTTGACTTGATCGGGACCATTGGTCAAGCCATCTCACTACAAGATCAATAGTTGAGATTCAAAATTTAGAATAAAGGAAAATGAGTCATTATGTTCACGTGAGAAAATATTAATGGTTGATATGATGCCCAACTACTAAATTGATCTACTTTAAAACCATCAAAACGTGTCTAAAGAGTTCTTGTTGCAATTTTCAAGCTCATTCGATGACCAGAATTAGGGTTTTGAGAGCGACTATAAACCAGTAATTAAAATCAATACCTTTCTTTTCAAATTACTTATAATTTTCTTGCTCTATAATTCTACCATCAAGGTTTCCTGGTTTGTTGCATTTCTTTTAAGGTTTGACATTCAATTCAAACATTATTTTTGTTAAGTCTTATTTTTTTGTGCATAAAACCCATACCCTAGTCGTAAACGTATATTTTGTTGAAGAGTAAACCCTACTTTGTGTAAACCCTATAACTATGGCACCCAAAGTCAAGTCGTTCACATTAAAAGAACAAGCTTTTGGGTTGAAACCTCTAGTTAGACCCTTGGTCCAAGATTTAACTGACCAATTAAAAGAATCAACATTTGAGAAACCTAAGAGTTAGTTGTTACTCTGAGGTAAACAAACTATAGAGGGTCTCATAGACAAACATTATACCATTAAGGATGCCACATTTCCATGCACTGGATGGGCACAGTTTAGTTGTTGGTTTGGTAATCAAAATTGTGGCATCCCTGTTGGAAACCCCTAGAATTTGGATATGGGAAAGCTAATAGTACCAAATGTCTATATGGATGTCAACCTATTAAAGGAAATGGCAGCGAACTGTGACCCAATCACAAGAATTGTAAGAACATATGATGGAATTAAAATGGTGAAGGTCACGAGGGAAGAAATTGTTGAGGTCTTCAAATTGACCAAGTGGAGTGAAGATATGATCAAAATTGATGAGAAGGCACTCAGGGATAAATATGAGAAAGTGAGACATACCTTCAAGATCTGTGTTACAAAATTATTTGATAACTTCCAAAGGAAAATGAAAGATCGTATTGGGCCCATCAAATAAGAAGCCATTCCCAATCAATTATTTTGTGTCTTAATTCCAAAGAACATTCTATTCTTTTTGTCAAATTATAGGTTATAACCCAACTATAGGCATGCCCATGGATGAGATGTATATGGTTACACACATCCAACACCCTACATGTTGCACACTTTATGACTATGGGTCATATTTGGCTGAGAAGATTCATGAGGGCCTAGTTGCATTGAAGAAAGGTCAATATAGGGTGAGGTTCTATTGGTATTCTTTATTCATGCATATGTTTCTGTTCAAGGGAGCCACATATTTTGGTAAGGACATGACTTTGGAGAAAAAGGAAGGTGATATGGATCTACTTTTCCAATGTTGCACTACTAAATTTGATTCCATTTTCTGACAAATGTTTGTCAGTCATTCGACAAACATTTGTCAGACAATCGACGAATTGACGAAAAAAAATTTGTTGCTTTTTTTTGTCGAAAGTTCGATGACGAATTAAATGTCGAAATAGCAGTGTAGATTCATCAGTCGTCGGCATCATAAAATGACTCAGATGTTCGTCGGAATATCGATGAAAACGTCATTTATCTACCGACGAATTACAACCAAAATTCAATTGCAATGGCTCTTCTGAAGCGTCAAAACAACACTAGAAGTTTGTTGCCATTTCGACGAAATGGGCAAGGAGTTATGACAAAGCCTTCGTCGCAGCTATAGCAACTTCGTCAGACCTTTTCAGTGATTCATCGGTGGCCTTCATCGAAATTGCGACGAAACAATGCAATTCTTTTTTAAAAATATTTGTTGAAATGTACCATCGCGGAGACTCTTGGTGATGACCACTAAAGCCAACCCATCAGTGAGAGATCAATCATCGGAACAGGATAGAAAACTCACTCTGATAGTCCATGTCTTGTCGATGACTTCCATCAGAAAGATAGATCCAATGTCACACAGATTTGACCTCTTCAAGAGTTTTAAATAGACCTACACCATGTCATCGCGGACACTCTTGGCGATGACCACTGAAGCCAACCCATCGGTGAGAGATCAATCATCGGCATAGGATAGAAGACTCACTCTGATAGTCCGTGTCTTGCCGATGACTTTTGTCGGCAAGACAGATCCAATGTCACACCGATCTGACCTTTTCAAGAGTTTTAAATAGACCTACACCATGTAATCCTGGAGACTCTTGGTGATGACCATCGAAGCCAACCCATCGGTGAGAAATCAATCATCGGCATGGGATAGAAAACTCACTCTGATAGTCCATGTCTTTCTGATGACTTCCGTTAGCAAGACAGATCCAATGTCACACTGATATGACCTCTTCAGGAGTTTTAAATAGACCTACACCATGTCATCACGAAGACTCTTGGAAATGACCACCAAAGCCAACTCATTGGTGAGAGATCAGTCATCGGCATAGGATAGAAAACTCACTTTGATAGTCCATGTCTTGCCAATGACTTCTGTCAGAAAGACAAATCCAATGTCACACTGATCTGACCTCTTCAGGATTTTTGAACACTGCTGGTTATCAGCAAGACATTTTGAGGGTCTCACCGATTAAACAAGTTTCTAAGAGCAAGTAAATATATGGAACCTATTAATTTTCTTATTTTGGGGTTCTTTAAATCATAGAATAGATACCATCTTCTTGTGTATAATGTACTTATATTCATATTTGAATTTGAGACCAATTGTCATTGCAAATTCCATTTTACTTGCACAGAGTATTCTATAAGCAATATATTGATAATGCCAAATGATTTATGGTGTTGTACAACTCTACCTATCATCACAGTTCTATTGTTCCCCCCTAGAGAATCCTGCAAAGACAAGTTTACAATACCAAGTCAAATAATATGAAAAAGACTTACTTCCATACAAATTAAATGATTATTCTCACAATGGCAATTATCTAATCACAACAAAAATTCCATGAAATATTATCCATGCTTCATAAGAGATGATTGATCATACATACAGACTGCAAGATGCATAGAAAAAGTATTACACTTTAGAACAACCAAGGGCTAACAAGGGAAGTGTTGATGGTGTTTTCTGCACAGTAACAACTCAGACATAATGCACTATTCTATCTCTCTTGAAAGGTAATCTTCAACAATAAATCACTGAAAATCACCCCAAGGTCTCTCGGGTGTCAGGTCATGACAATGCATAAACAACTCAGATAAAATGTGAAAATGCTGGTAATCACAAATCGGACCTTACTACAAGTAGACTGTATCTTTCCAAATTATCAGATCTTACAATATGATGATCTCAAGTCCTAGATCTAACCAGATAATAAAGAAACAGCAAAAAGATGAGGGTGCAAAGATATGATAAAATCTAAACTATTCCTAGAATGAACAATGCAAATGACAGATACCTGGAATGGACCAATCTCAAATTACCAATTCTTGCTTAACCACAATGCGATATCACAAGAATGATGAAATCTTCTAAGGTATACAGATTTTCAAAGCATAGATATTCATCCACAATCAAACTAAGCACAAAATAGATGTATGGTCCAGGTTGACTTCACCAGCCTACTACAATCAGATAGTTACTGGGAGTATAGACCAGAGATTGCTACAAACATTCCAAATATGAAATCATGAACATCATCCACCAAACTTAATTTAGTTCTAAACACTAAACCCTAGATCTTTAAGCAATTCCAAAGATGAAACAACAGGAACCATGCAAGATAAACTAACACAAGAGGTTTCACCAGGGAAAACCACAATGTCTTCAATTGTATTAGATCATCACAATGCTACAACAATTCCACTGTTTTGTTACAATATTTACTTCAAGAACTAAATTCTGCAAAAAGTTCTAAACTCTGACTCTTACTCTTCTATTCTCTTTCATCTATCTCTTACAATGAGGCAAGAATGCCCTTTATAGCAAATTCTCAAGACAATGTCGGCCCAGCCAAACATTTACAAAAATAAATCAATCAAAACAAGTCAGCCCTAGGAATTTCAAAATAAGGCACACATTAAATGCTGATACATCATCAAGGTCGGCCTAGACACATTCCCTAATGTAGCCCGGATCAATACATGCCCTATGATAATAGGGAAGCACAAATCTCAAAATTGGCATTAATTACCACCTCCCTTATCCTTGTTATGATCTCGAACCTTCAAAAACAATTTATCCAGCTCAATAACAGGTGGCAAAGGCAAGATCCTAAGCCGACATTCAATGAAGCAAATCTCCTCTTTTGACTGTCTAACAGTTTTATTCCAATAATCTTTGTGGGCTTGATACTTATCCATCACTGCTAGATAGGTTGCTGCATCATCCAACTGGTGCCCTGTTATGACATTCTCAAAATCTGGGGCATAAACATCATGCCACCATTCCCTTAATTGTTCCAGGCTCAGGTACTTAGGAGCAATTTTCCTCCTGCCAGTCATAATCTCAAAAAATGCGATGCAGCCATCATATACTCCAGTCAAATCACTATCTATTAGCTTCCTTCGTTTATGAATATTCCTCATAGCCTTTTGCCGAATCTGCAAAGCCTCAAACCATTCCCAAGGTTCACTAAGTCTGAAGGAAGGAAGAATCCCATCTACAGCCAACTGATCCTTACCATATTCCATGATCACTCTGGATTTCTACAACAGAAGGTCAACATCCTCCTTATCCTCGGATAACACATGCTCCAACAAATCCTTGGCTCTGACTGCATCTTTTCCAACCGAAAGGACATCCTTTATTGCATTATCTCCTTTTACTTGCACATCCTTCAACCAATCCACTGCAGTCTGGGTAGAAGTCTTCATCTTTTCAATCTCAGAAATAGTTTCCTTGGGCAAGAAACCAGGAGTAACAGAAGAAGAGGGGTGGAGAGATTGCAGAGGCTTCATTACATCTTCTAGACACTTCTTGAGCCTCTCATTTTCCTTCCTAAGCTCATGTTTGGTCTGAGTTTCTTTCCTTAGTCTCCCAATTATTACTGCACTGGACCCCTCATACTCTTCAATGTCTTGTTCTACAGAGGCTGGCCCAAGGTTGATGGTCTGCACATTGTAATCCTTTCCGGTGACCTCTTCTTTACTCTTATCAGCAGTAGGAGTGCCAATATGGATAACTTTGTTATTCACTTCATCCCTTTCTATTCTTGAAACTACCTTAGCCATCTTTTTCTTCTTCCCTTTGCCAATCTTGGATAACATCTCATCCCAATCTAGAGGAGTGTCTTCAACAATGACCTGTTTCTTTCTTGTGATCTCCTTTTCTAACCAATTCGGGACAGCAGGTTCCACCCGGATTTCATCTGTCTTCACCTCTTCATGTTTTTCCGGTGTTTCATCTTTTCCTTTTCCAGGAGACTGCTCACCTTGATCACCTATTTCAATCTCTTCTTCCTGCACCGGTGATGGGGTTCTAACGGGGATATTCTCCTTCTTAGGTGATCCGTTGCCTTTGTTGCTCTCCGGAGAATCCTCATATTGCACTAGCGGAGAAGGGTGCTTTTCTATCTCTTCAACTTAAAACTCGGCTGCTGCACCAAAGAGTCCTCCTTCCTTGAAAGGTTCTGCATCTTCACTAGTCTCATGTTCCTCAAGAGTCTCTTGTTCAGGCACGCTTGGCAAAGGAGAAGTAGCCCTAGGTTGTTCCACAGTGGGTATCTTTGGAAGAGGATTCATCTTTTGTATCGGCTCCTTAGGAGATGGAGTCCTTGATCTCCTCAAATAAACCTTTGTCTTTTCCCCTGAACTCTCCACATCAACAATCAGAGTCTCATCTTTAGAGGTATCCTGACCCTTCTTCTTTGAAACCCTAGTGGTCCTCGTCTTCTTTGGCGGTGGAGGAGCATCTTCTTCTTCTGCTTTTTCAACTTCCTCTTCATCAGAAGACTTGCCTATTTTAAAAGCTCGGCTCCTTTTCTTTCCCTTTGGCTTTCTTTTTGGTTCTGGCTCACTTTCTTGAGGACCCCTAATTTTAATTTTGAAGGGTGAGCTCCCTTTAGTTTTCCCTTTGGGGTCATCTTCCCTGGATTCTTCTGAAGTGGACATAGGATTGAGATTTCCCATCAAATTAAAGGTATAGGGTACCTTCTCACTTTCCAACTCCCAAACCTTATGCTTCAACCATGAAGTGGTAAATCTCATGACAGGGGCCATTAGGTCTTCCAACTCAGTGACCTCATCATCATTCCCGTTGACCTCCCCAACTGGTCTGTCCTTAACAGACTCATATGCATGATCTTGCACTAGGTTTCCATCATCCTCTAGCTAGTCAGGGATTAACTTGACATTGTATTGTCTAATCACATCAACAGGAAGCCTAGAGTACCTTTTCTTCCTCGCCTCAAAATCATCTTTGATATTTGCCCAATAGTCTTCTAGGTCATCCTTATGACGGTATTCTTTGGTGGCCTTCTTTTGTGCTTCCCCGGTGATATCAAAGTTTGTTCTCTTGGAGTGGAAGGAGAAACCATGAGCTGCCAATTCATCCTTTGCTGCATGTGCCGATTGGATGGAAGGGTACACTTCTACTATGTCAATTCTAAGAGGGAAATCCCCACCAAAACCTATTTTATGCTTTTCCCTTTTGACAATTGCATCAAATTCCCATACCTGTCTCACAACTTCCAATAATACAATATGATCAGTTGGGTACCTGGGTAACCTGTATGGAGCAGCCGGGCATCCATCAATTCTAATGTAAGAGAAGGTGGGAAACTGAATGAACTAGGCTCCATATTTCATTATCAACTCCTTTCCTCCATCTGACAATCTCACATGCTCTGCATTTTGAAGCATCCTAGTGATATGCATTGTGAATGCATCATTGGATCTTCTGTAGTTCTGATGTCCTAGGTGTAATTCTGGGTATATTTCATAGACTATATCTTGTCCAAATGTCCCCTGTGGATTCAAACCCCTGTACGGGTAGAATCTAGCTAGCACATACACCACATAGGAAGACATGGTGAACTTCTTTGTTTCCAGGACATCTCTTAATTGCTTATCAATCACAACACTAATAAGTCCTGCCCAATGGTAATTGGTACCCTGCTCAATCTTGTTAATCACATGGACCATCCAATTTTCTAACACACTAGCACTCTTCAATCCTGCTACTCTGCTCAAGAATGTGATTGCATCGTATATATCTGACCTGAATTTAACCCTGTGTAATTGCTTAGGCAGTTTGGAAAAATGGGACTTTGACTTCTCCAACCAAGAATTAATCATCTACTGAGCTTTGGTGGGCTCATTCTCATAGTAGGTTCTAGCTAGATCCATGTTTAAGGCACACATAAAAGGCAAATCCGGCATGTCAAAGGCTTGGGCAATAGAAACGGGGTTGAAATTTTCCAAGACTCTCCCCTCGGTGCTAACAACCCTCTGTGTGTCAAAATCATATTTTTGGGCACACTCAAGTATTAACTCATAGCATTGAATTGCAGGAGGGAACCCTCCCACATGAACTAATCTAGACTTCATCATTCCCTGTCTCAGGACCGACAAATCCTTCTGAGCTGTTCTTTCTTTGAATTCCTCATATCGCCATGCTCCAACGTTAGTGTCCGAGACCTCAGACCACACAGAAGATATCTTGCTTTCGGGTAGCTGACTCTTGGTATCCAATCTTAGTCTTTCTGCCTCTGAAATGGAGGACCCTTCCGTATCTCCCTTAGATTTTCCTGCAGCAGATTTGCTTGATTCGGCCTACATTTACAAAAGGACGTCATGAGTATCCAATTATCATACATATTCCAATCCAAAGGTTAGCATAAAATCATATAAAGCCATTGAGATCCATCACAAATCATCAATCCTTGAAAATCCAGGAAAATAAAGCAATCCGGGAAAACAAAGTAGACCAGGAAAATCAAGTCCAGGCGGAATTTCGGAGAAATCCGACACAGACAGATTCCTGCTGCCAAGACACCATGCGCCAAATAAATCGTTAGTACGGACAAAATATTATAAGATTATCATGAAATTCATCCATTAGCAACAAGAAATCAGCATTTAGCCTTTACTCCATTACCCCTAACTTCAGAAATCAAAAGAAATGAAACCAGACAAGAAGACCGGAAAAATCTGGACAGGACGAATTTCCGCGGATAGTTTGAAATACTCCGGAATTTTCTATACTCCGCGGAATTGGCTGAAACCGAGAAAATCCGGGTGCGCAGGAATTCCGCGGACACCTCGGAAACCCGACGCCTGTTAACACGCAAACCATTAATCAAACGATCATGCAAGCTTCTCTACTTGGATTCTAACAGTTTGAAAATCAATGTCAATCAACAAATTCGGAATGCCCATGAATTTGAATTTCAAAAGACCTCTGAATAACTAGTCTTCAAGTCGAAACAACGTTGCCCTAAATCCCATAAGCAGACCTCCACCATGAAAGCCCGGGTAAGCTTAAGATTTCAAAGAACACTATCATTGTGACGATCCATCGAAGCACACAGGGATTTCTTAAGGTATGAGCAGGTTGGACTGAACATAAATCATGAAATCGCGATAACCCTACTAAACCTTTAAACCTTGGCAAATTCGGGCAAATGACCCGAAACCCCAATCTTCACAAAATATAGCGCATGGCATGCCTAGGGGAAAAGTCCTATTCAGACGTAATTACAAAGATGTATCTGACACTCAATTGATAAACAAAAACATGCATAGTGGGAATGATGAAATCAAGAAAAGATGGGTCAAACCCTAGCTTTATAAATACACAGTCATAATCCAAGTAAAGGCCAACCCAAAAACGGCTACCAATCGACCTGGAAAGATTCAATTATCGTACAAATAGATGGAAGGGCTAGCGGAAAATTACCATGGATCAATATGGATGAGGCTCGAGCTCGAAGAGGTGACTGCAAAACAAGTGTGCCCTAGCAACGAGAATCCTGACACCAGTGCCCAAACAATTCACACGCAAACAGCTCAAACCCAATGATCGAAGTTTGAATGAAAACCCTCAATCACCAAAGCAACAAGCAAGTGAACAATGATATCAAAATGATGCCCAAAAGACCTTAAATCCATCCATATTCGCGTCTGAGCAAAGGTACTTCAAGCATTAATGAGTGACAAGACATGTCTGGAAAATTCAGAAACTCGAGCCCAGGACGAAATTTCAGAAAAAACCAAGACACACGAAAAATCCGGATGAACGCGAATTCTGCGGATATAGCAGAAACTGGGATTTTAACGAAGTTCGGGATTTTGACGCAAACTGGGAAAATCCGCTAGAACCGGGAAAATCCCAGAGTCAAGCAGAAACTCGGATTCAGAAGAATAAGCAGAAAACGGACAATGAATCAGAACCCAGAAAGTCCGCCTAAGCCGGAAAATCCCAGATTCGGGTCAAAACCTAGATTTTCACTAAAAGCCAGTTTTAAAGAATTCAAGCCTCAAGGCAAGAACAAAACCAACAAGACCAACATTCCAAGACCTCGAAAAGACAAGTCCAATAAAACCCAAGGTTAAAAGACATCCCGAAAAGAGGGTCCCTACTCCAAGTGGGGCGTGTGTGCAAAACTGCACAACAAATGGCGACTCTGCTGGGGAAATGCTCTTGAGCATTTCGATGACAAACTGGAATCAAGAACTCAGAACTTATGGTTTCAACTCATCCATCCAGCCATTACCTATGGTTAAAGCAAAGAAACCCCCCAGTCATTCAAACTTTCCTACACCAGGGTCAAAGTGTGTGCATATGCATTCATTACCCTCCCTTAGTTGCAACAGGAACCGAACTTGGTATGAACATGCTACATAAAGATTCATACTCTAAAATTAACCTGGATAGAGCCTTGCTGCTAGCCAGGCGTCCATAGCCCTGACGAGGTTATCGCTGTGATCCTCCTGAACATAGCTCTACTGCCAGCTAGGCGTCCATAGCCCCGGTAGAGATATTCAGATTCCCCTGATGAGTTGAATTTAAATCTTTTAATTTTCAATATGTATATTCTCTCTCTTTTTTTTTATACTTCTTATCTTTTCACGGCTTCTACTTCAACCTGTGAACAATGAAGTTCACACTCAGGGATGAGAACCACAGTGGCACTAGAGTAGAAAAAGGATTTTTCACCTGTTCAAACCTCATAAGGACCGTCTACCACTTCAGGTATCTTTAATAATTGAAAGTATGAGACCCTAATATATTCTTGTTCAAACTGACTAGAAAACCCTTTGCCTCAGCACAAGGATAAGTGACATTGGGTAGGGAATTCATACCATAATGTCCTAGAAGGATGATTAGAGTTTATAAGAGAAATACCAAGAACATCAGACCTACTTTGTCACCATCATTATACAAATGCAACAAGGGACCCTCAGAAAGAGAAGGAACCAAGAGCGAGAGAAAAACCAGCCAAAATAAACAAACCAAAGCAAACCTAACCTAACCAAAGAAAACCAAAAGGGAAACCTAATCTAACCAAAGTGAAACAACAGAAAGCAACCTAAGCTAACTATATACAAAGCAGGGAGCTGGAAACAGCTCAGGACTGGAAATAATGTTTCAAATACTGCCCATTGATAGGCAGTGGAATATCTTCTCCCGTGAGAGTCTTCAGACGGAAGGCATTATCTCCAAGTATTTCAGCAATCTGATATGGGCCAAGCCATAGTTTATCGAACTTCCCATGGTTCCCTTTTTGATCATGAGGTTTATCCCAGTATAAGACAAGATCAGAAATCCTAAAGGCTTTGACTTTAGCCCTCCTGTCAAACCACCTCTTAACTACCCCCTGATGTTTGGAAAAATTCTCAAGGGCATTGTCTCGTTTCTCCTCAAGGTGTAGTAGCTCTGTTAACCTATCCTCCCTTCTATCCCCCTCATCATAAAACTCATTTATAAACTGCAAAGTTGGGATCTTGAGTTGAATAGGGAATACTGGCTCTAGACCATATACTAGGTGATAAGGAGATGTTCCAATGGACGACTTAAGTCTTGTACGATCTGCCCAGAGAGCAAACCAAAGCTGGGTATGCCAGTCTTTTGGGTTCCTTTCTAACAGCTTATGGATGACAGTCAATAAGTTCTTATTAGAGGACTCTACTAAGCCATTACCCTGAGGATAATAATTGGACACAAATTTCACAATAATGCCATGATCAAAAGCCCAATTTTAAAATTTTAAAGATGCGAAAGCAGGACCATTATCACAGACAATAGCGATGGGGCATCCAAATCGATTAAGAATAGCAGATTCTAGAAAATCAATCACTACCTCAGATGTACATTATCTGCAAGCAAATGCTTCAGTCCATCTTGTAAAATAATCAGTAATAGTGAGAATGTACCTGTGTCCTGCAGAAGATGGTGGGTTGATGGGGCCTATGAAATCCATACCCCACTAAGCAAAAGGTTTTACCTCAGTGACTGGTTGGAGTGGAAGTGCTACATACCTCTCCTTTGTTGCTGCAGTCTGGCAGGTGTGACAAGTCTTGACATGATAGTGAATGTCTTTGAACAATGTGGGCCAGTAATATCCTGCCCTCAAAATCTGATTTGCTATGGCAATTACAGAACCATGGCCCGTGCCATATTTTTCATGAAATTCATTCATCACTCTTTCAGCTTCCCGTTTCCTGAGACATCTCAAATAAATGCCTTCATGATTTTTCTTGTACATAACAACTCCCTTTAACATGAAACCATCACTTTTTAATCGTAGAGCCCTCCTTTGCACACCATTAAGATGACACGGAGATCGTTGGTTTAGCAAGTAATAAACTATATGATCATACCAACCATCAGGAGAAACCTCTTTGACATTATAATTATGAACAGTTAGTTCAGGACCTATTTCAGCCATAGTCTGAGTAAGTCCTTGCCCTCTTACCAGCTTCATGGGCTGGATCTCAATATCATACTCCTATAGCATTGTCACCCATTTAGCTCTACGCTCACCTAATTCATTTTGCATTAAAAGCAACTTGACTGCAGAATCTAGGACAATTGCATAAACCTTATTCCTAAGGATATAATGTCTGAATTTCTTCACTGCTCTAACCAGAGCGTATGCCTGCTTTTCTACACTTATCTCAACTCAGCATATTTTAATGGGGCACTCATAAAGGCAATGGGATGCTCATTTCCCTCATCAGACTTTTGAGTTAGCATTCCTGCACATGAATGGTCCGAAGCAAATGAATAGATGTGAAAAGGCTTACTGTAGTTAGGACTTACCAATACTGGAGCATCAGCAATGGCTCTTTTGATTTCTGCAAATGCCTCCTTTGCTTCTGTAGTCCATTCGACCTTAGCATCCTGTTTCAGCATTGCATTCAGTGGTTTGACAATTTCAGCAAATCCAGTAATGAATTTTCTGACGAAGTTGATCTTGCCAAAGAAGGACTTCATCTCCTTTTTGCTAGCAGGTGGTTGAATCTTCAATATAGCTTCCACTCTTTCTGGATCAATAGCAATTCCCTTTTTTGATATCACATGTCCTAGTAGCTTTCCCTCTGTTACTCCGAAAATACACTTTTTAGGATTCAAGGATATGCCAAATTCTCTGCACCTTTGAAACACTTTGCAAAAATCTGAGATGTGATCCCCTCTATTTTTTGAAAAAACAGTCAGGTCATCCATGTAAATAATGATGCATTTTCCTATGATATCTTTAAAGGCAATATCCATAGCCCTTTGAAATGTAGCTCTTGCATTAATGAGTCCAAAAGGCATCCTTTTGTAGGCAAAGGTACCCCATTTCGTTGTGAAAGCAGTCTTGTGCCTGTCCTCATATTGAACCATTACTTGATTGTACCCTGAATAACCATTCAAAAAAGACATCATCTGAGATCCATTAACTACTTGAAGTACTTCATCCAGTGAAGGAACTGGATAGTTGTCTTTTTCTGACGATCTGTTCAAATTCCTGAAATCAACACAGAGTCTAATTTTACCATTCTTTTTCCTTACTGGGACTAGGTTTGCCACCCATGTTGAATGCCTAATGGGAAATATGATTCTGGCAGATAGTAATTTTTGAACTTCTTTTTGTATGACTAGTTCCAATAATGCATTAATTGGTCTCTACCTTTGCCTAAAAGGCTTGGCACTTGGCTTCAAAGGGATAGTATGAGTTATGATTGACATATCATAGGTCTTCAAGTCTTCATAACTCCAGGCTACAATATCTGGAAAGCTATGCAGTGCTTCAATTATTCCTTATCTTTCTTCTAGAGTGCATATTTTGCCAATGAAAATGTTCTTAGCATTGTCCTCAGTTCCCAAGTTGTAAGTGTCACACTGTCCTTTGATAGACTCTTTCTTTGATTCTTGTTCCTGATCTCTGATCTTATCCATATCAAAAATTCGCTCCAATTGCACCATCCCTCTTGGAATAGTATTTGATTTTAGATTCATCACTCCTTCTAAATCCAGTTCTGCTTCCTGGAGCTCTGTTTCATCAATGATTTGAGAGGAAAAAATGTTTGTATTTGTGATAAAATCCAGAATATGCTTGTCATCTTCAAATACCTGGAAGTTAGTAACATTATCTGGGACCGATGGCACAGGAGTCAATTCTACAGTGAACTTCTTCAAACCTAACAAAGATAAAGGCTGCAGAGTGCTTGCCACCTAAGCCAGAGAATCCGTAGTTTGATTCTTCTGCCGTGGTATTAGTTGAATATTGAAGGCATCAAATCCCTCAATGAGGTCACACACTCTATGCCTATAATTAGTCATTCTTCTATCGTGGCATGAATATTGTCTCCTTACTTGCTTAATTACTAACTCAGAATCACCAAAAACTTGCAGAATCTTAACCTTTTTCTTAAGTGCCATAAGAAGTCCATGAATTAACGCCTCATATTCCGCTACATTGTTAGTACAGTGAAATTGAAGCCTATGGGCTGCAAAGAAATTCTTACCTTTTGGACTGATCAGTTCAAACCCTGCCCCAGCTCCATGCTTGGATTTGGATCCATCAAATCTAAGTGTCCAACACTCAGCAGCTGTAATCTTCTTCGTCACATCCTTCGGCTTAATATTGCTAGATGGTTTTTTAGACGACACAGACTTCTTTTCTTGATGTTCTTCCTGAGGGTTTTGTATATCTGTTTTAACTGCCAGGGTTGGATTCATGCATTTATGTACTTGTTCTACTACTGTTTGGCATAAACAACACTCCAACTCTGAATGGGAAGCATTATGAACTCTACACCAATTAGGTAAGAGTAATTCTTCAAAGCTTGTCCTTCTACCTAAGTGAATTTGATTTTCAACACACTGCTTGATGAATTCCTGAAAACTGTCTAATAAGTTGATCTGATTATCCTCGGTTTCCTCTTCTTCCTCCATTGATTTTGTCAAAACAGTAACATGGCTAGATCCTATTTCTGTATCAATAGGCATCGTGTGTAGCATCAATACCTCCTCTGAGTCTGACTCCTCATACTGTGTCGATAACATATAATTTCCCATGCCAACTTCTGATATCAGAACTTCTGTTGAAGTCTTTTGGTATTCTGTAATCATGTATTTCATTCTTGGCTCTCTCTCAATTCTGATCTGATTGGGCACTCCTTTCCAGGGAAGCCACATGTGAGAGTGATCAGTAGACACATAACCATTCAAAGTCTTAGTAAAATCTCTTCCTAGAATCAAACCATACGCATCCGGGATATCAGCTACTTGAATATTGATAACCTGTTGAATCCTTGGGTCCGAAGCTATCTGCATGTGAATCATGTTTAATTCTCCCACTACATTTACTTCAGTTCTATCCAATTGAGTCACCTTCTTCTGAGAGTCAGCAGGTGTAATCCCTAAAGCTCTACAAACTCCAAATGGCATCACATTGGTGGAAGCACCAGAATCTAGTAAACAATTATGTAGATTCTTACCGAATATGTGCACAAAGATCAGAAATGGTGGGGTTTCTGTCCTCCCTTGGAACAAAGTTGGCTGAGTATCTACTTGAGCCACTTGAGTCTTGTCCTTTTCCTTTCCTTTGTCTCCAAGGGGAAAGTCAGTCCGAGTGTGTGCATGATCTTGTGTTTTCACAGGCTGAGAACTAGAAATCTTGTTGTTATGCTCATTAGAAGGTTTATCCAAAGACACAGGATGTGCATCATAAGTACCTAAAACTGCCTTCCTAATGGGAGGGAACCTTAATAATTCAAATGTTGAAAGATTTACCTTTAATTTTTTGAACTCCTCCGCGACATACGAAGCCATTTTCTCCTCACTCATATTAGTGGAAGCTTCCCTAGAAGGTTCCTCCACCTTGTCTCTACCTGCTTGAACAACCTTTTCCTTCTGTGGGTCAGTTTGAGCTTGTCTTTCTTTCGAAAGGTACTGCCTTGACACATGCGGATAGGACGGATTATTACTAGTGTTAGGATCTGGAGGGGTATTGAAATTATTAGGAGGAATAAAAGTAGTGAAAGATCCCCCAGCCTGTGGGTTCCTATGAGGCATATCTCTCAAACCTTGCCTCTGGAACATCTGTACCTCTTCAACATAAGCTTCTTCTTGATCAAGGGGGCCATTATCATTCATTGTTTCTTCATTGAATAACTGAGCCACTTCATCCCCATTACAAATTTGATTTGTTTTCCCCTCCTAAGAATCAGATTCCTCGTCTGGTACATTTTCCTTACTTGCTGGGAAGGGAGTGTGATTTAATACCAGCACAGGAGAATCATAAGGGCTGGAGGGAACAATCTCCTGCCCATTTGCATTATTCTCCACCTCATACTGGAAAATGGAAGCTACGGTTTGGAACTCTGAACATTCTAATTCTGAATGCTGGCTTGTCTTATGAAGCCTGCACCACCCTGACAGGGCAGCCTCAGCCAGATATACGCCACCGGGAGGCTTTTCTAGACTGACTGGCTGATTTGTAGATTGGTTGACAGGTTGATCCAAGGGAGTAGGAACTACTCCATTATTAGGTCCCGTATTCCACGTTCTGCTCTGTCCCTGTGATTGCCTCTTATCAAATCCTGATCCACTACCTTGTCCTCTATCAAAATTTTGTCTCCTATCATTATTGTAGCCTCTGTCATTGTTGTAACCCCTATCCTGATTATATCCTCTGTCATTGTGGAGTCCTCTCTCATTACGCTGTCCTCTATCAAAATTCTGCCCTTGTGGAAATTCCCTATTCTTATTGGATTGTATATTCTTCTGAGTAGCTTGTAATTGGCTATTTTGATTCCTTAGGTAGGTTACCTCTAGATTTAGCTTATTTATCTATTCAGCCATTTCATCAATCCTCTCCTTATTTGGATCTCGATAAGGGATCTAGTTTGGATTATTCTGAGAAGGGACATGCATTGTAGTAGATCCCATAGACTGATGCAACACCTCAGAATTCTATAGATAAGCATGGAAACAATTTGGCTGTGGCTGATACATGGGTTGGTTAACCTGCTGCTGGGGAAAGTTCATCATAGGGGAGACCTGGCTCATGGGAGGACTAGGGTGTGGCACCAAAGGTAGTTGAGGCACTGGATTCATGATTGGGGTATGGTTGGTAAGCGCCTGATTTACTGCCTGAACCTGATTGAGATGTGAAACTGGTCCTAAAGAAGGCAATGGTCCAGTCAAGTGTTGTCTTAAATCTGTGCTAAGCTTGAGGGCTTCTGTATAGGCATCAGTTAGGGTAGCTGGAGGGTTAGGTCTCCACTTCAGAAAGGTGGCCGTAAGGCTATCCAATGCTTCGTAATAGACTCCTAGGGCTGTATTATTGTCTAAAACATAAGGGTCTTGAAGTCTGGTGTATGCATGGTGGAACCTATTATTGAAACTGGATATTGGTTCATTAACCTCTCTCTTGACTTTAGTGAATTGCAGATATAACTCATTGGCACTGATACGTATTCTGAACTTCTATAAAAAGGCAATCTCAAAGTCATTCCAATTGAGAATTGAACCAGAAGGGAGATGATTGTACCAGTAAAAGGCCTCTTCTCCTAGTGAATAAGGAAACAACCTACATGCAACATCCTCATGAACAATCCCTCTGTCTTTGAGACAGGTCTAGAAAATCCTTATATGTTCTTCTGCAGTCCTGTTTGGGTCATTAACATGGAATTTTGAACAGAAGTGCTTGGGGTTTTTGGGCATTACATTGTAAGCATTGAAAAATAAGGGTGATGGATTATTATCTAGGAAATCCATTGGTAAAAGTGGGGGAGGTGGTTGTGGTTGGTTGACGATAGGCTGGGGCTGTTGAATGGGAACTGCTTTAGGGATATGTATGGCTTCAACTTTTGGATGTGAAGATGTGGATGATGCTGGTGAAGGGATGGGTGATAATGATTCTCCCCTTTCTCAAGTCCTCCTTGACCTAGTGGGGAACTGTAATTCCTATAAATCTTCCTCTCCTAGGGTAGATCTGGTATTTCTCCTATATCTTTCTGGAGAGATGGCGTTCAAGAAATGATCCAGTGTGCTCATTCAGACCCTCCTTCTAGCGCCAATCTGTTGATGGTGTTTTCTGCACAGCAACAACTCAGACAGAATGCAATATTCTATCTCTCTTGAAAGGTAATCTTCAACAATAAATCACTGAAAATCACCCTAAGGTCTCTCGAGTGTCAGGTCATGACAATGCATAAACAACTCAGATAAAATGTGAAAATGTTGGTAATCACAAATCGGACCTTACTACAAGCAGACTGCATCTTTCCAATTTATCAGATCTTACAATATGATGATCTCAAGTCCTAGATCTAACTAGATAATAAAGAAACAACAAAAAGATGAGGGTGCAAAGATATGATAAAATCTAAACTATTCCTAGAATGAACAATGCAAATGATAGATACCTGGAATGGACCAATCTCAAATTACCAATTCTTGCTTAACCCACAATGTGATATCACAAGAAGGTTGCAATCTTCTAAGGTATACAGATTTTCAAATCATAGATATTCATCCACAATCGAACTAAGCACAAAACAGATGTATGGTCAAGACAATGTCGGCCCAGCCAAACATTTACAAAAATAAATCAATCAAAACAAGTCATCCCTAGGAATTTCAAAATAAGGCACACATTAAATGTCGATACATCATCAAGGTCGGCCTAGACAAATTCCCCAATGTAGCCTGGATCAATACATGCCCTATGATAATAGGGAAGCACAAATCTCAAAATTGGCATTAATTACCACATCCCTTATCCTTGTTCTGATCTTGAACCTTCAAAAACAATTTATCCAGCTCAATAACAGGTGGCAAAGGCAAGATCCTAAGCCGACATTCAATGAAGCCAATCTCCTCTTTTGACTGTCTAACAGTTTTATTCCAATAATCTTTGTGGGCTTGATACTTATCCATCACTGCTAGATAGGTTGCTGCATCATCCAACTGGTGCCCTGTTATGACATTCTCAAAATTTGGGGCATAAACATCATGCCACCATTCCCTTAATTGTTCCAGGCTCAGGTACTTAGGAGCAATTTTCCTCCTGCCAGTCATAATCTCAAAAAATGTGATGCAGCCATCATATACTCCAGTCAAATCACTATCTATTAGCTTCCTTCGTTTCTGAATCTTCCTCATAGCCTTTTGCTGAATCTGCAAAGCCTCAAATCATTCCCAAGGTTCACTAAGTCTGAAGGAAGGAAGAATCCCATCTACAGCCAACTGATCCTTACCATATTCCATGATCACTCTAGATTTCTGCAACAGAAGGTCAACATCCTCCTTGTCCTCGGATAACACATGCTCCAACAAATCCTTGGCTCTGACTGCATCTTTTCCAACCGAAAGGACATCCTTTATTGCATTATCTCCTTTTACTTGCACATCCTTCAACCAATCTACTGTAGTCTGGGTAGAAGTCTTCATCTTTTCAATCTCGGAAATAGTTTCCTTGGGCAAGAAACCAGGAGTAACAGAGGAAGAGGGGTGGAGAGATTGCAGAGACTTCATTACATCTTCTAGACACTTCTTGAGCCTCTCATTTTCCTTCCTAAGCTCATGTTTGGTCTGAGTTTCTTTCCTTAGTCTCCCAATTATTACTCCACTGCACCCCTCATACTCTTCAATGTCTTGTTCTATAGAGGCTGGCCCAAGGTTGATTGTCTGCACATTATAATCCTTTCCGGTGACCTCTTCTTTACTCTTATCAGCAGCAGGAGTGGCAATATGGATAACTTTGTTATTCACTTCATCCCTTTCTATTCTTGAAACTACCTTAGCCATCTTTTTCTTCTTCCCTTTGCCAATCTTGGATAACATCTCATCCCAATCCAGAGGAGTGTCTTCAACAATGACCTGTTTCTTTCTTATGATCTCCTTTTCTAACCAATCCGGGACAGCAGGTTCCACCCGGATTTCATCTGTCTTCACCTCTTCATGTTTTTCCAGTGTTTCATCTTTTCCTTTTCTAGGAGACTGCTCACCTTGATCACCTATTTCAATCTCCTCTTCCTGCACCGGTGATGGGGTTCTAACGGGGATATTCTCCTTCTCAGGTGATATGTTGCCTTTGCTGCTCTCTGGAGAATCCTCATATTGCACTAGCGGAGAAGGGTGCTTTTCTATCTCTTCAACTTCAAACTCGGCTGCTGCACCAAAGAGTCCTCCTTCCTTGAAAGGTTCTACCTCTCCACTAGTCTCATGTTCCTCAAGAGTCTCTTGTTCAGGCATGCTTGGCGAAGGAGAAGTAGCCCTAGGTTGTTCCACAGTGGGTATCTTTGGAAGAGGATCCATCTTTTGTATCGGCTCCTTAGGAGATGGAGTCCTTGATCTCCTCAAATAAACCTTTGTCTTTTCCCCTGAACTCTCCACATCAACAATCGGAGTCTCATCTTTAGAGGTATCCTGACCCTTCTTCTTTGAAACCCTAGTGGTCCTCGTCTTCTTTGGCGGTGGAGGAGCATCTTCTTCTGCTTTTTCAACTTCCTCTTCTTCAGAAGACTTGCCTATTTTCAAAGCTTGGCTCCGTTTCTTTCCCTTTGGCTTTCTTTTTGGTTCTGGCTCACTTTCTTGAGGACCCCTAATTTTAGTTTTGAAGGGTGAGCTCCCTTTAGTTTTCCCTTTGGGGTCATCTTCCCCGGATTCTTCTGAAGTGGACATATGATTGAGATTTCCCATCAAATTAAAGGTATAGGGTACCTTCTCACTTTCCAACTCCCAAACCTTATGCTTCAACCATGAAGTGGTAAATCTCATGACAGGGGCCATTAGGTCTTCCAACTCAGTGACCTCATCATCATTCCAATTGACCTCCCCAACTGGTTTGTCCTTAACGGACTCATATGCATGATCTTGCACTAGGTTTCCATCATCCTCTAGCTAGTCAGGGATTAACTTGACATTGTATTGCCTAATCACATCAATAGGAAGCCTAGAGTACCTTTTCTTCCTCGCCTCAAAATCATCTTTGATATTTTCCCAATAGTCTTCTAGGTCATCCTTATGACAGTATTCTTTGGTGGCCTTCTTCTGTGCTTCCTTGGTGATATCAAAGTTTGTTCTCCTGGAGTGGAAGGAGAAACCATGAGCTGCCAATTCATCCTTTGCCGCATGTGTCGATTGGATGGAAGGGCACACTTCTACTATGTCAATTCTAAGAGGGAAATCCCCACCAAAACCTGTTTTATGCTTTGCCCTTTTGACAATTGCATCAAATTCCCATACCTGTCTCACAACTTCCAATAATACAATATGATCAGTTGGGTACCTGGGTAACCTGTATGGAGCAGCCGGGCATCCATCAATTCTGATGGAAGAGAAGGTGGGAAACTGAATGAACCAGGCTCCATATTTCTTTATCAACTCCTTTGCTCCATTTGACAATCTCACATGCTCTGCATTTTGAAGAATCATAGTGATATGTATTGTGAATGCATCATTGGCTCTTCTGTAGTTCTGATGTCCTAGGTGTAATTCCAGGTATATCTCATAGACTATATCTTGTCCAAATGTCCCCTGTGGATTCAAACCCCTGTACGGGTAGAATCTAGCTAACACATACACCACATAGGAAGACATGGTGAACTTCTTTGTTTCCAGGACATCTCTTAATTGCTTATCAATCAAAGCACTAATAAGTCATGCCCAATGGTAATTGGTACCCTGCTCAATCTTGGTAATCACATGGACCATCCAATTTTCTAACACACCAGCACTCTTCAATCCTGCTACTCTGCTCAAGAATGTGATTGCATCGTATATATCTGACCTGAATTTAACCCTGTGTAATTGCTTAGGCAGTTTGGAAAAATGGGACTTTGGCTTCTCCAACCAAGAATTAATCATCTGCTGAGCTTTGGTGGGCTCATTCTCATAGTAGGTTCTAGCTAGATCCATGTTTAAGGCACACATAGAAGGAAAATCCGGCATGTCAAAGGCTTGGGCAATAGAAACGGGGTTGAAATTTTCCAAGACTCTCCCCTCGTCTCCCCTCAGTGCTAACAACCCTCTGTGTGTCAAAATCATATTGCCGAGCACACTCAAGTATTAACTCATAGCATTGAATTGCAGGAGGGAACCCTGCCACATGAACTAATCCAGACTTCATCATTCCCTGTCTCAGGACCGACAGATCCTTCTGAGCTGTTCTTTCTTTGAATTCCTCATATCGCCATGCTCCAATGTTAGTGTTCGAGACCTCAGACCACACAGAAGATATCTTGATTTCGGGTAGCTGACTCTTGGTATCCAATCTTAGTCTTTCTGCCTCTGAAATGGAGGACCCTTCCGTATCTCCCTTAGATTTTCCTGCAGCAGACTTGCTTGATTCGGCCTGCATTTACAAAAGGACGTCATGAGTATCCAATTATCATACATATTCCAATCCAAAGGTTAGCATAAAATCATATAAAGCCATTGAGATCCATCACAAATCATCAATCCTTGAAAATCTGGAAAAATAAAGCAATCCGGGAAAACAAAGTAGACCGGGAAAATCCAATCGGGGCGGAATTTCGGAGAAATCTGACCCAGACGAATTCTTGCTGCCAAGACACCATGCGCCAAATAAATCGTTAGTACGGACAAAATATTATAAGATTATCGTGAAATTCATCCATTAGCAAAAAGAAATAAGCATTTAGCCTTTACTCCATTACCCCTAACTTTGGAAATTGAAAGAAATGAAACCAGACAAGAAGACTGGAAAAATCCAGACAGGACGGATTTCCGCGGATAGTTTGAAATACTCTGGAATTTGCTATACTCCGCGGAATTGGCCGAAACCGAGAAAATCCGAGTGCGTAGGAATTCCGCGGACACCTTGGAAACCCGACGCCTGTTAACACGCGAACCATTAATCAAACGATCATGCAAGCTTCTCTACTTGGATTCTAACAGTTCGAAAATTGATGTCAATCAACAAATTCTGAATGCCCATGAATTTGAATTTCAAAAGACCTCTGAATAACTAGTCTTCAAGTCAAAACAATGTTGCCCTAAATCCCATAAGTAGACCTCTGCCATGAAAGCCCGGGTAAGCTTAAGATTTCAAAGAACACTATCATTGAGACGATCCATCGAAGCACACAGGGATTTCTTAAGGTATGAGCAGGTTGGACTGAACATAAATCATGAAATCGCGATAACCCTACTAAACCTTGGAAAATTCAGGCAAATGACCCGAAACCCCAATCTTCACAAAATATAGCGCATGGCATGCCTAGGGGCAAAGTCCTATTCAGATGTAATTACAAAGATGCAACCGACACTCAATTGATAAACAAAAACACGCATAGTGGGAATGATGAAATCAAGAAAAGATGGGTCAAACCCTAGCTTTATAAATACACAGTCATAATCCAAGTAAAGGCCAACCCAAAAACGGCTACCAATCGACCTGGAAAGATTCAATTATCGTACAAATAGATGGAAGGGCTAGCGGAAAATTACCATGGATCAATATGGATGAGGCTCGAGCTCGAAGAGGTGACTGCAAAACAAGTGTGCCCTAGCAACGAGAATCCTGACACCAGTGCCCAAACAATTCACACGCAAACAGCTCAAACCCAATGATCGAAGTTTGAATGAAAACCCTCAATCGCCAAAGCAGCAAGCAAGTGAACAATGATATCAAAATGATGCCCAAAAGACCTTAAATCCATCCATATTCACGTCTGAGCAAAGGTACTTTGAGCATTAATGAGTGACAAGACATGTCTGGAAAATTCCGGAAACCCGAGCCCAGGACAGAATTTTGGAAAAAACCAAGACACACGGAAAATACAGATGAACGTGAATTCCGCGGATATAGTAGAAACCGGGATTTTAATGAAGTTCAGGATTTTGACGCAGTCCGGGAAAATCCACCAGAACCGGGAAAATCCCGGAGTCAAGCAGAAACCCAGATTCGGAAGAATAAGCAGAAAACGGACAATGAATCAGAACCCAAAAAGTCCGCCTGAGCCAAAAAATCCCAGATTCGGGTCAAAACCTAGATTTTCACTAAAAGCCAATTTTAAAGAATTCAAGCCTCAAGGCAAGACCAAAGCCAACAAGACCAACATTCCAAGACCTCGAAAAGACAAGTCCAATAAAACCCAAGGTTAAAAGACATCCCGAAAAGAGGGTCCCTACTCCAAGTGGGGCGTGTGTGCAAAACTGCACAACAGGAAGGAGTTAAGAAACGTCTGGATTGAAGAGAAAATGTGTAGGGAAAATGTTGAGCAGTGCCAAGAGAACAGAGCTTGTAGAACATATCCTTGACCTAATCAAGCTCTTGAACAACTTAAAAAAAATTAAAATACTAACACATACATGAGACATGTAATGAACTTCCAATATCTGCTATCTTTTTCATTAATGCAGAGATAGGTAAAGGAGAAATAATTATAATTGTAACACCATTCATAGTCCAGTAAATTATGTTCGTAATTTGTGTTCAATGGACCTCAGTTTTATCATTATACTACCCATCTAATACCATATTTTAATCCAGGGTTCAACTAAGATCTAAAGAAGCACCTCAATTAACCATTTAAAGTACTATAAAATAAGGTAAGACTTTTACTTGAGAAATATTGGGTACACTTGTAGGATTAAAGTTCTCTAATCATCGGGATTTATTGGCACACGGTGACACTTTGCAACATATGGAAGTAATGGATGACTACAAGTTAGTGAAATGGTCCTTATGTGACTAGTTTGCGGTGATTGGTAGAAAATAAGGTTACAAAAGATCTACATGAAAAATTATGAGGACAATCTACTGTAATCATCAAAATAGATGAAAAGTGCAAAGGAAAGAGTTGAGCTACATCTCTAGAGCCTAAAAAACACATGCAAGAAACATAAAAAAAAGAACAAACCAGTTTTTGGATGAATACAAAATGGTGCCTTCAGCAAGTGATTCATATGCTTTCACACACTGATAGGACATTAAGAAGATTTTAGTCTTCCTGTGAAATTAACTACAGAAAACCCAGAAACCAATATTATATACCTCCAGTCCAGGGTAGGTATAAGAGAAAAAAAATTCCTCAATGCAATTAGAAAAATATCAATGTGTGTAGGTTTGTATTACTCAAAATATCATTTCCTGCCTAAGGAAAAATACCAAAGTGATGTTTTAAATTTCAATCTTCACATAGGCTCCCTTATTGCTACACATGCATATACAAGCATTATTCGAGCTCTAAACTATTCAAATATTAAGGATTTAATTAGCTATAAGATGGAAAGTTGTTGTTTAGACATAATTCATCATCTTTTACATATCTTTATTCACTCCTAGTGCTTCAAATAAATTTGTGTAAATGAGATAGAAATGTGAATCTTTTATGACAAATAAAATTCTTAAAAGGAGGGGGGGAGAACAAAGGGTAGGGGGCAAGAGAATGCTTGAATGTATAGCAAAGTATAACATTTTGATCATTATGACAATTAAACGAATCTTAAGTTTGAAGCATTAATATCATTTACAACATTTATGATCAAGAATGAATGTAAGTAGAGAAACTTTTGCATACCTGTAGATGGTACAAAATTTCATGGTTAAGTGGAAGCCTCCCATCAACAAAAAGATCCAAATATAATGTATCTATCTCAATCAAGCCTCTAAACCCTTCGTAGCTGTCAATTTTTCCACTAACCTGTTATGCACAAAAGTCAAATTTTAGAGTTATGTCACCACTAAAAATAGAAGAAACAGAGCTTTGAAACCAAATCCACACACAACACAATGTGGTATTTGTTGATGGTGTTTTCTACACAGCAACAACTCAGACAAAATGCAATATTCTATCTCTCTTGAAAGGTTATTTTCAACAATAAATTACTGAGAATCACCCCAAGATCTCTCGGGTGTCAGGTCATGACGATGCATAAACAACTCAGATAATATGTGAAATACTGGTAATCACAATCAGACCTTACTACAAGCAAACTGTATCTTTCCAATTTATCAAATTATGTGATATGATGATCTCAAATCCTAAATCTAACCAGATGATAAAGAAATAGAAAAAGATAAGGGTGCAAGAATATGATAAGATCTAAACTATTCCTAGAATGAACAATGCCAATGACAGATATCTGGAACGGACCAATCTCAAATAACCAGTCCTTGATCAACCCACAATGCAATATCACAAGAACGGTGCAATTTTCTAAGGCATATAGATTTTCAAATCATAGATATGCATCCACAATCGAACTTAAGCACACATAACTATATGGTCCAGGTTGACTTCACCAGCCTACTACAATCAGATAGTTACTGGGAGTATAGACCAGAGATTGCTACGAACATTCCAAATATGAAATCATAAACATCATTCACCACACTAATCTAATTCTCAACACTAAACCCTAAATATTTAAGCAATTTGAAAGATGAAACAATAGGAACCATGCAAGATAAAATAACACAAGAGATTGCACCAGGAAAACCACAATGTCTTCAATTGTATTAGATCATCAAAATGCTGCAACAATTCCACTGTTCTGTAACAATGTTTGCTTCAAGAAATTAACTACTACTACTACAAAATTCTCTAGCTCTTTTCTGCTCTTACTTATCTCTATATTTCTAGCTAACCCTTACAATGAGTCAAGAATGCCCCTTTATAGAAAATTCTCAAGACATGTTGGCCCAGCCAAACATTTACAAAAAAAAAAACAATTGCCAAAACAAGTCGGCCTTAGGAATTCAAAATAAGGCACACATTAAATGCTGATATATCATCAAGGTCGGCCTAGACACGGTCCCCAATGTAGCCCGGATCAATACATGCCCTATAATAATAGGGAAGCAAAAATCTCCAAAATGGCATTAACTACCGCCTCCCTTATCTTTACTCTGGGCCAATGATCCTTGAACCCTCAAAAACACTTTATCCAGCTCGGTGACAGGTGGCAAAGGCAAGATCCTAAGCCGACATCCTATGGAGCCAATCTCCTCCTTTGACTGCTTAACAGTCTAATTCCAATCATCTTTGTGGGCTTGATATTTATCCATTACTGCCAGATAAGTTACTGCATCATCCAGCTGGTGTCTTGTTATGACATTCTCAGAATCTGGGGCATAAACATCATGCCACCATTCCCTTAGTTGTTCCAGACTTAGGTACTTAGGAGCAATCTTTCTCCTGCCAGTCATGACCTCAAAAAATGCAATGCATCCCTCATATACTCCGGTCAGGTCGCCATCTATTTGTTTCTTTCGTTTCTGAATCTTCCTCATGGCCTTCTGCCGAATCTGCAGAGCCTCAAACCATTCCCACGGTTCACTAAGTCTAGAGGAAGGAAGGATCCCATCTGTAGCCAATTGATATTTACCATATTCCATGATGACTTTGGATTTCTGCAATAGAAGGTCGATGTCCTCCTTATCTTGAGATAGCACATATTCCAACAATTCCTTGGCTCTGACTACATCCTTTCCAACTGAAAGGATTTCCTTGATGGCATTGTCTCCTTTTGCTTGTACATCCTTCAACCAATCTATTGTAGTTTGAGCAGAGGCCTTCATCTTTTCAATTTCAGAAATGGTTTCTTGAGGCAAGAAACCAGGAGTGGCAGAAGAAGATGGGTGAAGGGATTGCAGGGGTTTCATCACATCTTCCAAGCATTTCCTAAGTCTCTCATTTTCCTTTCTCAGCTCATGCTTGGTCTGAGTCTCTTTCCTTAACCTGCCAATTATAACAGCACTGGACCCTTCATACTCCTCTATATCTTGTTCCACAGATGCTGGTCCAAGGTTGAAAGTTTGTACATAGTAATCTGTTCCAGTGACTTCTTCTCTAGTCTTGTCTGCAGCAGGGGTGGCAATATGGATCACTCTGTTGTTTACCTCATCCCTTTCTATTCTTGAAACCACTTTAGCAGCCTTCTTCTTCTTCCCTTTACCGATCTTAGACAACATCTCATCCCAATCCAAAGGAGTGTCCTCAATAACTACTTGTTTCTTCCTTGTGATCTCCTTTTCAAGCCAATCCGGGACAGCAGGTTCTACCCGGATTTCCTCTATTTTTTCTTATTCTTGTTGTTTTTCTGGCATTTCATCCTTTCCTTTCTCAGGAGACTACTCACCTTGGTCACCTAACTCAGGTTCATCCTCTTGCACAGGCGATGGGGTTCTAACCGGGATATTCTCCTTCTCAAGTGATTCATGGCCTTAGCTATTCTCCGGAGAATCTTCATACATTACTAGAGGAGAAGGATGCTTTTCTTTCTCTTCAACTTCAAGCTCAACCGCCTCACCAAAGAGCTCTCCTTCCTTGAAAGGTTCTGCCTCTCCACTGGTCTCATGTTCCTCAAAAATTTCTTGCTCAGACACGCTTGGTGGAGGAGAAGCAGCCTTAGATGGCTCCACAGCTGGTAACTTTGAAGAAGAGTCCATCTTTTGCACAGTTTCCTTAGGGGACGGAGTCCTGGATCTCCTCATATAAACTTTGGTCTTCTCTCCCGAACTCTCCACATCAACAATCGGAGGCTCGTCCTTAGAGGTAGCCTGACTTTTCTTCTTTGAACCCCTAGTTGTTCTCGTCCTCTTTGGTGGTGGAGGAACATCCTCTTCTTCTGGCTTTTCTAACTCTTCCTCATTAGAGGACCTGCCTATCTTCAAAGCCCGACTTCTTTTCTTTCCTTTTGGCTTTCTTTTTGGTTCCGGCCCACTTTCTTTAGGACCTCTGATCTTTATTTTGAAAGGCGAGCTTTTTTGAGTTTTCCCTTTGGGGTCATCTTCCCCGGATTCCTCTGAAGTAGACATAGGGTTAAGGTTTCCCATAAAATTAAAGGTACAGGGTACCTTCTCACTCTCCAGCTCCCAAACCTTATGTTTTAGCCATGAAGTGGTAAATTTCATAACAGGGGCCATTAGGTCTTCCAACTCTGTGACCTCATCCTCATTCCAGTTTATTTCCCCGATTGACCTGTCCTTAACAGATTCATAGGCATGGTCTTGTACCAGGTTTCCATCATCCTCCAGTTGGTCAGGGATCAACTTGAAATTGTATTGCCTAATTACATCAACAGGAAGCCTAGAGTACCTTTTCTTTCTTGCTTCAAAATCATCTTTGATGTTGGCCCAATAGTCCTCTAGGTCATCCTTATGATGGTACTCTTGGGTGGCCTTCTTCTGAGCTTCCCCAGTGATATCAAAGTTTGCTCTTTTGGAATGGAAGGAGAAACCATGAGCTGCCAACTCATCACCTGCTGCGTGTGCTGATTGAATGGAAGGGCACACTTCTGCTACGCCAATTCCAAGAGGGAAATCCCCACCAAAGCCTATTTTATGCTTCTCCTTCTTGAAAATTGCATCAAACTCACATATTTGTCTCACCAATTCCAATAACACAATATGATCCGTAGGGTACCTAGGCAACCTGTACGGAGCAGCCGGGCATCCATCAATTCTGATGTAGGAGAAGGTAGTAAACTGAGTGAACCAGGCTCCATATCTCTTTATCAATTCCTTCACTCAATCTGACAGTCTCACATGCTCAGCATTTTGAAGCATCCTAGTGATGTGCATCGTGAATGCATCATTGGCTCTTCTATAATCTCTGTGTCCTAGGTGCAATTCTAGATAAATCTCATAGACTATGTCCTGTCCAAATGTCCCTCATGGATTCAAACCCCTATATGGGTAGAATCTTGCCAACACATACATGACATAGGAGGACATGGTGAATCGCTTGGTTTCCAGGACGTCCCTCAGCGGCTTGTCAATTATGGTGCTGATAAGTCCTGCCCAGTGGTAGTTGGTTCCTTGTTCAATTTTGGTGATCACATGGACCATCCAACTCTCTAACACCCTAGTGGTCTTCAAACCTGCCACTCTGCTCAAGAATGTGATTGCATCATAAATATCTGATCTGAATTTGATCCTGTGTAATTGCTTGGGCAGTTTGGAGTAGTGTGACTTTGGCTTTTCCAACCAGGAATTGATCATCTGTTGAGCTTTAGCCGGCTCGTTCTCATAATATGTCCTGGCCATGTCCATGTTCAGAGCACACACAGAAGGAAAATCCGGCATGTCAAAGGCTTGGGCAATAGAAACAGGACTGAAATTAGCCAAGACTCTCCCTTTAGTGCTGACAACCCTTTGTGTATCAAAGTCGTACTGCCGGGCACACTCCAGGATCAGCTCATAGCATTGGATCGCTGGAGGAAACCCTGCCACATGAACAAGTCTGGACTTCATCATTCCCTGTCTCAGGACCGACAGATCCTTCTGAGCTGTCCTCTGTTTAAACTCTTCGTATCTTCAGGCCCCAACATTGGTGTCAGACACTTCGGCCCACACAGAAGATATCTTGCTTTCTGGCAGCTGGCTCCTGGTGTCCAATCTTAATCATTCTGCCTCTGAAATGGAGGACCCCTCCGTGTCACCTTTGGACTTTCCTGCAGTGGCCTTGCTTGATTCAGCCTGCACTCACAAAAGATCGTCATAAGTATCCAATTATCATGCATATTCCAGTCCAAAGGTTAGCATGAAATCATATAAAGCAGTTAAGAACTATCACAAATTGCCAATCTTTGAAAATACGGAAAAAAAGAACAATCCGGGAAAACAAGGTAAGCCAGGAAAATCCAGTCGGGGCAGAATTTCGGAGAAATCCAACCCAAACGGATTCCTACTGCCAAGACACCATTTGCCCAAATAAATCGTTAATACAGACAAACATTTTAAGATTATCATGAAATTCATCCATTAGCAACAAGAAATCAGCATTTAGCACTTACTCCATTAATCCTATCCTCGAGAAATTGAAAGAAATAAAACCAGATAGGAAAACCGGAAAAGTCCGGATAGGAAGGATTTTCGCGGATAGTTCAAATATTCTGGAATTCGCCATACCCCGCGGAATTGGCCGAAACCGGGAAAATCCGGGTGCGCAGAAATTTCGCGGACACCACGGGAACCCGACGGAGAACAACACGCGAGCCAGCGACTGAATGAACATGCAAAACCTTGCTCACTTAGATTCTAATGACTTCGAAATTGACGCCAACCAACAAGATTCAGAATGTAAATGAATTTAAGTTTCCAAAGCCTTCAAATGACGAGTCCCTATGGCAAAACAATGATGCCCTAATTTCGATGAATAAACCTCCCGCCATGAAAACCAGGGTTATTTCGGGGTTTGGAATACCATCCATGAAAATCAATCTAAAGCACTTTGAGGCTTCCCAAGGGAGGGGTTGTTTTAACATTGACGGAGGATATGTAAATCACCACAATTTCATCGACCCCAACAAGATTTGGGCAAAGTATCGAAAACCCTAACCTCACAGGATACAACAAATTACGCACTTACGACAAAAATTCGACCCATAACACCATTCAAATGAATGCACCCATCATCTAATGAATAAATACAAGCACACACGGCATGGGTAATGAGGTTTTCACGAAGAGATGGGTCCAACCCTAATTCGATAAGAAGAAAATCGTGACTAAACATGGGCCGACCCGAAATGATCATCAATGGACTCAGAAAACTCAATCATTGCGTAAACAAATGGAAGGGCCATCGACAACTTACCATGGATTGACCCAGATGAAACTCGAGCTTGAAGAAGTGACCACAAAGCAAACATGCCCTAGCAACGAAAACTCTGACACCAGCGCCCAAACAATCCACACGCAAGCGGTTTAAGATCAATCCTCAAAGCTCGAATGAAAACTCTCAATCGCTAGAGCAGCAAGCAAATGAATAATGAAATCAGAATGATGCCCAAAAGACTTTAAATCCACCCATATACGCGTCTGAGCAAAGGTACCTCGAGCATTAATGAGCGACAAGACGTGTCTAAAAATCCGGAAACCCGAGCCCAGGACGAAATTTCGGAAAATCCCAAGATACACGGAAAATCTGGATGAGCACAAATTTCGTGGATATGGCAGAAACCGGGATTTCAATGAAGTTCGGGATTTTAACACAGTTCGGGAAAATCCGCCAAACCCGAAAAATCCTGGAGTCAAGCAAAAACCCGGATTCGGAAAATTCAGCAATGAACAAACAATGAAACAGAACCCGGGAAAATCCGCCGGAACTGGAAAATCCTGGAGTCAGGTCAAAACCTAGATTTTCACCAAAAGCCAGTTTAAACCAATTTAAGCCTCAAGGCAAGACCAAGGCCACCAAGACCAACATCTCAAGACCTCAAAAGGACAAGTCCAATAAAACCAAGGGTCAAAAGACATCACGAAAAGAGGGTCCCCACTCCAAGTGGGGCGTGTGTGCAAAATCTACACAACAGTATTCATACAAAGCCATACAAACAAACTAAACTCAAAACATTGGAATGGAAACAACTTCAAATTATGATGCAAAGCATGGATTCAGGGTATAAAGAATCATTTTTCTACCACCATAGTGAGAAGTTAGCACTTTCTTTCATCTTTGCATATTGGTTTGATGCTTCAAATGATGCATTTCTTATATTGAAAAGTGCATTACCTTATTGAGCTTCTCTTTGTTTCAAGAATAGTTTAATATTCTCTACTTAACAGGGCCAACCATGTGATAGTGGTTTAGCTCCCCCCTCCCCTCACATCACTCTCAATTCCCCATACCCAATCATATAACATTAATCATTCATTCATCCATTAATAACATATAAAATTCATTCATTCATCCATTAATAACATATAACTTTCATTCATTAACATATAGAATTCATTCATTAACATATAAAAATTCATTAATTAACATATTCACATTTATTCATTAACATATAATATTCATTCTTTCAGTTTTTACATATTATCAAAAATATGGTTGTCATGATATGATTACAATCACTTTTTTTTTTTCTTTTTTAAAGCTAAAAAAATATGAAGTGGAGTATTGTTTTCTAAATCATTTGTCCCCCCTTTAGTTGTTTTTCCCTCTGCTCATGATCTTAATGTATGCCTAGTTGTCTGCTCAGACGTGGATGCCGCTGTAAGGGGGGTCTACTGCAATAACAAAGAAATGTTAAACTGATATGTTTTATTATTATTGTTACAAGTATTTCATTAATTAAAAGAACATTAGAGTGGTTCTCTTTACCTGATGGGTCCACATCATGTTCCTAAACTTCTATTATAGACTCATGTTCAACATGTTGAATACCCTCTAAATCCCGATCTGCAGTTGAAACACGAAAGGTTACATTAATTAATACACCAATTGAAATTAAATATGTTTAAAAGAACATGAGAGTGGTCCTCTTTACCTGATGGGGACACATCATGCTCTTGATCTTCTCTAGCCTAATCATGCTCAACATGTTGATCACACTCTACATGCTCTAAAGTTGAAACACAAAAGATTACATTAATTAATACACCAATTGCAATTAAATATGTTTAAAAGAGCTTTAGAGTGGTCCTCTTTACTTGATGGGGCCACATCATGTTCCTGATCTTCTCTAGCCTGATCATGCTCAACATGTTGATCATGCTCTACATGCTCTAAAGTACCAAGATGCACACCATTACCTTCATACATAGGTTGTGCTCCACCCTCACCAGGCTGCATTCCAATGTCATGTGTAGTATTATCATTTCTTGAATGTTTAAAACAAATAGGAATGTAATTACTTTATGGTGGAAAGTAATATTGAATAGATTGCACAAGTATTCAATTTTAAATAAACTTTATTGAGTTTATTTACATGCATGTCAGATGCAGTGGAAGATTGTGTTTTCCTAGTCAAGACTCTTAGGCGTTCATCCACGGCTCCATAGCCTTGCTGGAAGGAAATCTTCAAATCCTCTTCTGTGGGAACTCTATTGAATTCAAAGCCCTACATTTTTGCATAAGATCATGAATTTTGCTTCTATAGTGTGATAAAACCAAAATTGTTTTCAATTTATTATTTGGATAAAATATTTCATTTATTGATACTTACAATTCGTGTGGCTAATTTCATATAACCACTAGAGCCTAGTTTGTGTTGCCCATTTTTTTCTAGTCTTTTCTTTGTTGCCTTCGATGTGTCGGGAAGCCTATGAAAAGTTTGAAATACGTTAGATTATGTAAAAAGAAAGATTAATGAGTATATAATTACATTGTTGATAGTATCACATACCTTCCTTGGCCCGGTGGTGTCTTTCCTTTTTTCCTTTCAGCCTTCTCCTTTCCATCTGACACCAGGTCCTTCCACTCCCTCTTCGGAATCATGGGGGGATGCTCGTACTTTTTTTTCTTCTCTAAATGTGACCTATATTGGTCCCTCACATACTTTAGATAGGTACCATCTTTCTTAAGGACCTTGGTTCGGTTGAATGTTTCATCACCAAAGAGCACAACTAAACGGTTAATGAGATCATCTTTTAATTCTTTATTTTGGGAATTCCACCGTGTACGTATGGTGGGCCCGAAGAGCTCCAATGTAATATCACTTAGATGTTTATAAAAAACTGTTGGAGTTATGGATAGACACTGAGAGGGGGGGTGAATCAGTGTCTAAACTTTTTCAATTTCGACCAAGATTTTTAATTCTAATTTCCTTTTCTTTCTACAATAGAGTAGAGTAATCACTTTTGAAAGCACAAAGATATGACAACATTAACTTAGTCTATTAGACAACTTATGAAAATATGATTTGAGTGAGATATCTTGCATTTTCCAAAACATAGCTCAGATTTGATCCCAATATTACTCTGATTAATGCATTCATGAGTTGAATGTAATCATTCATAAATAGAATTGAGAACAATAATAATCCCAACAGTGAACTGAAACAACACAGAAAAGGAGTGAGCACACAGAAGAACAAAGAGAAAATATTTTCCGAGTGGAAAACCCTCCTGGGGTAGAAAAACCACTCCTAAACTGCCTTACTAGTTTAATCTTCAAAAACCACTTTTAACAAAGCCTTATAGGCTAATTTTTGAGCACCAACTCAAGGAGCACCAACCCCTCATTTAGAAACACCAATTTCAAGGAGCACCAACCCCTCATTTAGAGATATCTATCTCAAGGAGCACCAGCCCCTCAAATTGTTTTCAGAATAATAACAATATCAGAGGATCTCTCTATTTTTTAGTAAGCTCATAACTCTCTGTTTTTCAAATTTTTTAATACAGAGTATTTCAATACATCTCTTGATACAGCCAAAATAACTATCTCTCAGAATTACAGGCCAGCAGCACTTTCACTATTTTCAACATTGGTTTTTATATACATTTCAAGTATGTCTGTCATGAAGAAATCTTCAAAAAGTGTTTTTCACAAGATTCTGAAACACTCTTGCTAATTTTAGAATTTGAAGTTGGATAATGATGATCTGTAGATGATGGTAAAAATCAAGAGTAATGCTTATCCAGAGAGCTGCAAATCATCCATTATTTCAAAAACGCAACTACTTAATAAAGAAACTCAATGAATATTTTGCAATGTAACGGTTCTAAGATTCGATGGCAATCAATGATGTCGGCATGCAACTATACTTAGAAAAATCCATGCTAGCCATAGTGTATGAGTCTTCGTTAATCATTCGCTGAGACAACAGTCGCCACATTTTCTTTGTGATTCGCTATGACCTTATGCGAACTATGTTTCTTTTTCCTTATTTGCTTTCGCCATGACCCAGTGAAGTTGGGAAGACCTTTCACAGACCAAATCAAGTTTCACCGAAGGCCCTTTTATCTCTTGTGTCACTATGACATTCTACTATCAAGGAGACATTTCGTAGATGATGCTTTGTTTTACCGAAAGACTTAAACCTTATCCATTATGAGTTGTTGTGACAAAAACACACTCTCACCGAGATGTGTCCTTCATCCACCTTCGACAAGACAATGTGTAGTCAAGGTGACATCTCGTAGAGCATCCTGTGTCTTACCGAAAGCCCACATGATCATTCCTACTCGGTGAGACAAATCAATACCTATGTCGAAGGAAACTTTATCGCCAGTCATTCATCCCTTTGTTTGTCGCTGTAACCTTCAACCGTCGAGGTGTATTCATAACGAATACATTATGTTATGCTAAGAGCCATGTGTTATGTTCTTTCCAATCGCTGAGACATAAGAAAGTTTCTCACCGAGATGCCCTTTAGTTTCATTCACTATCGCTATAGCTTTTTGATATCAAAGAGACATTTTGTTGACAAGTCTTTGTTTTTTCGAGAGCCACCGTGAACAAACTTGTCGCCGTAACATCTTGCTCTCAGGGAGACCTCATATAGATAAACTTCATTATACTGAAAGTCACCCACCATCTTGTGTGTCGCTGAGACAAATCAGATCCTATTCCGAAAAATTCCTTTTGTGTTCCATCGGTGAGACCAGAGGTCACTCGCCAAGACCTCACGTCGAAAAACCCTATCTCTTACCGAGATGTTTACCTTTATGTTGTCGGTTGGTATAAGAATTCAAACTCTCCAAGACCTTTCTTCAAGCACATGAGTCATACCAAAATGTTCCTTTTGTCTTATGCATCACCGAGACATATCAATGTCGGGGAGACCTCTCGGAGAGCACACTATGTCATACCGAAAAACTTTATTCACTGAGAGTCACTGAGACAATACCAACCTCTCACCAAAAGCCCCTCAAGACTTAGTCGCCAAGACCTAACGGGTTCGCTATGACATTACTCCGATGCAACAAGAGTCTCAGCGAAATAACCCTTTGCATAAAGTCGGTGAGACACTACGGAGTCGTTATAATATTTCACCGAAGCAGTAACCTTATGTCGATAAGACATTCAATGCATCAGTCGGTGAGACAAAAGATCTTCAGTGAGATTATATACCGAATACATTATGTTTGGTCGAAGCGAAACCCCAGATGTGATGTCGGTGAGACAAAACCACTTTGCTGAGACCTATTCTGATACCGCCCAACTCTGTCGATGAACCTCCATATGCACTAGTCGGGGAGACATTTCAAGTTTGATGAGACACTAGCCCGATAACAAAACTCCTGCCAAAAATTTCATCCTCGGTCGCCGAAACCATGTGAATGTTTCGCTGATAGACGTCCACATGCATATGGTCGGTGAGACATAACAATTTCGCTGTGACCACATACCGATGGTGTAACACTTTCTGAAATGATCTTTCTTGTGCCAGTCGCCAAGACACAAAGCGCTCGATGAAACAACATGCCGATAGAGATTTCTTATGCCGATGAACCACCTCATGTATTAGTCGGTGAGACCCGACTCATTCGGTAAGACCTCTCAGCGGTGAACACAACTCAGGTCGATAGACCTTTCCACTATTGCCAGGACAACGTGAATGTCATGCCGAAAGTTGCCTGTATTGTAAAAAACAAATCGTTATGACATCAGAAATGTCTTTCCAATAGGCAACACAGACGTTTATCAAAACAAATGGATCGAGGAGACCCCAGCATTCTCACGCTGATATGTTCTTTTTCTGTCACCGAAACAATGTATAAATAAGATAACCTGAGACTGCACGAAGCTCAAACAAATCAGTACCATAAGATATTAAAATTTTGAATGTAGATTGTCCACTAAATGCCAAGATAAGTAAAACATATAGACAAAATTGTACCAAGATAAAGCATGAGAAACCAATTTGAAACTGTCAACAAGAAGAATCAACTGAAAGGGATTTTGTCATCAAGGACAAACCATATGATCACAACTGAGATCCAACAATCTCCCCCTTTGTCCTTGATGGAAAAACACAAATGACTCTCCCTCTTTTTGCCTCAATGACAAAGGATAGAAGAGAAGAATGTGCAATGCCAGGAAACACAACTGAGAAGCCAACCAAATACCATAAGAACCGGCTGCAAATAGAGCAATAGTGCAGTAGACATATTTGTAGGAGAGTAGTAAGATTGTAACATGATGATATCATAGTAAAAAAGAACAATATGTCCCTTTCAAGTGTCTCGGTTCATATCATCAACGCCAAAGCAAAGGTATCAAAAATATTATAATGTAACAAACCAAATTGATACCTAAAGATTGAAGATCTGTTACTTGAACATACCACCTTCTTTGTCATGTTCGATCAAGGCACATTCAAAATCACCTACTCCACATTCAATTTGATTAACTTCAATCTAGCAATACCAGAATTTGAGTACAAACAACCAACCTCTTCTCAGCACAAGTAACCTCAGTCACCATCCATGACAATACATATCAAAGAACAATGATACTGGTTATTCTTCTTCAAACGACACACATCATTTTACTCTTTTCATACACAAAATATAACTTGAAAGCATGTATATTGCATAATTCATCGTCAATCTGTTCTTGTACACCCATCCTCAGTCCATATGAGAAATTATATTACCACACCAAGAACAATGAAAAATACCAAAGATAATTAATCTCAGCCCTCACACAACACCGAATAATATCATCACAGAAATAACTCATAACATCAAACATGTTTTTCAATCACTGTTCTCCAAAGATAAATATATCGACATCACTTCAGAACAAAAGCTTTCTTATTTTTAATATATTGAGGAACTCATCTATATGTCTCCATATAGCTCAAATATGTCATAAGGTCATACCATTATTTCCAAAACCCAAGCATCCAAAGAGTTCATTTAAAAACAAAGTGCACTGTCATTTCAAAAACTTCTGAAAACTGTCAACCACTAGACCAAGCAAAAACATTCCTTAACATCTTATACCACCAAAAGAAAATGCAAGATGTCATACCTCATTCTAGACTCCATAGGGGTAAAATATATTACCATAATAGACTCCCCCTGAGCTTTGATTCTTCTCAAGACCTAGAAGGAAACACTTGTGCAAGGAGTGCACAAGGAGTTTTCTTAGAAGCATCTTTATTTCTCTTCTTGTCATCTTGATTGCTCTCTCTTCTCCACTCCAATGAATACTTTTTCACTTGTTTGCTTAAAGTACTTGTTTTTCTATTGAATCTGCATTGTTGTACTTTATGTCCAATGTTATTACATCTGAAACAAATGACTTTGTGATTGTTCTGAGAAATAGAAGACTTCCTACAAAAATTTCCAGCATTGTTCCCTACATTATTATCACTTGTATTTATTCTACAGTCTCTTCTCAAGTGACCAAAATTGTTACAGTTGTAACACACCACATCCTCATTTCTAGGGACATTAGAATGATTCTTATTTGACCATCTTATGCAATCAATTGCCTTATGACCATAGTCATTACAAACATAACAATATCCTTGGAAAGAATGATTATACCTGAATGAATGATCATGCCAAGAATGTGAAGATCTGAAGACATTTTTCCTTTCTCTATGAATACCTTTAGATTGTCTTCTAGTGTCAATGTTATCCTTTGATGCAACAATACTGTAACCAAGATCAACCTTCATTCTTGGTGTTTGCTTGGCTGTAAACTTCTTTCCATCTAAAGTAGTAAACACTGTTTCATGTTTAGATTTGTCTGCAGAGCTTTGTCCAACCTCATATCCCACTCCTGTAGGATCTTTAGAATGATTTTGCCTGCCCAACATCTCATTCAATATATTAGTACTATGATCAAATTTCTGAATTTTACCAGATTGAGCCTTGAAACTTTCAAGCTCTTTTCTTAAAGCAACTACTTCTTCTTCAAGTTTTAAACAAACAATCTTTTTAATCTCCAAATCAGAACTCACAACATCTGCAATCCTCTTATATTCTTCAATTTCAATTTTCTGACTTATAATCATATCGTCCTTAAGAGTTAGCTATTTTAACAAGGAATCATTATCTAAATATTTCTTTAAAGAATCAATCTCATTTTCTAGTTTATTACACAATTCATCCTTGTCTTTTAACTTGACTTCCAAACTCTCTTCTTGCTGAAGTTGTCTTGTTAAAAACTGGTTTTCTTTTCTAAGCTGCTTAATAGTATCTAAGGCACATAGTAGTTCGCCTTCCAAATCAACCTCACTTTCTAGTTCATCATATTCCTGTTCATAGTTAACTTCACCCAAAGATTGATCTACGTTTACACAAGTTTCTTGATCATTTAAATATTCATTAATGATCTCCTTGGACTTCTTTTCAAAACTATGAAGGTTTACACCTTCTTCACTCTCAGATGTTTCACAACTTATTTCAGTATCCAAAGATATCTCCTCTTGTAACTCACTATTCTGATTCATTTCAGTCAACTTGTCCCAAACTTCCTTAGCAATGTTGTAATGAATGACTTTTGTAATGAGTTTCTTTGGCAAGTTATTAAAAATAGCATTTATAGTGCTGGTATTGAATTCAAGAGCTTTCATCTCCTCAAGAGTGGAAGGAGATGTTGCAGATGTAGTACAACCCTTTTCTACTGCTGCCCACACTTCAGATCCTAAAGAAAGAAAGTATATTTCCATATAATAAAGTTTGTTTCTGTGAACTGAGCAGTTCCAGATCTAGGATACTCGACCATTTCAGAGCTACTGTTTATGAACTCTTCCTCATTGTTACTTATACTAGATTTAGGTTGAACATGATGAATAGCATTTTGCTAAGAACATATTTTTCCCTTATTCCTTCTGTTCTTTCCCATATTAACCAAAGTACTCCAAGAAACCAGGAACAATCCTAGGTGGTTTAGACCTGTCATAGGACCCTATGCTCTGATACCAATTGTTGGAGTTATGGACAGACACTAAGAGGGGGAGGTGAATCAGTGTCTAAACTTTTTCAATTTCAACCAAGATTTTTAATTCTGATATCCTTTTCTTTCTACAATAGAGTAGAGTAATCACTTTTGAAAGCACAAAGATATGACAACATTAACTCAGTCTATTAGACAACTTATGAAAATATGATTTGAGTGAGATATCTTGCATTTTCCAAAACATAGCTCAGATTTGATCTCAATATTACTCTGATTAATGCATTCATGAGTTGAATGTAATCATTCATAAATAGAATTGAGAATAGTAATAATCCCAACAGTGAACTGAAACAACAACACAGAAAAGCAGTGAGCACACAGAAGAACAAAGAGACAAAAGATTTTCTGAGTGGAAAACTCTCCTAGGGTAGAAAACACACTCCTAAACTTCCTTACTGGCTTAATCTTCAAAATACACTTTTAACAAAGCCTTATAGGCTAATTTTTTAGCACCAACCTCTCATTTAGAAACACCAATTTCAAGGAGCACCAACCCCTCATTTAGAGATATCTATCTCAAGGAGCACCAGCCCCTCAAATTGTTTTCAGAACAATAACAATATCAGAGGATCTCTCTGTTTTCTAGTAAGCTCATAACTCTTTTTTTCAGATTTTTTAATACAAAGTATTTCAATACATCTCTTGATACGGCCAAAATAACTATCTCTCAGAATTACAGGCCAGCAGCACTTTCACTATTTTCAACATTGATTTTTATATACATTTCAAGTATGTCTGTCATGAAGATATCTTCAAAAAGCATTTTTCACAAGATTCTGAAACACTCTTACTAATTTTAGAATCTAAAGCTGGATAATGATGATCTGTAGATGATGGTAAAAATCAAGAGTAATGCTTATCCAGAGAGCTATAAATAATCCATTATTTCAAAAACACAACTGCTCAATAAAGAAACTCAATGAATATTCTACCATGTAATGGTTCTGAGATTTGATGCCAATCAATGATGTCGGCATACAACTATACTTAGAAAAATCCATACAGGCCACAGTGTATGAGTCTTCGTTAATCATTCGCTGAGACAACAGTCGCCATGTGTTCTTTGTGATTCGCTATGATCTTATGGGAACTGCGTTTCTTTTTCCTTATTTTCTTTTGCCATGACCTAGTGAAGTTGGGAAGACCTTTCGCAGACCAAATCAAGTTTCACTGAAGGCCCTTTTATCTCTTATGTGTCACTGTGACATTCTACTGTCGAGGAGACATTTCGTAGATGATGCTTTGTTTTACCGAAAGACTTAAACCTTATCCATTCTGAGTCGCTATGATAAAAACACACTCTCGCTAAGATGTGTCCTTCATTCGCCTTCGACAAGACAATGTGTAGTCGGGGTGATATCTCGTAGAGCATCTTGTGTCTTACCGAAAGCCCACATGATCATTCTTGTTCGTCGAGACAAATCAATACCTATGTTGAAGGCAACTTTATCACCAGTCATTCATCCCTCTGTTTGTCGCTATAACCTTCAACCGTCGGGGAGTAGTCATAACGAATACATTATGTTACGCCGAGAGCCATGTGTTATGTTCTTTCCAATCGCTGAGACATAAGCAAGTTTCTCACCGAGATGCCCTTTAGTTTCATTCACTATCACTATAGATTTTTGATATCGGAGAGACATCTTGTAGACAAGTCTTTATTTTTCCGAGAGCCACCATGAACAAACTTGTCACTGTAACATCTCGCTCTCGGGGAGACCTCATATAGATAAACTTCGTTATACCAAAAGTCACCCACCATCTTGTGTGTCGCTGAGAAAAATTAGATCCTATGCTGACAAATTCCTTTTGTGTTCCATTGGCGAGACCGGAGGTCACTCGCCAAGACCTCACGCCGAACAACCCTAACTCTTACCGAGATGTTTACCTTTATGTTGTCGGTTGGTATAAGAATTCAAACTCGCCAAGACCTTTCTTCAAGCACATGAGTCATACCGAAATGTTCCTTTTGTCTTATGCATCATTGAGACATATGAATGTCGGGGAGACCTCTTGGAAAGCACACTATGTCATACCGAAAAACTTTATTCACTGAGAGTCACTGAGACAATACCAACCTCTCGCGAAAAGCCCCTCAAGACTTAGTCACCAAGACCTGACGGGTTTGCTATGACATTACTCCAATGCAACAAGAGTCTCAGTGAAATAACCCTTTGCATAAAGTCGGTGAGACACTACGAAGTCATTATAATATTTCACCGAAGTATTAACCTTATGCCAATAAGACATTCAGTGCATCGGTCGGTGAGACAAAAGATCTTCAGTGAGATTATATACCGAATTCATTATGTTTGGCCGAAGTGAAACCCCAGATGTGATGTCGGCGAGACAAAACCACTTCGCCGAGACCTACTCCTATACCACTCAGCTCTATTGATGAACCTCCATATGCACTAGTCGGGGAGACATTTCAAGTTTGATGAGACACTACCCTGATAACAAAACTCCTACCAAAAATTTCATCCTTGGTTGCCGAAACCACGTGAATGTTTCGCCGATAGACGTCCACATGCATATGGTCGGTGAGACATAACAATTTCATTGTTACCACATACCGACGGTGTAACACTTTCCAAAATGATCTTTCTTGTGTCGGTCGCCAAGACACAAAGCGCTCGATGAAACAACATGCCGATAGGGATTTCTTATGCCAATGAACCACCTCATGTATTATTCGGTGAGAACTGACTCATTCGGTAAGACCTCTCAGCGGTGAACACAACTCATGCCGATACACCTTTCCACTGTCGCCAAGACCATGTGAATGTCATGCCAAAAGCTGCCTATATTGTAAAAAACAAATTGTTATGACATCAGAAACATCTTGCCGATAGGAAACACAGACGTTTATCAAAACAAATGGATCGGGGAGACCCCAGCATTCTCACACTAATATATTCTTTTTCTGTCACCAAAACAATGTATAAATAAGATAACCTGAGACTGCATGAAGCTCAAATAGATCAGTACCATAAGATATTAAAATTTTGAATGTAGACTATCCACTAAATGCCAAGATAAGTAAAACATATAGACAAAATTGTACCAAGATAAAGCATGAGAAACCAATCTGAAACTGTCAACAAGAAGAATCAACTGAAAGGGATTTTGTCATCAAGGACAAACCATATGATCACAACTGAGATCCAACAAAAACATCATTTCCTGCAAAATGATCATGGTTCAATAGTCTAAAAAGAGTGATCAATAAGTAAATTTCAATTGGATTATATATAATAATAATTAAAACATTTTAAAGTGCCTGGGACCTTCTCTATCTTTATGGGAATGAAATCCTTGGTCACCACAAATGTGACTGGAAATGTTCTCGTACTAGTAATACGAGAAGATCCAGGAAATGCTGCTAAAATATCACCAGTACTAGTGGCCTCTGCATCCCTAGGTACATGTCCTGACACATGTTCTAGCATGTGTTCACTGCCAAAGGGTGCACTAATGGATGCCTGCATGGTATGTGTTGCCGACATTTCAGACGACAATATAGGCATGGATGATGGGGTTAGATGATGTGATGTATGTGCAAGAAGATTAGCATGGACACTTGTGCCAACCCCTACTCCTCGGGCCACACTTGCAATACCCTGATCATGGCCAGGAGCATCATGAGGACGCAAAAAATCCAATAAAAAAAACACATATTTTAGTTCATGACATAAAAGAGTACAAAATATAAAACCATGAATGAACTTATGTTCTAATTAAAGACCTCATGACAGCTTACTTGCAAGTTTTGTGATCTCTCAGTCAATATTTTAACCCTCTCTCATTTCTCATATGTTTGAGGCACTATGAATAACAACTTAAGGATTTCTTCATTGTATTTTTTTGGGGTCTTCCTTATCATATCAAGAGGGTTTGTTGAATAAGTGATGTCATCATCACATAATATTGAATGCACCTCCCTATGGATGCTCTTGTCTACTGCTAGTGCCTTTCCCCGATCAGTCAACTGCAACAAGAATATTAAAAACATTATCAAAATTAACCCAATAAACTTATGAAAACAACATAATAATAAAACATTTTGCCAATCTAATTTTTTACAATTCTGATAGAGGTAAACCTATCAGGTAGAAGCACTGAAGATACATATAATCATTGCTCACGGGTGGAGCCTTCTCCATGTGATCAATGTCCTCTTTGTGACAAAAATTAAAAT